>JAAWXA010000006.1:16242573-16426455 GCA_038090715.1 Florisuga fusca | reverse complement strand
CTTTTTTTTTCTTTTTTTTTCTTTTTTCTTTTTTTTCTTTTTTCTTTTTTTTTCTTTTTTTCTTTTTTCTTTTTTTTCTTTTCTTTTCTTTTATCTTTTCTTTTCTTTTCTTTTTTTATTTTCTTCTTTTCTTCTTTTCTTCTTCTTTTTTTCTCTTTTTTATCCTTTTTTTTTTTCTCCATATGTAATTGCAACAGAAGAACAGTTAGAATCTGAAATCCTGACCCTTCATTAGTTCTTTGGAGAACATCTTGGCAGCTCCCTAGCAATGGCTTCAAAGGCATGAGAACATACAAAATACATTGTCTCTTGTGTCTAGAATATAAATAACAAACATTGTTCCCTATCAGTTCCCAAAGAACCAGTTGCAACCTCACCCTTGCCTTTTATGTTCATTTTATAAATTGACTAATTAACCAGCACAAGAGTTTAATGCTCTCAGAATGCAGATCTTTTAGAAAAAGCTCCTGTGATCAGTAAAGCTTTCATTTGTTCCTATGGTAACAATATTTTCAGTCACTTTAGGACACAGCAAGGCCACCCACCACTGTGGTCCCACGGCAGAGGAGCAGGATGGTGTATGTGAGTGTACCACAGCATCTGCTTTGTACCAAGTAAGCAGGGAAAAAAAACCACCCTTCCCACAGGCTCAAGACTTGGCAGAACAATACAATGCTCTCAAGTTTTGTGTTTATGGTAGTGAACTAGAGAGGTAATTACACAGATTTTGCTGCATGTCACTCACCTTCTTCAGTGCCGACATCTTCTCTACCTTCAGACTTTTCCCATGATTCTCCAAAAGGTTCTCACACATATTCTCTGTACATTAAATTTACTCGGGAGAAATTAGATAAAAGGAAATTATAATCTTACATTCTCCCCTGGTGAAGCAGTGTTGGTAAGAATAAAGCGGCATTTCTGAGAAATTCCTAGTTCGGGACCAGAAACCAGCTGCAGTAAAAGAGGATCACCTCTGACCCTGCCTCTCAGTCAAGAAAAAGAATATGGTCCACAGCTAAAGAAACTTGTAATCTGTTAGAAAAAAATGCAAAATAGCTGCATGAAACCTTATCTCTGATCAGAGTTATTTTCAAATGGTAGCTCTTTATGTGCCAAGCAGGGATGGCACTAACATAGACTCTGCACTTGCTCATTTCTGACATTGCTGAAGGTCCAGCCTCCTTAACTTCATTTGCTGCTTTTCTAGATGCCCTTGTGTTGTCAAGTTTGAAAGAAAAGCATGAACACAACTTAAAATATTAATAGAAACATACAGTTCCAAAAAATTGACTCAAATAATATACATAGAACTGAACTGCTACAAATGTCACTCAGACAGCAGATATGGTTGCATATGAACCTTTAAGCAGACTGACCATTTCTAATTCTCCTACCTCTAGCTAAGAGTCCTAAGAGGCTAGAGAATAGTAAGAAATGGATGTTCACTTCATTAATTTATCATTAAAAATCTTGTAACAATTTATCAATCATAAAATTATTTAAAATGGTTAAATAAAATGCTACAAATGTGCCTTATATGAGATCAGATGCAGGGCCTAAATGTTTTCTTCATATTCTCTGGAAGTAGGAAAGCAGGCCAAGATAGCTTTATATTTATAGACATGTGTGAAGTTTCCATAGTAAAGGACCAGACTTGCACCTACATGACCGAAAATTCTACTGGGCTGTAATTGAATAAATAATTTATGGCATTCAGGAACCCCTAGCTCTCTTCAATGTGATTAGGACTATGCTTCTCTGTGTGACCATAAAGAGTTGCTTGAGGAAAGGATAACTTCAAGAAAGTGCATATAATGCTTCTTCCAAGTATAGTCCCCACCTACAACCATTCTGGAGCATTTCAGATGTGTGACTTCTACTTTGGCAAGGGATGCCTAAGATCTATCACCTGCTAACAATTCCCTTTCCTCTGTTTGCATCATGACTCCTGTGTTGGGAAGTCAGTGAACAGCTGACTGCAGCTTGAAGTAAATCAGGGTATCTCAGAGGTTGTTGTGTGTCTATCATCAAGTTGCAATGGCCCAGATTAGATGTAAGGGTACCGGTGCTAAAACAAAAACAAAGCTGAAAGGCATTCTTTCTCTTGTAACGTATAAGCAGTGGGGGACAATTGCAATAGCAGACAAATATGTATCACAGTAACCAATGTTTCTTGCTTAATTCTCACCTGCTGTTAGCACTTACAAAGATTGAAAAACTACTGACTTTCTACATCATGTTTCTACTGTACATACTCAGCTAATGCTACTGGAGTATATTTTAGTATAGAGCAATACTAGAAGAAATGGGGTACAGAATTTCCTATTAATTTAATAAGTTGGGGGCAGAACCTATCACTACTTCAAAGGTAAATGAAGCAATGAACTGGTAAAATACTACATCTCTTTCACATGAATAATTTTTTTCTTCTCGAATAAAGGCATACACTGAACATTCACTGGCAAATAATAAAGCAAAGGTGACAAAAAAATCAATTTTTTTGTAAAATACGCAACAATCACATGGAAATATGGCATGTTTTTCACAGAACAGTCATTGTGATCTGAAGTGTAATGTTCATTCATCTGACTGGATAGGGGGCACACATGTCAAAAGTAGAAATTCTGTATATATTTGTGTTTTGTAACTTTTGTTTGGAAGGTTGACTCACTACAGAGCTTTACTGCTGTATGAAAATGCAGGCACTACGCAGCAGTAAAATATTCATTTTTGAATATTTTATAAATGGAAAAAAAAAAAAAGCTCCAACATTCATCTGCTCTAATTCTAAGCACTCTAGTGGTTGTTGTTCCCTCACTTAGCCGATTTCTTCCAATATCTCTTAGCGAGGAAATATTCCTTCCGCATTCCTTGAACATTTACCTTTCATGACATTATTAGAAAGAAGCTAATGAAACATTAAATGTTCATCTACTGTAGAGTAGATACAAAACTGGTTAGAGGAAGCAAAGCCTGGGTTTTGGTGACTACCACAGAAGAATGCATTGAATGAAATATGGCAGTGGTCTACATTAGTCTTGATTTAATACCTTTTTCAGTGATGAACCAGTAAGAATATTGTATTTCCAAATGATACCAGCAGCTGTAGTACAGCATAAGAATTCAAAGCAATTGAAAGAGATGGGAAATATGAGATTTTACTTCAAAATCTGATTAAACCACTTCACAGATAGAAAAAGAAGACAGTATCAGTTCTGAGTATGCTCACAAACTGAATGAGCCCCAGCAGCGCCATACTGCTATGAAATCATAGTCCATATGAGGATGTTTAACTGTCAGAATTGCAATAAGGTTTTAGATCAGGCATGAGGAACATCTTTTTGGTAGCAAAGAGCAAAGCACTAAAGCAGTTTGCCTGCAGAGGTTTTGGGGTCTTCATCATTGGAGAAAATCTAGTAAAAGGTTTGACAAACATTTTCCAGCAATGGATTAGATAGGGTCCTGTGGCTTCTTGCGGACCCAAATCACAGGAGCTGGATGGGAATATTCTTTAAAAATTAGTTTGATGGCCAAGCCCAGAAAGTTGTTCTGAATGGAGTTAAATCCAGTTGGTGGCTGGTCATGAGCAGTATTCCCCAGGGCTTGGTACTGAGACCACTTCTGTTAACATCTTTATCAATGATCTGGATGAGGGGATAGAGTTCAGCCTTAGTAAATCTGCTGATGACACTAAGTTCTGTGGAAGTGTTGATCTGCCTGAGGTTAGGAAAGCTCTGCAGTGGGGTCTAGACAGGCTTGATCTATGGGCCAAGGCCAGTTGTATGAGTTTCAATAAGGTCAAATGTCAGGTCATGCACTTTGGCCACAACAACCCCCACCAGTGCTACAGACTTGGGCAGGAGTGGTTGGAGAGCTGCCCAGCAGAGAGGGACCTGGGGGTGTTGGCTGACAGCCAGCTGAACATGAGCCAACAGTGTGTCCAGGTGGCCAAGGGGGCCAATGACATCCCGGTCTCTACAAGGAATAGTGTGGCCAGCAGGACTAGGGGGGTCATCTTACCTCTGTACTTAGTACTGGTGAGGCTGCACTTCGAGTACTGTGTTCAGTTTTGGGCCTCTCACTACAGAAATGACATTGAGCTGTTAGGACATGCTCAAAGGAGGGCAACAAAGGTAGTGAAGGGTTTGGAGCATATGTCTTATGAGGAACTGCTGAGGGAGCTGGGGTTGTTTAGCCTGGAAAAAAGGAGGCTGAGGAGAGATCTTACTGCTCTCTACAGTTGCCTGAAAGGAGGTTGTCGTGGGGTGGGGATCAGCCTGTTCAATGAAGTTAGAAGTGATAGGACAAGAGGTAATGGCCTCAAGTCACACCAGAGGAGCTTCAGACTGGATGTTAGGAAGAATTCTTCACTGAAAGGGTTATCAGACATTGGAAGAGGCTGCTTAGGGCAGTGGTGGAGTAGCCATCCCTGGATCTACTTAAGAGTCGTATAGACATAGTACTTAGGGACATGGCTTAGTTGAAGACCTGTCAGTGCTAGGTTAATGGTTGGATTCGATGATCTTGAAGGTCTTTTCCAAACAAGATAATTCTGTGATTCTGAGAACATCCAAGCAAAACAGTAACAGTATATTGCCCACAGCCAAATAACTTCTTGTAACTATTACAACACTTCAGCACATCAGTGACCTTTACTAGGGAAATTACATGCATCTATAACATCATTTTATGATTAATTTTAAAAGCCATGTAAAATGGATGAGATGCACTCCTCAGTAAAACCGTTTTCTGCATGATAGAAGGAAGTTTTTTATATTGTATTAACAACTCCCAAGAGTGTCTATGAAGAATATATTTCAGATTTCTGTATCTCCTCTGAAGGGCTGGACTGCAAAAGCTTGCAGAACCCACAGATGCTATGGGAAGAAGAAGGAGAGGTACAATGAAAGTTCTGTGCAGCAGATGTAATAACTTGGAGGAACTGATGGGTGGTGAGCCAAAACCAGAAATAAAAATTTTTGGAGCATTCCCAACTTCTCTCAAGGCTAATAAAGAAAGTATGGGACATGACAGGGGATAAAAAAAAATAAAGGGAATGGACAGAATGGAGGAGAAAAGAAATAGAAGTCCACTTCTAAAAATGCATGTTGGTAAGGCTAGTACTGGCAGTACTGAGGCTTGCTGTCTTTCATTGGAGCAGTAAGAAACTTTTTGGGGCCTGAGGAAATATGGGAAAGCTTGTTTTTTCCTTTTCTATCTACTTACATATTGTCACTTTCATTTGAACTTTTGTTTATATATCTCCTCTATTTGATACTTAGTCATTTGCAATCAGAATCTAGAAGTTCCTAAGCTTCAACACAAATTTAACTCTCCTGAGTGGCCTTACTCAAAGCACTGAGGTGAAAAATGACCTTAGATATCAGCAGGGATGAGGCACATTCTTTTTTAATTTAGCAGTCCTCATCTCTGATGAGATCACTCCACAATTTCTTACATTTTGTGCTTAAGAAGTACAGCTAAAATTACGCTGGCACATACATATTTCCAAGAAAACATGGATTTCTGTTTACATATTTACATCCTCGTCATTATGTGGAAAGAGGATGAAGGAAAATGACATGTAAGACCATGTTCTTTCCATTTAAAGTTTGCTAAGCACTCTGCAAATTAGTACTAGAGAGGAGTCACTCTTGCTCCAGAGAGATTACAGTCTGTAGAAAAAGATTCCTGTGTGGTGACCACTGTCTCCACTGGACACAGGTTAGAAGTTAACTTCAGAGCAGTAAACATTAATAAAGTCCTCACAAAGCATCGAGAACACCGAGAACTTTATCAGTATGAAAAATAAAGATACTTTTTGAACCTTGCTTGCAATATGGCAGCAAGAACAATAAGCTCAAATCAATTGTAAATATCCTTGGTAATGCTTATCCTATAGACACTGTTGACATCTGTTTTAAAAGGAGTATCATAATTTTGACAGAATTTATGTCATCTGTAAATTAACTGAGAGGGGAAGAGAAGAAGTTTGGAAATAGTAACTTGGGTAATGGGCCTGCAAGTCCTTTATTTTCAAGTGGTGTGTAACTTTGGTGGTTGTGAATACCACTGCAATGGTCAGAACTAGTGTTCTGCAAGTGGGACACTACTCCTCATCCATACTCCCTATGAAAGACCTTTGAGCAATGAGTGGAGTTTCCTGAGAGAAGAACAAACACACACACACAAACAAACCAAACCAAAAACCCAAACAAACCAAAACATCCAGGTTTTAATTCAACAACTGATATGAAACCTCGAGAAACAGAATTTCTTAGTCCTTTCTTTCAACTCTGCGGTGCAAGGCACAAGGTGGAGGGCTGTCATGGTGCAAGATTCAGCCTGACTGCTCGCAGAAGGAAGAGATCAAGATCATCATTTGGAGGCAGAACGGCCCTAAAGCCTCAGAGGAAGAGGTGTGGGAACGTTCTGGCGAGAAGAGCGGTGGGGATGGCAGCAGGGAACGCTTCTCCCCTGGCTCCATTCCCCCCAGACACTTCGCATCCCCCAGGCAGATTCACGGCTGCCCAAGGCTGCATCCACCCCGCCCCGCTGCAGGCAGGGAGGGCCCCGGGACAGACAGCTGAGCCGGTTCCACACGGGGCCGGTTCTACGCCGATCCGGTTCGCCTAAAACACAAGGCGCGCGTGGGCGCTGCCTTGGCGGGACGCGGGCTCCGGCGCTGGGAGGACAGCCGCCGTCTTCACTGAATTATTTCATGGCGACACCGGCCCGGCCACCCACACAGCCCTGCCCCGCTGCCTTGGGCAGATGGAGAACGGGCTGCCACCACTGCCATCCCCCCANGGGCGGCCGGGGCGAGGAGGTTTTGGGGTACGGCGTTACGAAACTCTCGGTTGTTCAGAGGCACGAGAGTCCGAAGGGTCTGGAGGCGTGGCGTGAATGTGTCTCTGAACCGTGCTTTCTTTCCGTGTCAGGGGTCTGGTGGAGAACCCGAAATAACTGGATGCGCCAAATAGGCCCTTGTTCTGAAGAAGGCTTACAGTGTGTTCATTCATTGTAGAGGGAGCTTTTATTGCCGAGTTACTGTGGTCATTTCACCTGTATACTTTGCCAGTATCTGCTGGAAGAACAGTATCTGCTTCCTGTACAAAACTGCCCATTTATAAAAAAAATTGTTCCTGTTCCTCTTTTCCTGAAGAGTTTCCTGTCCTTGACCTTTACAGTAATAGGATCAGTTCATGTTTCTTTGTTTTACTCTGACTCTTGCCTGTCCTTAGCAAAAAAGGCCATTATGAAAAGAGGTTCCTGAATGTATTTTAAAGTCACTTGTCTTCTCTCAAGTCACTTTAATATTATTTTTTCTTTTCATAGATGCGTAATCTGTGTGTTGCTAGAAAAAGATATGTGGAATAATGGTGTGAATGAATAGCAGATGATCTGAACCTGCCGTTGACAACAGTTGCATCAGTAGACTTCAGTGTGTGATGCAGTGTGTATTATTGGAGTCTTGCTCTGGGCACTGAGACTGCACTACAGTGTAAATTACATCTTTACTGATCTGGTCTAGAATTAAAGGTGCAAGAGATAAAATAGATTTAGTGTCCAGGTCACAGTTATAATGGGAGTCTTCATCTTGCTGATTAAAAAATAGTTGCTGAATACTTCTAATTGTGCAACACCAGGCAAAGAATGCACTTTTGGGTGGTTTGGCTGGGAGTTCTATTGTACTGATTTAATTTTGTAGACAGTCTCTTTGGAAGAAAGCGAAGTAAAAAGGGGAAGCCTCTTTGCTTAAAGAGAAGCTTTGAAAAGCTGTGTCAGTAAAGCTTTTTTTGGCATCCTATCAGCTCGAGCACATAAGGAAGAGCCTTAATCTTTGTTTTCCTGCAAATTTGAAAGGAAGAGATCAGGAAAATTGATTTTGAACTTCTTAGGAGACTGAATGTACATGGTTTAACTGAAGTGTTAAATGATCAAGTGCACCTCAGTCTGGGGAAGAACTAATTAAACTTCTGTCTTGAGTGTTATTTTAATCCTGTAAATATTAATGAAGTAGTGGTTTCTAAGTGACAATGGAAGTTCTATAGTGACAACTGAACAACATTGTGCTTTTTGTAGTTGATTGTGTATTTGTTTACTGATACCAGAGGAGAAAGCATGGCAAGGGATGGTGAGGTCCACAGCCAACTTCCATGAAGACTGTGGCACTTTAAAAGTGTTCTTGACTGGTTTATCTTGGAGCTGTTGCCATTTGCATGATTAATTTCAGCCTCCCCTCCTATTCTCTCTTGCTTTCGTTCTCTTTGCAGGTCACAAAAGGCATGCTGTTCCTTTCTTACCTATGATTTGATTGTGCAGTGAAGAAGCTGTAAGTTACCTAGTGGGTCTTCCAAGTAGATCTCATGTTAACAGTCTCCATTTAGAAAACACATCCTAATTTGTCTGAGTTTCTTCTCACAAAATATTAATGTACGTTATCAACAGCAAATATGAATTACTTATATACAGGAAGGCTAACTCACTTGAATGGCTTATCTGTATCATAAAATTGAGAGTATGGTTTATTTCAAGTTGAATTCTCTGACATGAAGAAAAGCTAGGTTTTCTTTGTGCACATACTGAAA
Source organism: Florisuga fusca (assembly GCA_038090715.1). NCBI lineage: Eukaryota > Metazoa > Chordata > Aves > Apodiformes > Trochilidae > Florisuga > Florisuga fusca. Next base: position 16,417,864 of record JAAWXA010000006.1, on the reverse strand, counting down.
GTCAGATGTCTTGAATGAAAATGCAAATATTTGGTTTGCAAATGCAAATACAAATGTCTTGAATGAAACCCTCTTAATTTTAGGATATAAAATGTTAAAAGATCACACTGAATTTTGACTTCAAAACTTGCTGGTGGAAGCATTTGAGAGCTCTTCCCTTTCTGTGGACACAGGGCAACAATGAACTCTGGGCACTGGGCTGATGAGCTGCTTGTCTGAGCTGGTGGGGTGCTTATTTCTTTGTTGGATATCCACAGTACCTAAGAGTAGTGTAATGTGATCTTTTTTTAATTGTGCCAGTCGTATGGAAAAGTCTCAGGGACAGCCCCTCCTGGACTACTTGTGTCCAGTTCTGGAACCCCCAACATGTGAAGGACACAGCTTTTGAGGCAAGTTCAGGGGAGGCAGGACCATAATGATGATTAGAGGGGTGGAGCTTCTTCATGAAGACAGGGAGAGACCTGGGGTTGTTCAGCCTGAAGAAGACTCCAGGTAATCTTATAGCTGCCTTCAAGTACCTGAAGGGGCCTACTAGAAAGCTGGGGAGGGATTTTTTCAAGGACATGGAGTGTCCTTGACATGGGGTAATAGCTTTAAACCGGAAGAAGGTAGCTTTAGGTTATATTAGGAAGAAATTCTTCCCTGTGCAGGTGATGAGAGTCCTGGCACATGTTGCCTAGGGAAGCTATGGTTGCCCCCTCCCTGTACGTGTTTAAGGGCACATTAGCTGGGGCTTGGAGCAACCTGGTGTAGTGGAAGGTATCCCTGCCCATGCAGGGGAGTTAGAACTGGATTATTGTTAAGGACTCTTCTGACCAAAACGATTCTGTGATTCAATGAAATTCATGGTCACTAAGGGGTCTGTAGCTGGCAGAGTTGCTTTCAGCAATGAGAGCAGCCGGACTGAATCAGACAAATGGTCTAAGACAAAATTGCATTTGCACTGATGGTCAGTGCAGGATGCCATGTTATGTCTGTTGTGGTGCCTATATGTATATGCTGGTAGTCACCTGCAGTGCTCTCCCAGCTACCACAGTTTTGCAGCTGAAGGATTTCCTGAGCCATAGGTAGCATTAGAATATTAATAAACTTTCTTAGACTTAACCAGTAGCTAAATTTTCAAGCAAATTTTCAAGGGGTTTTTTGTTTGTTTTTTAAAAAATGGTCCCTGTGATGTGCACAACAAGAAGTTTGGGAAGTTAATTGTGCATTATGGGAACAATTATCCCCTGTTTAAGTTTGTAATAAAAAATTACTAACATGCTGTCTGTGTCTTTTGCCACTGTTGGGCACACTGCAGACATCTGTATAAAAGTCACTCTGGTGACATATTTGAAGAAAGTGTATGTTAGATTTTTTTAATGATTGTATGTTTAGTATTGCTCTGATTTCATAATTTCCTTTTCCTTCCTCCTTGCACTGTTGCACTGCCACCTCCCTTGTTTATCTGTTGCACCACTTCCTTGTACCTCAGTTTTCCCTCAACTTATAATTTCTGCGTTTCCTGTCTTTTGTAGAGCAGGTGCCATGTGAATGTGTAGCTAAGGTGCCATCTGTTAATTTCAACCAGTATTTATATCTGAGATTTTATTTACTTATTGATTTATTAGGGGTTTCTTTTGTAATGGAAGAATACATGGGAGGCACTTGAAAACAATGAGTAACAAGTAGATGTGGTAATCTATCAAGTGCTGTCATTGAGGGCAGGGTGTGTATATAATCTCATTGCCAGTTTATCAGTTTATATCAAAGATCTGCAATATGCCTTTGGTTTTTGGACAGAAGGCAAAACATTAGATAGACAAAGAAATGCAGATATCTTCAATGACACCCATTGAATTTACCAGTAACAATTACATAGGAAGCAGTAAAGACCCCTGTGGAGTGTCTGAGAGGAAAATATTAAGTTCTTCAACAGGGTACTATACCTTTGCAGAAAAACAGGCCTGTATTCAAAAATTAATTTGGTCTAATTGTATTGGGTATATGTGTCTTCTTCCTTGCTGTTAAATCCTGGCTGTGATGGAAGCCCCTGGGTGTTCATTCTAGTGTGATTGTTTTGTGTCCTCTTAATTTTCTGCTGAAAGTGTTACTGTTGTATTGCTCAGTTTGTTCTCTCTGCCCATGCTGTAGTTTCTGAGCTTCTGTAACCCTGTTGTAGGCAGAGAACTTGAATGACTATAGTTGTATGATGGTCAGCTTTTGTCAGCCTGCTGTGTTCTGGCTGAAGGAGGCTAGAGGAGGTTCAGGCTAGTAGCTAAGCTGGTTGGAGGGGGACCCTACCATTAAGGGAGGGTGTCCAAACATCTGGAGCCCTAATTTCAGCCAAGAGTAAATGTGAGTATTTATTGTTTCTTCGTAACTCAAATCTATAAAATAGTTATTAACCACCAAACGTAATGCTCAATAAAAGAGGTGAAAATTACACTTGCTATTGTCATTGCAAATTTGAATGGGCCTATAGCCCTCTCACCAGAAACCTGTTTTGTAGAAAACAAGCAGCAAGATCATGAGTGTCCAGTCTACTTGAATGTCCTGGCCATTGGGTGTCTTAATTGTTTGATGCTTCGTCTGGACATCCTTCAGCTCAGGAGTCACTGAAAAGCTTTATAGGCATGAACCTTTCAGGAAATGGATGTGTTTTGATGTTTTGTGAACTGGTGGCATCAAGTTTAAAATTAGTAAAGAGCCATGCTATCCATGTGTGTCTGAGCAATGAAGGTTTTGTTAGCCTCACCTTTTGTTGGCCTTAGGACTTCCAGGCGTCAGGAAGTCCCATAACTAGTGAGAAGCAGACTCTCCATAGAGTTAGGTTATCCATTGGGTTAGGGATTGCTTGGATAAACCGAAAACATGCAAATCCAATGGGTGCAGCCATGTGTGCTGAGAGAGCTGCTGATGTTGTTGCTGAGCTGCTCTCCATAATTTCTTAAAAATCATGGAGAACAGGAGAGGTGTCTAAGGACTAGAAGAAAGCCAGTGTCACTCCAGTCTTCAGAAAGGACGAGAAGGAAGACCCAGGCAACTACAGACCAGCCCTGCACCTCCAGCCCTGGAAAGGTGATGAAACAGCTCATTCTAGAGGCCATCTCTAAGCAGATGGCAGAGAAGAAGGTAATCAGAAGTAGTCAACAGGGATTTACTAAGGGGAAATTGTGCTTGACTAATCTGGTACCCTTGTATGAAGGCATGACCAAATTAGTAGGTGAAGGGGGAGCAGTGGATACCTTGACTTCAGTAAAGCTTTCCACACAGTCTCCCGTAATGTCCTCATAACAAAGGCAAGAAATGTGGGAAGAGTATTGGACTGGGAGGTGGATTGTTAACTGGCTCAAAACAGAGTTCAGAGGCCTGTGATCAGCAGCACAGTCAAGTTAGAGGCCTGTGGCCAGTGGTGTTCCCCAGGGATCAGTACTGGGTGCTGTGTTGTTCTGTATCTTCATCAGCAACTTGTATGAGAGGATGGAGTGTACTCTCGGCAAGTTTGCTGATGTTGAGGAGCTGGGAAGGGTGGCTGATGCACCAGAGGGCTGGGCTGCTCTCCAGCGAGATCTGGACAGGCCGGAGGGCTGGGCAAAAGTCAGCCTCATGAAGTTCAGTAAGGACAAATATAGTCCTGAGCCTGGGGAGGAATAACACCAGCCACCAGTACAGATTAGGGGATGTCCTGCTGCAAAGCAGCTCCATGGAAGAAGAACTTGGAGTCCTAGTGCACAGTAAATTCTCCATGGGTGAACAATGTGCCCTTGTGGCCAAGAGAGCCAGTGATGTCCTAGGGTGCATCAGGTAAAGTGTGTCCAGCAGATCTAGGGAGGTTCTCTTCCCTCTCTCCTCTGTCTTGATGAGACAACACCTGGAATACTGTCTCCAGGTAGGGAATCCCTAGTTCAAGAGGGACAGGGGTCTACTAGAGAGAGTCCAGCAGAGAGCTTATGAGGATAATTAAGGGACTTGAACATCTCTCCTATGAAGAAAAAGTGGGAGAACTGGGGCTGTTTAGCCTTCAGAAAAGAAGACTGAGAGGGGATCTTATTAATGTCTATAAGCATCTGAGGAGTGTGTGTCAAGAAGATGAGGCTCTTCTCTTTTCAGTGGTGCCTAGTAATAAGACAAGGAGTAATGGGTTTAACACAGAACATAGGAAGTTCCACCTCAGCATGAGGATAAACTTCTTTACTGTGAGGCTGATGGAGCGCAGGAATAGGCTGCCCAGAGAGGTGGAGTTTCTGCAGGGATGTTGGATTAGATGTTCTCTAGAGGTCCCTTCCAACCTCTAACATTCTGTCATCTTCCATTTCCTGTCTGATACTCAACTTTTCATGGTACTAACTAATAACTCCTTTGACAGCCATCTTTGCCACCAGTTTAGCTGTATTTCATGGAGGTAAGAGTGAAGATGAGGTACTGTCTTTTAACTTGCACCTGTAATAGGGTGTAATCTGAACAGCATAATATGTTAATAGTTGTTTCAGTGCATGGGTGTTTTTTTTGTGGGGCTGAGTAATACTCTGACCCACAGGCTGTACAATAACCATATTATTAGGAATTTTTTGCTCTGGTTTCTTACAAATTTGGGACTGTTGGCTTTATGCCTGTTTTGAAAATAACTTTTGGAGATAAAAGCCTTGTCTTTGTTGCAAAACTCTTAAAAACAAGCTTTTTGTTTTGCTATGTTCAGAGGTATATGTGTCCAGGCCATAAATAATTCTTAAGAAGTTTCTGCACATTATCTTCTTCATATGAAGTTCCAACTGTTTGTGAAGACATCTGTTTCCCTCCTTAATCTTGTTTGAGAATGACAGCTGTTTAAAAATACCAAAGAACCACTGAAATATTAATAGGTGAGGAAATAACCTTGTTCAGCCCTCAGCTTTTTGCAGTTTAAACCAAGCCAGCAGCTGAGCACCACACAGCTACTTGCTCACTGATTCTCCCCAGTAGGATTGTGGAGAAAATTAGAAGGGTAGAAGTGAGAAAATCTCTAGGTTGACTTTAAGAAAATTTCATAAATTAAACAAAATCTGTGCATGTAACCAAAGCAAAATAAGGATTTAATTCACTCCTTCCTATCAACAGGCAGTTGTTCAGCCATCTGCAGGAAAGTAGGGCCCATCACATGTAATGATTACTTGGGAAGACAAGCATCATCACTCCCAACAGCCTTCCCATCCTCCTCCTTAGCTCCAGCCCTTATTGCTGAGCATAGTGATAGCTGGTATGGAATATCCCTTTTGTCAGCAGGGGTCAGCTGTGCCAGCTCTGTCCCCTCCCAATTTCTTGTGCATTCCCCAGCCTACTTGCTGGCAGAACAGTGAGAAGCAGAGAAGGCTTTCATGCTTTGTAAGCATTTTTCAGCAATAACTGAAGCATCCCTATGTGATCAACCCTGATTTGGTTACAAATCCAAGCCATGGAACTGTACAAGATACATGAACAAAATTAACTCTTTCCCAGCCAAAACTACTACAGAGGTAAAAGAGCATTTTAAAGGAAAGACATTCTGCCTGTAAATCAACCACAAAACTAAACTTCAGTATCTACTATTACTTAAAAAAGGAACTTGATTTATAAATAATGGAAAATTATTGTATATTTGTAAATTAAAAAACACAGAACTTCTGTTTCACTAGAATTATTCCAGTAATAGTCACTTCTAGGCTTTGTCTCATGTATACAGACTATTCTAGCTGCACAAATATGTTTTTTGTCTTGAGCTTTTTGAGGTTCCCCTAAGGTTCGATTGTGTCTTCTTTTGTTTGCATTTTCTGGTTGCAGTTTGTGGAGACTGAGGTACGTGAAATTTGGAGAAAACCCTCTGTAATTAATTGCATTAATTGACAGCTCTGAGGCCTGGTATCCAGTGCAGAATTCTTGGCTTTCTTGAAGGCTGCCAAGGACAGGAACTTTCTCATCTCTGTTATAGAAAGAGATCAATAATTCTACCAGGACTTGGTATCTTTCCATGTATGTATGGCTGTTACTAGGAAGACTCTATTCCTTGTTCAACGTGGGAATGGCTTTGTATTAGCTTCTGATTAACTTCTTGTTTTAGGTATGTAAATACTTAATTTTTTCATATAATGCCAAACAGGTTTAAGTGTTCCAGGCAAATCTTGTGTCTGGTAGGGTTTCTTTTTGCGATTAGAACCCAGGTAGAGTCAAAAGTAATCATCAATAAACAAACTAACTGCCTCGCACAAAGCTGAGAAGACAGTCTTGGGGACTAGCTTGAGGGTGTGAGTGTTCTCTGGTGGCTCTTTCCATCACTCATCAGTCAGAAGCATAGTTAAGGGATAAAGCTGAAAGCAATCTGATGTGTAGAAGAAATGGTCAGTAAGGGTTTTGTTCCCTGTGCCTGTAACAGCTGTAATCTGGAGATGAAGTGACAGGCATGAGCTACATGTCATGCTGTATTTGCAGTAGTGTGGGGTCCCCACTATGTCCTAAGCTACAGATCTGTCAAAATGTAAGTAGCTTGCTGTTCAAAGTTGAGCAGAAGCAAAACTTGTTTGGAATCGGTATTTATACTGTTTTCATGAAGAATTGCTTTTGCTGATGAAACTTCAAACTGCTTGAACCTCACAGGGAAATCAGAAGTTTTTCTGCTCTGCTATTGTACCTGAAGTTCGAGATCTTCAAGTCCCAGCTTTGTGCAGTGCAGCCTGAAGGGAGGTGCCATTTCTGTAGCAAGATGCTGTTCCTCAGTGGGCTTACCTCAGTTTCCCTGTGATTGAGTCATTCAGTCTCACACTCTTTGTCTCTCAGCTTCATTGCCTTTAGCCTGGAGTTGAAGAGTTTCCACAGAAAGCAGAGGGCATAGCAAACTCTGAAGTAGTGACAATCTTGAAAGTACCACTGGAAAGCCAAGCTGTTGTTATCTGTGCCACCAGTTTTTTTTTTTTTTCTTGTTTGAAAAACATGGAGCTCAGCTTGGCTCCAGGTAGGCCAAACAGAAGCTAAACAAGAACTTACAGATAAAAAAACTTGGGGAAATGCTTGCTTGTTTTTTCCTTTGTTTCTGTTTTTTACTCCAACAGAGAATTTTTGAGGTATGGCTAAGTAATTCAATGACAGCAGCCAATTGCATTATTCTGTGAAGTCTAGTCGCATCTCTTGATTGGAGAGAATGCTGTGTCTAGTATAAGACCTATTAATAATAAAGTTGCCAATGTTCAGACAATTAGCCTTGTGTAGCAGTTACCTGGATATTTGCTTATTTGCGTATTTTATTGTTAAGGTACCTTCTTGTTTTGTTATCCTAAAACCTTGTTTTGCTTCTTTAATATCATAACACTTATACAATAAAACTTTTACCTTTTAGTCTAATTTTTAAGACCCTTTGCTATTGACAGTAAATCCTGCTTTATACATGCACATCTCATCTACTATCCTGTCCTGTATGGGACAGTTTTTTCCAAAGTATGATATTTCTGAGTTCTTAAAATCACTTTAAACTATTGACTATTACGTGTGATGTGTGTTATCTATACTGTAATTTTTAGAATAATGAAGCATGTCAAGTGGTGAGGTTTTCTTAAATTTCCAGTTTAATTTTGTCTAAATTAGTTACAAGTCTTGTGATGCAACTTAAGGATCGTTCTTCAAAAAATGACCAAATACCTTTATTACCTTGAAGTATTTATTTTCTGTGGGGTTATTTTGACATTGGTATGAGATGGGAAGTGTATATATAACTAGTAGATTGGTTGCTTGTAAGGTTATAAACTCTACTAATTACATACAATTCTCAGATGTTTCTTTGCAGGCTATAGGGAAAAATCCTTTTTTTTTTTTTTTTTTTTTTAATTTTGTCTGTTTGAATAGAACAGTTCTATGCAGTTAACTATAATGTGTTTCAGAGGAGTATAAATTTTCTGGAATTCTTTCATTTCCTTTTTTCTTCCCGTGTTCTTCAGCAAGGAAAACCTTGGCCTAACACCTTTCCAGGTGAAAAGAGTCTTGATGAGAGTACTTGAATGTACTTCGAAAGCCTATTTTGTACTTTGTCTGAATTTGTCTGGCAGGATTTTTACTGTTTCTTGCTTACCTTCTCCGTGCCAGAATTTCAGGTGACTGAGATCTGGGCAGATGTGGGGGCTCAGTTCTTTCTCTGTGCTGCTTGAAGTAAGGATGTACACTGTTCTTGGACAAACAGTAAGGAAGGCCTCTCCCATAGAACTGTAGCCTCTGGTACATTTATCAGTGTGAAAATACAACCTGCTAGATTTTTTTCTGTGTTTTTTTGCTATTTGCTAGACTTTTAGAATCTTGTAGCCTGTGGCATTTTTTGAAACATAGCCTGAAATGTTTACTCTTTTTTGAATTCTGGTTCTGAACGTAAATTATGTAACTCTATGCAAAAACTAGGAAGCAAGAAGTGACAATTTTCAGATTCTCATTTTCAAGTGGATGCATTCATGAATAAATATTCTTCTGTTGAAAACTCCTTAGCCAGCTATATTGCAAAGAGTTGTGGGCTGTGAGTCTTACAAATTTTCTAAAACTGTTGACATAACCATAGTTAATACAACACGGATTTTCTCACTGAAGCACTGATATTTAGTTGTGTGTGTATTTATTTTGTGGGTAAGCTAAACATTTGGTAGCCCACTTTTGGTATTGCTTTAATTTTCCTGAATGTCTTTGAGTGTTTATTTTTTCACAGGGCAAGTTCTAGTCTTCATTGAGTTAAAATAACTGTATCTATGGCAAGCTGTGGTATTTATCAGTACAATGTAACCCTCTGTGGCTTTGCCAGCCTGTTCTAGAGGGTGGTGTCCCTGCCCGTGCTGGGAGGTTGGAACTAGGTGATCTTTTAGAAGTCCCTTCCCACTGAAACCATTCTGTGATTCTATGAGTAATCCCCAAATTCAACCAGTTGCAAACATATCAAGTTTTCTTATGGCTTTAAGCAGCCTTGAGTTGTTTGAATGTCATTAACACACTCTTGTAATCGCTGAAAAAATAATAGAGTGCTTGGTGTTTTCTTTATTAATTCTTTTTCTGTGTACAAATCCAAATTTAAATATAAGCCTTTCCAAAAGGAACTTAAAAAACAAATCATATTCATCAATACTGATGAACTTATTCGAGATACTTCTGTAGCAGCTTTTGTTTCATGTTAATTAAACTCGAGGAAACGGGTGGCATTACTTTATTCTCTGACAAAGAAATGAAAAGAGCTGTTTACTGGCTCATATCCTTTGTTCATTGTTATCATGCTAGGAGTAGGAAATGGAAATAGTTGACAGGGTTTCCTTTCTGTACATCTTGCCTTGTTTCTTTTCAGTGAATGTTTGTTGCAGTAATTCTTATGTAAATTGACATAAGGCAATTAGTTCTCTGCTAATTATTTGACTTTTTTTCTTAAGCAGTCAAGCCCTTCATCTCCAGAACCAGCAAATCTTCCAGCAGAAGACCTCAGCACAAACTCTAATGGTCCAAAGACGACAGAAATCGTGCTAGATGATGACAGGGAAGACCTCTTTGCTGGTAATTGCTCTTTTCTTCTAATGGTTCCATATAAACTTTTGTTCTTGGACTGAAAGGTATGTGCTTTTTCTGGGAAGGAGAGCTAAAACCTTTTTATCCTGTAAAAGGTCGTTTTCTTAGCTGTAAGGAAGTACGAAGCAGTGACCCAGCAATGGAAACTTCATTTATAATGTTATGCAATTTAGTATTGCAGTAAATCTTTACTGTTACTTAACCTGTTGAAGGTATGCTTCCTGGAAAATTCATGAGGGAATTAATTAATGCCTCTTGCCGTCATCGGTCATTGTTTCCTGAGTTCAGCGATCATTCATTTATTTGAAGTCCTGTGATCTTCTGCAGTATGTTGTCAGATTTATGAACTTGTAGGAAAAGTAACATACTTTAAAAGAGAATAGCTGAGATTCTTCTTTGCTTCAGGTTGGTTGTTTTACCATTATTAACATATCTTGGTATTGATTGTATGTGGTTATAAAACTGTTGTGGAACGTAGCCCTTCATTTCAGACACAAAGTAGAAAACTTGATTTTGCTTAGTAGTGAAAACAAAGTAGTATGTAACTTCAGGATTTTGCTAACTTTAATTTATCAACAAAAGTTTGGGAATATTTTTTTCTCCAGATTTACACATGTTGTCTCAGGTATAAACACTTCAGTTACACTCTTAATTTTATATAATTTTGTATCTTAACTATTAATTGCTCACTTTTATTGAATGAGTGGCACCTTGAGAAACCTATTTAATAGAAAGTGCAATTCACATTTCTTCAGTAGTTTGCCAATGATGTATGGATTTTTTCTTGTGGGACTTTATAGCATTAGTTAGGTTTGTTCACGAAATACAGGTTTCTCAGTGGTGCATACTATCAGTGCATAGTGTGGTAGTGTTAGCTTACTAGTAGCATGTCCTGACAATGATAACAGAATTTATCATTATGGATTAACAGCATTCAAATCTGTTTCTGTGTAAAAATGTTACTTAAGTAACATTTTCATTTTCTACTTAACAGCCACACATAACCTGTCCCACTCTTTTTTTCCAAATAAAAATAAATATAATTCAGGTTCTATTGCAAGCTGAAGGGTGTTTCCTTTTTCATAAGACTCTTCACTAACACTTTTTCTATTACTGCACTCTGAGTGAGTAATTTGGCTGTCTGCATTGAATATAGCCCTCATCTCATCTCTTCAATGATTCCCTGAGACGATAATTCAAACAGGAACTTTGTAGCCTTTAGTTCTGGGCTGTTTTGTCTGGATAGCTGCATACACATGCCGATTACTTTTATTCTGAACTTACCAAATTTATATCTGTCTATATTTGAACTTATATTGGCACATTATTTTGTTAGAATATATTGACTAGTTTACTAACCTTCTGAAATTATTTTAAGAGAGAGAATGAAGAATAGAGAGTAATCCTACTTAATTTGTATTTATATTATTTGATCTTACAACTCATAAAGACCAGCAGTACTTCAGCAACAAAGCTTTCTGGTACTAGTGATTTGATTATTTAGCTCCAGTACATAAAACTGGCTTTTTATAACTGTAGACCCATCTGGCATGCATATTTTAGGAAAGACAGTTTGCCTTTGGATAATACTAGGAAAAAGGGTGCTGAAGTAAACATTAAGGGGAGCCAGACAGAAGAAACAAATGTTAGCATCCAGATTGTTTTCAGCTGAAATGGATGCCATGAGGAAAACACAGAACTGATTTAATGACTTTATGGAAGAAATTATCCCAACTACATCCCACACTGAAGTGAGCTGCATGGCTAGCACAATTAAGACTAGTCTTTATAAGGTCAATATATATATATATATACAGACTGAGGCTAGTACAAACTCTCAAACAGGAGGGGGAAAAACAAGAGTGATTTATGGAGCCTAAAGCAGAATATGACATTTCATAGTACCCTGTTGTGAGCGGGAAGTATGCATAATCCAGTTGTGCCCTAGTGATGAACTTCTGCCTTTTTATCACTATCTGCACAGGCATTCTCAAAAACAACATCTAATCTGTGTTCCAGTGCTGTGCACTCAGAAGTAGAACTGTTTTTTCCGGACTGTTTTGCTAGACAATGATGTTAATCCATCTGATTAACTTTCTGATACTGATTTGCAATGAATAGAAACCATGTGACAGGGCAACATGAGATGTCTGTTTTCTTGCTTCCAGTGTTATTGCAGAATCCTGGCTTTCTGTAAAAACAGGGTTTAATTTACAGTTGAGTGTTAGGATTTTTTCTTCAACATGTTGAATTTGCAAAGAAACCTTCAATTGCATAGCTTTTAGGAGCACTTAACTTGAGAGAAAATTAAAGTTCCACAGCTCTCTAACTTACGTTGTTCCTTCATATTGACTTATTAGACACTATAATATTTGGGTCAAAGAACTCATATGGAAGGAGATACTGACTTTTTGTGTACATAAACAATTCTAGTTTTACAGACTTGTAAAAATGTGTTGAGCTATTGTAGGCCTGATAAATCTTTTTCACTATTCTTTCTAATAATGCAACCTAATGTAAAAAGAGGTGAGGGAGAACAAATTATGATTTCCTGTACTGTTTCAATGCAGTTCAGAGTCTGGGGTGGGTTGGGGTTTTTTTAGGCTTTTTTTGGTTCTACTTAAAACCTCTTTGCTATTGTGTTTCTACAGCAGCTACTCAGTAGTATATTCAAGGTGATACATGAGATAAAATGTTTTAGATATTCATTACCTTGTCTCTGGTGACTCATAAGTGCTTTGGCTGAACTATTAAAACAGGGTTTCAGAGGTGGAAGAAAATCACTGAAGACCAGTAAATTTTGCTGCTGCATTCACTAATATTGTATTTCTTCACTAGGCAAAAAATGTCTTGCCAGTCAGTTAAGCAATTTCATCCTTAGAATAAAAGTTAGTGTGTTGATTATTTGGCCATGAAAGAATCACTTCATCTTACCTTGTAGAGCTCTTAAATGTGAAGACCATAAAATGAGATAGTATTAGGAGTAACTGGAGAGGCTTTGGACTGTGGCTTCAAACCTGTCTTTCCATAAGCTTTTACTGTAGAGTGAGGAGTTAGATACTAGATTAGTCTTCTAAAATACCAGCCTACAGTTCTGTATACAGCTGCAGTAAGGTACCATGGACTGCCTATGCAGGACATAGCTGCTGTCTTCTGCCTCAAGTGCTTATAGATGATGAGTAGTGCTGTGAAGTTAGATCAGTGCTCTGTCACAGTTTTCAGAAAAATGGAAAATTGCCATTTTTTCCCCTCCCCTAGTTTGGTAAAAGATTACTTTTGATGTTCTTATGGTTTTGCAGCTCTGACAGGTGTTTGGGAATGGATCATAGTATGCAAATATCTCACATGTCCTGGGGGAAATTCAGTGGTTAAAAGAAGTTATGTTTGTTGTTTTTGGGTTTTTGTTTTGTGTTTCTTCAGGTCATGACAAGTTTATCCTAAGCTTTTTTTCCTGGGAGTTGATACAGAAAAGGACTTGCTAACTCTGTGAACCAGACAAGATAAGTGGTGTCTGTTGGGCTGTTGTCATGTGTGTCTGATCAGAAGAGTTCAGTGCGGATGCCTTGCTGCTTTTTAGAAGCCGATTGTTCAGTCTGGGTCTCTCCAAAACCTGCAGTTTTGGGGTCAAGAGAAGGCCTTGTTAATGACTGACAGTTCTGTTAAAGCTGTTTCTGTAGTCATTCAGATTATTCTTGGTACTCCTGGTATAACAGTAAGGATCCTGGGCCATGACTTGGGTATCATATTTTTCACAGTCGGTTCTGTTAGTATATCTGTCTCTGAAATACTGCTACACCTGGAGAAACCTTTTTTCAGTAACTTGTCCCATGTTCTGGACAACAGTTTCTACTTCAGTTTACTTCCATGTTGATGTGATCAGCTGAGTAAACTTTCAGTGGTGATAAGCCAGTTTAAACAATTGAGCTGTGTCAGAGTTTTAGTGGTCTGATATTTAGAGGTGTGACCAGTAAAAATAACTTAATCAGCTGAAGGGAGCTGCTGCTATGGAATTGCAAACTTGCACTTTCAAAGATGATGTTGACAAATATTGGTGGTGAAAAGTAAATAAACAAGAGCTAGGTAATGCTGAGCCTGAGCCCCACACTTGAGTACTTGACAGAAACTTGGTATGGTTGACTGTAGAATGTTAATTAAGCATAAATAGTTTGTCTTCTGCAGCAGGATGGTTTTATGTTCTTCTGGAGGTAAGCATCTTGACAGTGATCCATAGCAAAGTCTGTTTATGGATCGTAAAGCAGGTGTGTATGTGTCAAAGTCTTACAGCATTACATTCATGGAGGTGCATAATATGTGCTGGTAACTTCTATAGTACAAGTGTTGGATCTTAGTGTTATCTTCCTAAAAGTTGGACAGAGCAGTTGCCCCACTTTAGACAAGAAGAGTTAATGCTTTTGTGAACTCCTCAGGAAAGCAAGGATTTAATTTTTTCATCTAGATTTCATTTTTTCATGCAAATGTTAATTCACAGTACTTAAGAACAAAACAAATCTCCACAAAACCACAGTTTACCTCCTATGTTTTCAAAAGAAAAAATTTAAATCAATATATCAAGCAGATGTTTTTGAAAGTGCCATAGTTTCTCCTTTGAAACCTACCAATTCTATCTTTTTGCTTGGGCAAAAAATAGCACAAAACCAGGCAATAGAATTGTTAGTCAGTTTTTTAAATCTAGACCACGTCATCTGATTTCCCAAAGATACATACATGCATATATATATGCGTGTATATAGGAAGCATAAATGCCAGAGTTCGTAAGAACAAATCTGCTTATTGGGAAGTAGATCTTCAGCTTTTGTATTTAAAGACTGCTTTTCTGAGGGGAACACAACAGCCAGAAATTATAAGAGCCTGATATTATATGAAGCTAGTCCACTTTATCCCTCCAAAATATTTTTAATACCTCTGTCCTTCACTCTTGCCACACCCATTTCCACTGCCTGTTCCATTTTACTATTCTAGATACATGTAATGTGTGGGATACATGCAAACTTGAGGGTGAGAGGTAACAGGAGAGAAGATGGCATGAATTCTCCTTTCTTGTCCTAAAAGATCTGACATGCTGCTTTCAAAAAAACATAGTATTTTCTCTGGATAAGTTCCTTCAGGAAAACAGAAAAGGAAGGCTAGTAAGCAGCACCTTTAAGAATTTGCTTATGTCCAACCAATCTGGGATTGCAGTCTAGAAATGCTGGTGTAGTCTTGCTGAGAGAAAACCTCATTGCTGTTCCAACTGCTTCATTCTGTGATTGTTTTATGTTTTATATTACACAATATATTGTGTATGTATCTATCTATATATAAATAAAACATATTAAGTTACATTTTTTTCCTGTAAAACAGCCATTTGTATGACATACAACCTATACATTGAATTCTCTTAGGCACTAAGGAAAACAACTACCCCTTTTCCATGTTTAAATGTTTTTCCACCAATCTGAAAGGGGTTTTTTTGCAGCTGCCTCAGTTGCAAAAGCATGACTTTCCACCTGATCGGGGGTTTTGAATTAAAAGTTATTTATTGGTTTAAGATGGAGTATTCTTTCTGTGGCATATGGGGGCAGGAAGCATCACCAGGATTCTTCAGGAAGATGTAGCAGTAAGAATAAAGCCAATGGTGGGGAAATAAATCTTTCAAATACAGTTTTTAGATAATCTTTGTTCTCATTAAAAGTGGAGAATACTGGTGTTTAAGTTTAGTTTGAAAATACTGTGGGAATCTGTAATTTGAAATTAGGAAAAATATTGCCAGTAGTTTGAAGCAAGTGATCATTCCCCTCTGCTCAGCCATTTTGAGGTCAGACTTGTAGTGCTGAGTCCCATATCTGTGCTACCTAATATAAGAGAGAGATGGACAGAATAGAGTAAGTCCAGTTCAGAAACTGTGAATGGCACAAAGTGTAGAATATATGAGGTTTTTTTTCTTTTGAAAGTGAGTGACAGAAGCTGCAATCACAGGCTTTTTCCAAATTGGGTAGTAAACCTTTTTGGTAACTTAGTATAACTGAGTGGATATGCTATAGTGCCCCTAGTACTTTACCTGCCTGCTGACAAGATTTGAGATCATCTGGGAAGTCAATTTTGGTATCACATTACTGTTCTGTGGTGAATATTATCTTTTAAGGAGCAAAGATTTCTGAAAATGTACATTTAGTGAGAACCACAGCATTAGTAATTTAAGCTAGAACAGGAACTTCATCTGTCTAGCAGGGGCAAAAGGACTATAGCCCGTAAGTTGGCGGGGCTGATCAGGAGGGCTTTGAAATAGGTTTGAAGATGGAGGGGATTGAAACCAGGCTCTCCAAAGATGAGCCCGGGGATGGAAAGCTTGAGTTAAGAGACCAGCTGAATTGCACATACACCAATGCAGGCAGTATGGGAAGCAAACAAGGAACTGGTATCCATCGTGCAGCAGGAAAGCTGTGATGTAGTCACCATCACAGAAATGTGGTGGGATGGCTCGCATTATTGGAGTGCTGCCATGGGTGGCTACAGGCTCTTCAGAAGGGACAGACAAGGTAGGAGAGGTGGAGGGGTGGCTCTATGTGTTAGAGAGTCTCTTGACTCGGTAGAACTTGACGTCAGTAACAATAAGGTTGAGTGCCTGTGGGTCAGAATCAGGGGGAAGGCCAACAAGGCTGATATCCTCGTGGGAGTCTGTTATAGACCACCCAGTCAGGATGATGAGGGTGATGAATTATTCTACAAGCAGTTAGCAGACATCTCAAAATCTCCAGCCCTTGTTCTCATGGGTGACTTTAACCTGCCAGATGTCTGCTAGGAACTCCATACATCAGAGAAGAGGCAGTCTAGGAGATTTCTGGAGCATTGTAGAGGATAATTTCCTACTCGAGCTGGTAAATGAGCCTACCAGGGATGGGTCCCCACTAGACTTTCTGTTTACAAACAGAGAGGGGCTGGTGGGAGACGTAGTGGTCAGAGGCCCTCTGGGGCACAGTGACCATGAAATAATAGAGTTTTAAATGCTCAGGGATGCAAGGAGGGACAACAATAAAACCTCTGTGCTGGAGTTCTGGAGGGCAGATTGTGACCTTTTCAGAAGACTGATTCAGAGTGTACCCTGGGAAACAGCTCTTGAAAACAAAGGGGTCCAGGAGGGATGAGTGTACTTCAAGGAGCATGTCCTGAATGCACAGGAACAGGCTGTCCCTGTGTGCCCAAAGGCAAACCAGAGGGGAAGATGACTGCTCTGGCTGAACAAGGAGATATTGAAGGAAATTCAGGGTAAAAAGAGAGCTTACAGTCTATGGAAAAAAGGGCTGGCTACTCAGGAAGAGTTCAGGAATATGATTAGGTCATGTAGAAAGAAAATTAGAGAGACAAAGGCACAATTTGAGCTCAATCTTGCCACTTCCATTAAGCTGAACATGAGCCAGCAGTGTGCCCAGGTGGCCAAGAAGGCCAATGGCATCCTGGCCTGTATCAGGAACAGCGTGGCCAGCAGGTCCAAGGAAGTGATTCTTCCCCTGTACTCAGCCCTGGTGAGGCCACACCTCGAGTACTGTGTCCAGTTCTGGGCCCCTCAGTTCAGGAAGGAGATTGAGGTGCTGGAGCAGGTCCAGAGAAGAGCAAGGAGGCTGTGAAGGGACTCCAGCACAAGTCCTGTGAGGAAGGGCTGAGGGAGCTGGGGGTGTTCAGCCTGAAGAAGAGGAGGCTCAGGGGAGACCTCATCACTCTCTACAGCTCCCTGAAAGGAGGTTGGAGCCAGGTGGGGGTTGGTCTCTTTTCCCAGGCACCTCTCAGCAAGACAAGAGGGCATGGATTTAAGCTCTGCCAGGGGAGGTTTAGGTTAGATATTAGAAGAAATTCTTTAGAGAGAGGGTGATCAGGCATTGGAATGGGTGGTGGAATCTCTGTCCCTGGAGGTTTTTAAGAAGACACTGATGTGGCACTCAGTGCCATGGTCTGGTAACCGCAGAGGTAGTGGATTAACGGTTGGACTTAATCTCAGAGGTCCTTTCCAACCTGGGTGATTCTGTGAACTTCTCTATACCAAGGAAGTGTGTAGTTTACCAGTGGTAAAACCTCGTTAGTGGAGGGAAGCATACAGGATTTGTAAGGCAGAGCTTGACATCCTCTTTAAAGACAGATGAACTATCTAAAATCTGAAGAAAGTATTCAGTTTCTAGTGCACTGGTTTAAGGTCCAAAGAGACTGAAGATAGTCTTCCTAGTTAGAGTGTCTCATCTGCTAATATTTCTGTTTTATGGGTTATGGGTTTTTGTCAGGGATGGGGATGTATTATCGTTGAATAACTTAATTTACACATGCCTTGGTCTGCTCACTTATCAGCCTATAGTTAAGTCAGCTGTTGTTCAGAATGCAAAAATTAAAACGGGTAAAGTTGCTGAATAAGAGCTGATTATGTGCTTAAAAGAATAATAGTTTTGCAGTATCTTGTGCAGAAATAAATGGCTTATCACTTGAAGCTACTTTTGAAGACTTTCTACCTAACAGTATATTTTAAAAAAATTATTTGCATTATTAATCCTGTCATATCCCATTGAACTATCCCCGGAAGTTCAATTGTCACATCTGGCTACGTATTGGAATTAATTATTTGGCACAAATGGATGTTATTTACAGGTCTTGCTAAACTTGTGTATCATCATTTTTTAGTGTGCATTTTTGTTATCTTTGTGATGCACAACCATCTCTGGTTTCGTTGTTAACTCAACAATTAATGTCACAATTTCTTTGTTAACTCAAAATGTTTATCTAGAAGCAACAGAAGAAGTTTCACTGGACAGCCCGGAGAGGGATCCAATACTTTCACCAGAACCTACTCCTGCAATCACTCCTGTAACACCTACTACATTAGTAGCTCCCAGAATGGAACCAAAAAGTGTAACAGCTCCAGTGATTTTTGATAGATCCAGAGAAGAGGTATGCAGCTTACTTCTGAACTATGGAAATGTATTGTATGTTACGTTTTTTTTTTCTTTTAAAATGGCAGTGTTGACTCACAGGATCCTTCTTTGCTAAGGGGAAGTATGTGAAAGAAAACCTATTCTGTTTATTTCATATATTAAGTTTACTATGAGTTTGACCTGTGAAAATACTGTCATGATTAATTGCTTAAGTGACTTTATTGGAGATCAGAAGTGTGAGGAGCAAAGTGCTCCATTCCTTCAGAACAGATGCTGTAAATATGTTTGTGGGAGCAGGCCATCAACTTGATAAAGCAGATATATTAATGATGCTCTTAATAACATGTTACAGGTTTGAACTTGTATTTCTGAGACTCTTGGTAATGGGGAAACGGAGGAAGCAGTTGTTAGCTTTATCCTTCATGCTGACAAAGAGCTGATGCTAATGACACCTTCTACATTGCTGTTTACATTTGGTGTTCCATTCAAAGCCTGAGCACTGCTGAACACCATTCATTCTCATGTGTTCTCATACAGTGCCTCTGATAATGAATTTGTAAACAAGACTTGTCTGTGACTCAATGATGACTGTTTCCCCATAACCACAAAATGTCATGTTATTCTGATTATTTTTTTGCCTTTCAGCCCTGGTTCCACTGTCCCTTCTGACATGATGTTTCTTAATATCTCTGCTTTTATAAAACATGTATATAACATGTATATAACAGGAAAGACCATGAAATTCTGCATGATTAGAGCTCAGACAAGTATCAGAAGATTCTCTTTATTTTTCCCTTTTACTTTTCCCAAGCTCCTCTGCTACAGACACTATTAATGAAAAGTAGTATCTGTCCTTGGATTAGAGGCATGTAAGAACATTGCAAATGAGAGTGGCTTTTGAACCATAGTATCTACTGGTGTTGAAGAAGATACAGTGATCATGCCCCTAAGATAAATGCTTCCTAAAAATGTTGAGGCCAACAAGTCCCTAGAAAAGGCTGCCATACTAAAAGGTTTTATAGGAAGGATTGAAACTAAAATCATAGGATATGTTAGGTTTGGAAACACCTTTAAGATCATTGAGTGTGACCATACACCTAATACTGCCAAGTCCATCATGTGAACTTTCTTGCAGTGACAATCAGCGTTAGAAGTTATACTCATTTAGCATTGCATGGTGGGTCTGGAAGTGTTTTTAATTCCATAAACCTGCTGGCTTTTGCCTCACCTTTCCTTATCCTTGTAACCCTGAATAATATGAATACACAACACTGTGTTAAATATGGCATATCTTTTTCCTAGATTGAAGAGGAAGCAAATGGGGATTTGTTTGATATAGAAATCAATGTATCGGACCCAGAGAAAGTTGGTAAGTTCCTTGAACCTAGTCAGATGGTAGACTGCCTTATTCCTTGAAGACTATTCTGAGACTGTGGCATAATTGCTTATTCATTTACCTTTTGGCAGTGTTTATTATCTAACTGTACAGCTATTTAATGTATATTTTGGAACGTAAAGCGTGTGGAGGGATGAAAATAACCTGCCCTAGGATAAGTATCTTAATTTTCTTACAGGAGATGGCATGAATGCTTATATGGCATACAGAGTAACAACAAAGGTAACCAGTGCGAGAAATATTTGCAGATAACTTGGTATCATAGCTGAGCTGATGAATCAGTAATCATGATAAATTTTTTGTTTCAAGACCTCACTTTCCATGTTCCACAAAAATGAGTTCTCTGTTAAAAGAAGATTCAGCGATTTTCTTGGCTTGCACAGCAAACTAACAACAAAGTACATGCACATTGGTTACATTGTGCCTCCAGCTCCAGAAAAAAGTATTGTAGGTAAGTGTAGTTACTGTATGGTTGAATTTAAGCATGCAATTTATGTACTGTTATACAAATTAAGTATCTTAATATCTGTTTGGCTTGTAAAATACTTTTCTGCACAAATACTATTTAGTGCTTATGAGGTGGTCCAAACTATTGAAAATTCTTCCTGTTCTGTATTTTTAAATGGTCATCTTAAATTGGTAAGATAGGTACTGTCCTTTTCCTAACTCAGGCCAGCCTTGATAATAAGAAGGACGTTTGTCTTAATACACAGCCTTCTGTTTCTTATCTGTGATTCTTTCTTCACCGTTGCCCTTCCAGAGCTGATTAGTCTATCAAAACAAAGATGTTAAATGAAAGTTTATTTTTAACTTGTGCTGTTATCAGTAGTCTGCAATGTGCAGAGGTACCTCTCTAATACTTCAGTATGTTTCTTTTAGTCATGTTGAAAGCTAAAACTTCTAGTTAATTCTTCAAAGTTCTAATATAGAAAACACTTTTGAGTGAATGTAGTCTTTGTGGATGCCTTGAAGGATCAGATCCTTTCTCTATCGTCGAAGATCTAAGAAATCTGATGCATTGAGACAACTTCAGTTTTATGAGCTATAAGCAGTAGAGGTTCTTTCAAAATAAACATTTTAAACAGTAAAGCTTGTTAAAGTCTTGCCTCACCCTTATAAGAAAATTATTTCACTCTAGAACTCTGTTTTATATGTAGGGTGTGGCAGAACTATTTTTTTCAGTAGTTTAGTCTATAAAACTAATCAGAGCAATTACTTTTCATGTAAGTAGGAATAATTAGATTGAGTAGGTGTAGGCATCAGAAGCCTTAGGAAAATAATGCTTTTAATTCTGTGGGAAAGCAGTTTTTCATTTTTCAGTCTGTTGACTGAAAATTTGATCTGAATGTGATCTGAATTATTGGTAGTTATTGAGAGTAATGCATGAATATATAATAACCAATTTTTCATGTTACAAAAATAAGTTCAATTATAAATGCTAAAGAGGACTTACGAAGACGGAGTGAGCCTTGTCGTTGTGTCCTTTGATAAAGTTTATAAGCATTTATGGCAGTTCAGATACATGGGAATACAGTACTTGCATTACATTCAAATGCATTGGTAAGACTAAGCTTGGATTGGATTTGAGGTACCACTTGAACAAAGCCAGCGTAAACACTGGTATCTCTAGAAGTGTGTAAAATTGTGGGACTTCCTGCAGTGTAAGCAAGCATTGGTTGTCACTTCAGGTCCTTGTATAGAGGCTTTAAGCTACAGATAAGTTGGGAAGACTCACAGACTGTAGGATGCTTCCAAAAGAGCATGAAACTCCTGCTTTAAACTTGAACTTCAGTGCACAAGTGATACTTAGTTCTATCCCAAAATAAGTAGTCCATACATTTTTAATTCCAGAAAAAAGGAATTCTAGGCTGATTTAAAATGAGGCCTCTTAAAGCAGAGAGCTGGTGAAACACATGAAACTAGTGTGATGTTCGTGAGACATGGGCACAGGTTGCCCAGAGAAGTTGTGGATGCCTCATTTCTGGCAGTGTTCAAGACCAGATTGGATGGGGATTTGAGCAGCCTGGTCTAGTGGAGGTGTTCCTGCCCATGCCAGGGGGATTGGAACTAGGTGATCTTTCAGGTCACTTCAGCCCTACACATTCTATGATTCTATATTGTATTTACGTTAGCCATTTATTTCTAAATCTTAGTACTAAATATCAAACATTCAGTGTTATGCAGTTTGTATTGTACAAAAGTCCATAGAATGTTCGTTCTATTACACTGTTGGTATCACCTGTAGTTTTAAGCTTTGTTTTGGTGATGGGTGGGGGAGACTGGAATTTCAGACCTTAGCCACGAATTCTTGTGAGTTAGTGATGGCCTAGGGATTGATACTCATCCAGACTGCCTCACTATTTACAGATGAGTGTTGGAAAATTACCTTTTCTGTTTTTAAGACAATAATATAGTAGTCATACATCCTTTCCAGTGAAGGATTAGAGTGCTTTGAGTACTAGGAATAGCTCAATACCACAAGTTAGGAATTCATCATCTTGGTAATTCAGTTACATAATCAATTTTCCCTATGAACTTCTGCTGCTATCAAATGTGAAGGATCTTTTATATTAAACTGCAACATTTTATGCTTCTGCATTGAAATATTAATGAGTATTAATACTCTTAATTCAAAAAGATGAGACATATGAATCACCTCACCCTTGTTTGAATAACTTAATCCTTGTACTTGATTTTATAGATAAATTTCTGGATTGGACAGTCATGCTACACAGTATAGTATACTTTTAAAAAGAGATGCCAATCAATTTGTTTCCCTTGTATTACAGAAAAGGGACAAACCAAGGCTTCACAGAGGGTAAAGGTCTGTTAGTGTACCTGTAAGGATGCTGTTTGACCCCTCCATAGGTGACTGTGTAACTTCTAAATCCAGAAGGGAGATTGGGTGAGGAACAACTGTGAGAACTGTTGACCTGACAGTTCACAAAATACTTATCCAGAATCTTTGAACTTTAGGCTGGAGAAGGACAGAACTAACAGAGCAGGAATACACTACATACAGGGAGAAATAAGGTGTTTGAAATGTATCATAACATACCTCTCCTGTGTTTTAGGAAATAATAATTACAAATGTTTGGTGTTTCATGGTGGTTTTGGAAGAACTTAGGTTCCTAAACTCTCTGAGTTTGGATCTTTAGCATGAAAAATACCAACCTCAGTCTGACAGTCTTAGAGTTCTGTTGCTGAGATTGAATTTATTTCCCATACCACAAAACATCAATAACTCTGGCTCCCATATTATAGTTTTTTTGGCTTCATCTTGGGTAGAGGAAGCTGCATACATTTTGTTCTGCTACTTTTACTCTCCATTCGATTTGTTGTTGTTCGAATGCTTCAGAATTTTCAGAGCTGGTTTGCCTTAGTTGACTAAAAAGCTCTTAGTTTTAGAACTTAACTGTTTTCTTCTTCTGAACATGAGTGAAGAACATGAGTCAGTAAGACTGACCTTAATTTAGATTGTATTCATAAATGCAAATTAAACAAGTTCTGTGTAACTTTTAGTCACAATTAATATACTACAGGAAACTGTGGATTTCACAGAGCTGCTCACATAAAGCCATGCATCATGCAGTGTGGTTATGTTTTCTGTTCCTGTGTAGTGTTTTTCATTGTAATTTGACTTAAATATATAAACCTAGGTGAGCTTTGTCTTCTAATCATATTGGTTAATTTTTAATTTTTTTTTACAATAAAATAAATATGATGCTGTTGTCTTCAAAGGCATGACCAAGGTTAAAGTAGGCAAGGAAGATTCTTCATCCACTGAATTTGTAGAGAAAAGAAGAGCAGCTCTAGAAAGGTAATGTATGTATTTAACTAGAAGTTGTTTAGTCTGATTTGTAATGATTTGTAATATACTACATGGTCTCTATAATTGGGGTGTGGGCTGTCTGTACTTAGATATCTTCTGGAGGCTGTATGCAGCTACCAATTTTTTTTTTTGTAGAAATGGAGTAATTCGCATTAATAATGGGAAATGTAGCCATATTCATGGAGAGGATTATGGCTTGCTCTTTTCAGACTGGTTGGTGCTTAAAATTGAGATTGCAGAGACCCAGTATCTTGTCTTTATCAGTTTACTTAGGTATTTTGGACACTAAGTAATTAAGGGACTTTGGTAGTATTATCTATTCTATAGAAAATCAAGTGTTGCAGATAGATGAGTGAAGAGACTTTCAGTCACTTGGCCTTTTGGCAACTTCCAGTACAATTGGTGTGTTTAGCTGAATTGTGGCATTAGAGATACTTAAATCATTTACTCAGCGTGGATGTACAACTACTATGGTTCAGGTATCCTTGCCATGGAAGGGTCCTGTCATTTGACATGCTGCATCATTTTCCCCTGTTGACATGGCTAGTAAAGCCTTTAGAAAGTAACTAGCAGAATTTTAAAAGTATACAGCCCTAATTTTGTTATGATTTTATAATATGCCCATTACTGTTACGGAATTGCATCATATAAAAGGCTGACACCATATAGCAGGTTCAGTTAAACTAGGAAATCAACAGAAGTCAATCATTTTAGATTGTATGTTGAAAGACCTATCTAAGAGATAATGTATGAATCTTTGGAATTTCTGAGGACTAGAGCCAATCTTAAACAAAAAAATCACTCTTCAGAATCCCATTGTTAATATCTTTTCATTTCCTAAGTAACATAAGAACATCTGAAATGCAACTGAACCTTAAAATCCTGATAGGTTGTCTGCCTTAGTTGTCTGGTACTGACCTTAACATTTGCCACCTGAAACTGCATCCAGAAATGAGTGAAGTTGTTCTGTCACTTGGAGTGGAACTGTGAAACATCTTCTGGTTGTACAAGTCTATTGCTGAAGGAGTGTTCTGTGAGATATGAAGGCTTGGAATAATAGTTGGAGTTATAGCAATTGGGCTTAGATAACTGAACAGGTACTTCCACACAACTTTAGGTCTCTGTGTAATGGAGACGAATTTTCCACCATGGCTGCTTACTTGAAGAACAGAAGTAGGATAAGAAAAGTTTCACTCACTAGCTTGTGACTCCTGTTTGTTAATGGAGTTAACACTACTGTTCTACTTCTTTTGGAGGTTGAACAGTTCTCCCATACTAGAGAATGGAATGTTGAGCTTCACAGTATATTCCATTTCTTGTTTGTTTGTTTGTTTGTTTGTTTCAGAAAGACTATGGCAGGAGCAACTTTTTAAATGTGCCAACTTGAGCTGTCTTTTCCTTTCAAATGATATGGAGAGGCAGTATTCCTGTTGCTCTTGCCTAAACCTGAGGAAAACCTACTACTATTCCCCCAAAAGTTGGACCAAATAAATCTGCTTCATTTTGCAGTTTTTGTACCTAGAACTATGGGGAAAGTGGGCAGGAAAGCAATGTATCTTGTTAGTTGGGTTCACTGCAATTTGTGCCCTAGAATACTGAACTTACATACTACAAGTCTGCCTTCTAGATGTCCTCAAACACATTGCCACTTCTATCCCTTGAAAATACTAGAAGTCTCCATCAGAATAAAGGCTATTCTCTAGCAGAATTTCTATAAAGAAAAATCTCTCCACTTGCTTACCACATTAACTTTTAACTTGTACATGCTACTGAGTGTAGAACAAGCAAAGAAAGGTTGAGCAATCCAACATAAATTAAGTTTCAGTGCAACCCTTAGCTACTTTAAGAAATAAAACAAGGATCCAGTGGCCATACATGATGGTGACTGGAAAAAATACATTACATTTACAATATCAATATGCTCAGAATTTCAGTTCAAAGTCACAGCCTACATCACTTTCTAGGATAGCTTCTAAGCAATTTGTGAATGTAACAGGGCTGTTCTGGTCTTCACAGATGAGGCTTGAGGAAAACTAAAGCTTTGAAAATAAGGGTATATTGTTGATAGTGTTCTTCATCTTAAGAAGTGTAACTTCATCTTAACTGGCACTAACACATACTTTTAATGTTACCGTGCTCGTTTGAGGTAATAGAGTTCTATGGAACATTCATCTAAATGTCAGGCACTTTGTCGTAATACCTAATCTTAATATCAGTTATGACAAACTTGCATTTAGAGGAGGGCAAACTTGTAGCAGCTTTTAGAGGAAGAATACTGGTGAAATTTCTTTCTTCAACCTGCATCTGTTCAATCCATAGTTTTTAGATCTAAGCAGGAATGCAAAAAATTGCAAAAGGAAGAAGTTGGGTCTTTTTTTTTTTGTTTTTGTTTGTTTTTTAAGTGTTACATACACTTATGGCAAATAAACAGGTCATACTTAGAACATAATCAGTTCACTTTTCTGAGATTTCCTTTAATTTTAAAGTAAGTCAGCCAGAATAATCTGTAAGAAAAAGGCTATCCACTGCACTGTACAAGAATATTTAAGCAATTTTAGCTAATCTGGGGGTTTTATTTTATTGTTTGGGGTTTTGGTGATTTGGTTTGGTTGTTTGTTTATCTAGTGTAAATTGGCTGCTACTAGAGTCTGAAAACTCACTCAACTGTTGAAATTATGCAGTATAATATTTTAACACTGTGCAACATACCATTGTGTCAGGTTTCACCTAAAGGAGTTTCTGGTGTAAAGAACCTATGTTAGAAACCACTGCCTGCACCCTTGGTATGCAGTGTTCTGGAAGGGAGTGGATGGGGCTCTGTTACTTTCAGTCAGAAGTTCCAGGTTTTGTAGCAGCTTTACTGGAGTAAGGCTTCAGTGACTGTTTCAACAGCTTAGTGGAACTGTGTAGGATTTAGGCTATTTGTTGGAGGATGGTTGCAGAATGCATAAATATGGTTGAAGAATCTGTAGCAATACAAAGCATTGAAGGGGGATGGAGACTGAAATGGAGTCACTGGGATGTGACTCCCCAGTGGTGACTTTTTAAAAGTTAAAGTCCCGAGACTGAGGGAGGTTGGGTGGGTCAATGTACCCATTCTTCAGGTGAAGGATGCTTTCCAGTGCTTTCAGGCACATTAATTATATTTTGTTATCTAATATTTTAATTTTTAAAATAATAGGTATCTACAACGAACAGTGAAACACCCAACTTTGTTACAGGATCCAGATTTAAGGCAATTCTTGGAAAGTTCTGAGGTATTTACATTCTTCTAAGTTCTGTTTGTTCCTAGATATTGTAACCTACAAAGCATTATTTTCTCTTTCTGTTGAGACCTGATTCCCTAAATTCATATGAAATCAAATTGGATTGCACCCTTCATGGGTCAGAATGGAAGAAACCATTTAGGTAATGGTGTGCCTCTACCTCTGATTAAGCTTAAGAGTGGTAGTGACCAAAAGCTATTTGCTGTTCAGTGACTTCTCGAGTGAATTGGTTTGTTCAGTTCTGAGTGAAGGTTGTCACACATGGTTCAAATCCATAATTGATGTTACTGATTGTTAAGTAATATCAAGAATTAAGCAGTCTTGAAAGCAGCTCTCTTACCTCTAGGAGTCCAGCTTGAGGTGTATTGGTAGGATAATGTGAAAATGCTAGCAGTGCTGCTGGCCAGGCTATATGCTTTGTAAGTGGAGGACTTCAGTCACTGTGCTGCCAGTCTGACATCTTTCACAGTATTAAGTATATTGTTAAAACTATATTATGTATCTTTATAAATGTGCATAGGGAATTAAACTGTCTTTTGGCTAGTGTCAGTATCCTAATGCTAATAAGTCCCAGAGATTTCACTGCTGATAAAAGTATCATTAATAGGTAACTTGCAGGGGATTTGTCAGTGCTGCTGATAGACAAACATCATATGAAAGGTAAATATTCTGATATTCAATATTCAAGGGGCCACATTGTAAGGCATATTCAGACTAGCCTAAATAATAATATCAATTACATTTAAAGCTTGATTGTTAACTACCCCTAAGTACCTAAGCAAATACAGTTTTCTTGGTATGCTATAGGTAGGTTCTGAAATCTGGCCTCTACTGAAAAGCAGAAAGACATCAGCTTTTTATAATCAGCACACAGTACAAATCTTGTGGTGCAATTAAGTGTTTCACAGAATATCTTTCATCTAATTTGTTGTAAACCTAAGCTTTTATGTTCCTGCAGTGGCACTCTGCTCTCTATAGCGTATAGGTGGCTAGTCAGAACCTTTGGCTAGTTCATAATAACTTTAGACAAGTAGGTTGTTTGTTCCATTTAAATGTAAAGATGTAGAAGAAAAGTAAATAGTCTATATTTTTAAGTTTTCCTCTTGAGAATGAAAAAGTACTAAATCTGAGAAATTAGACTTCACTATATTGAAACACACAGGAGTAAAGAAAACACTATATCCTTTTCTTTCCCCCTTGTGCCCAGTTAAACCTCCATCCTTTTAACCAATCTGCTTGCCCTTATTTGTCATTCAATTCCAGCTGCCGAGAGCGGTTAACACCCAGGCTCTGAGTGGAGCAGGATTATTGAGGATGGTGAACAAGGCTGCCGACGCTGTCAACAAAATGACAATCAAGATGAATGAATCGGATGCAGTAAGAGCTGATTTTTCAGCTTGAATAATGAGACGAATTAATGAGCCTCAACAATTGCATTTTAAAGCTGTAGCAGTAGAAAATGGGTTATTAATTTGCTTATTGGCTGGAATTCTTAGCCATATTAGATGACCACCCTGGCAGCAGGTGAATAATTTGCTTCTTTAAAACCAGAAATGTTGAATGTAATCTAATTTGTAATGCTCTTTCATCTTTTGTCAGTGGTTTGAAGAAAAACAGCAACAATTTGAGAATCTGGATCAGCAGCTTAGGAAACTTCACACCAGTGTTGAAGCACTAGTCTGCCACAGAAAAGGTAATTTTACTTTATGTACTACACTATGTGAAGCACTTAAAACTTCAGGAAATGGTAATGAAACAAGAGCTTAGTATATTGGTGCTACTAAGTAATTAATAGAGTAATACAGTATATTTTAATGCAAAAATCTTCTAACGTACCTTTTAGTTTAATCTGCAGTAGCATTTTTGTAAATACCTGGTTTTAATCGTTATTTTAACCTGAATACCTGACATTCCTAAGGCTCCTATATTGATTTTGCAAACTTTTTTTTCTTGCAGAGATTCAATACCATACCTAGTAAGTGGTTCTACTACATTAAACATCCATAAATGTTTATGTAGGTCTCATGGCAAGAGTATTTTCCTTCTGAACAAAAAGTGGCAGCTTAAATATATTTAAACATCTTTTGCTCAGTATTGCTCTGTTAAATGAGTATGAGCTTTTAAACAGGAATTTCCTATTCTTAATTTGGTCCACATGTTGATACATCATCAAGCTACCATTAAGGTAAACTTCTCTGGAGTGGTAAGAGATCTCACAATATGAGGTTTTGGTTTACTTAATTTAGAGAGAAGCAAAGTCTGCAAGTTTATATTTTAATCACCTGTGGTGCTGTTATTGTCAAAGATTGCTTTCCATTGTATGCTTTTAAAAAGAAAAAATTAAAAAAAAAACAACAAAACTTTGATTTAAGACAGACCATAAATGTGCCTTTTGATACTACTGTATTATGGTAAAATATGAAGTTACCTTTCAGGTCTACACTTTCGTAAGTATGTGGAAACATCTCAAGTAACTTTCTCGTAACTGTGTCAGGAATTACTCTCTATAGTAAAAAATCTTTGGCCAAATGTCCTGAGGACTAAAAAGTATTTTAAGAACTAATGGAAAATCAAATTGTTTGTTTACTGTGGATTTTGAAACCTGCTCATAGATGAGAAAAAGGGTTGAGGTTTTTTTAAGTAGTTGTGTTGAAATTGTAAGGGTTTCAAATATCTGAAGATATTTTGCTTCTACAAACATTTCTGGTATTCTGATGTGTCTGCCAAAGCAGCACAGTTGCAGAAAAAACCCTGCACTTCTAATCCTGAAGTTAATTGGATTAAGCATTTGTTCAAAGGTCCTTCATATGAAAGGTCCTTAACTTTGTACAGGATGATTTATATGGGACTTGATGAGACAATTGCCCTAGTATTTGTTAATCAGTAAGCTCAAAACTTTATCTTCATAGTCAGCAGCCATGCTGGTGTTTTCAGATGGTTTTTTTTTTTCCTTTAGGCATGTTCATGATGTAGCAGTACATTACAGTATGCACAGTTAAAGGTACTCTAGTCAATAAAACAGTCCAACAGAAATAAATTCCACCCATGGGAGTGACAGTTTTGTGAAATAGGTTTTTTCTACTCTGAACTGCGTGGAACAACTGTGCTATAGACCTGTTAAAATTGTGTTTAATTTGCTGTGTAGATGACTTGGCTTTTGTTTTGTGGGCTTGCATTTTCTCTGAACTAGGCAGATGGATAATACTGAAGTGACGTTTTTTTCCGTGTCTTTTGCCAGGCATAGAGTAGGTGTGACATTAACAGGCTCAGCAACACATTTACTGATGGAGACTGTTTTTGTGCAGTTCTTCTTGTGCTTGTCGTTTCATTGTGATCTTGTGTTTTATCACAAGCTTCAGGACATAGACCTTACCTTTTTCAGTTGGTGAAGTTCGGGTTGAAACAGGGCAGAGGGCTCTGCTCCACTGATCAATGCTGCTGAAAATATAGTAAGTTAACTACGTTACACTGAACATTACTCCTGTTTTTCAGAGCTTTCAGCCAACACAGCTGCCTTTGCTAAAAGTGCTGCCATGTTAGGTAACTCTGAGGACCACACTGCATTATCTAGAGCTTTGTCTCAGCTTGCAGAGGTTGAGGAGAAGATAGATCAATTGCATCAAGAACAAGCTTTTGCTGATTTCTATGTGTTCTCAGAACTGCTTGGTGACTACATTCGTCTCATTGCTGCAGTAAAAGTGAGTATTGCTAAGAAAAATTCTGGGTTTTGTGTTTAAAGTCACATTCCTCAACTTTCAGATTTAGGGTAAATGAATGTGTGCATCTGCACATTTTGTAACATAGTTAAGACTAAATTTTGGCATGAAGTTCTAGCTGAGTGAAATACATGGATCCATGATGAGGTATTCAAATAATAAAAATGGTTGTTAACAAACAGGAATGGATTAGTAAGATGCAGACAAAATGTAAATGGTGAGCATGATCTACTTTCAGCAGTACTAATTGTGCACAGTATTTCAGGACACCATACACTTCTATGTCTAAGCCTACTGTACTTGTTTCTTTCACATTGCTTATTTTTGCAGTATGCTCATGAATTTTCAAGATAATTTGGCTGAATTTGGTAAGCAGCCAAAGGCAATAATTTTGGTGTACATCTTACTGCACAGTATAATTAGGTTTTGACATGGGAAAGGGTGTCCAAAAATTTAATCCAGAAGTATCTTTGAACTTTACAGAATGTTGGGAGTATGTATTTGTCTTTTTTTTTTTCATTTTGATATGTATACATTAATTCTGCTACCTCGTTCCAATGGTGAAAAAATGTATTGCTGAATATACATGTAATCCATATGCATGAAAAGTTCACTCATTCTGTATTTAGAGAAGTATTTACATTATAGAGCACTTTGTGGTGGCTGTGCTGGTAGTTATTTTGATGGAATGAGGAGCATAAAATGTTTTGGGGCACTAAGAGATCTGTCCTGAGAAGGCTTCTTGAATAGCCTGTCATTTGTGGAAGCTACTGAGCTGTGCAAGCATGCTGTCAAATGAAATGCAAGAAGACATGTGGTAGATTCATTGAGGTTTCTTTGACTATACTTGCTCAGTTCTATCCAGAATTACCATTTCATACTAGGAATTTAAATAGCTCTAGCTGTTACAGTTGTTTAATAAATTTGTCTGTCCTTACAGGGGGTGTTTGATCATCGAATGAAATGCTGGCAGAAGTGGCAAGATGCTCAGGTCACTTTACAAAAAAAGCGCGAAGCTGAAGCAAAGCTCCAGCTTGCCAACAAACCTGATAAATTGCAGCAAGCTAAAGATGAGATAAAAGAGGTAATGTTATCAAAACTTATTTTGGAGGTCAGACTTTCTGCATTAACTCATTCATGCTGCATTAATGCACTACTTTATGCCATTTTTATTTACAAATCACTTAATCATTTGCTGTTTTCCATATTTACTGAAATTGTTAAAAGGAATTTATTTTAAATATTAAGTGTGCACAATTGTTACTTGTTTTAAGATCTGTAAGGCAGGTAATCCTGTCTCTACAGAGTGTGGGAGATGGGAGGAGGGGAACATGGACAAGTAAAACAATGCTTTTAACTGCTAACAGATCTCTTGGGTAGGTGTCTCTTGACTTCTAAACCTACAATACAGCTAAGAGAACTAATGGAGAAATGTTCCCATGTTTTGCTTAATTATGCAGCATATCTACCCATATATATGTGTGTGTATGTATATATGGTGTAATTTCAGTAAAAATTAATCTAACATGTTGAAGTGTCATAATTTATACACTTTCTCTATCATGCTTCACTAAGGAAATTGAAGAGGTAGGACAACTTAATTATTTAACGTTAATGCATTCTAATTATGGACTAGTATTCTCCCACTCAATAATGGGAGAACATCATTATAGATGTCAAGCTTTCTTATGCGATTACTTTGTTTGGCTTCCTCATTGGTCACTAACGACATGTTGCTTTGTTTTTTTCTGCTCTTCAATGTATTTTGCATAAGGTATTGATGTTACTCATTAACTTGGCTTTCTTTAT
Organism: Florisuga fusca; assembly: GCA_038090715.1. NCBI lineage: Eukaryota > Metazoa > Chordata > Aves > Apodiformes > Trochilidae > Florisuga > Florisuga fusca. Next base: position 16,385,432 of record JAAWXA010000006.1, on the reverse strand, counting down.
CTTGAAAAAGGCCTTTGTTTACTGGGAAAACTTAGTGTCACTTTTGTGACATTCTTGCTGCTTACCCCTCTTGATGTCACTCATCCATCCACAGTACAAGTGACCTGGAGCTCCTTGTTCAAAATAGTTCCTGAGTTTGGAAGTAATAGGAAATATTTAGTGATTCTTTTTCAGTCCCAGTATTAAAAGAATTATGTTGTTCCTGAACGATTTATTTTTTCAACCTTGTTCTAGTAAATCTGCAATTTGAATATGCTGAGTTCTTATTACAATTGAAATATATTCAGATTTGCTGAGTTCTGTAGTAGTAATCCTCCTGGCAAAGAAATGTCAAAGTGGAAGCCTACACAGCTTGAGCTTAGCCATGACTTAGTTGCTTTTTGCAGATGAAACGCTGAACAATCCTAGAAATACCTCACTGAACAGGGAAACAGACATTTCTCCCTGTCAGAAATTTCAAGATGGCAGACTATTATGCAGTGACAACTCCTATAGTACTTGGCATTTGGGAATGATGAAACTGGGATGTTGGATCCATCAGGCCTGTAGAGGTTTTCACTGAAGTCTTGGGCACCTCTGCTTGCTTTGGTAGGAAGGCAGAGGCAGTCTAATTTACCTTTTCCTTGTTTGGAGTTTTACATTGTTTCAGGTATTAGGTAATTCTTCAGGCTGTTCTTCCATGAAGGACATCCTATTAGAACTTACTGCATAGAATGACAGGTTGCAAGGAACCTCAAGCATCATCTGGTCCAACCTTTCTAGGTAGGAACATGGTTTAGATGTGATGGCTCAGCACCTTGTCAAGCTGAGTCTTAAAAGTGCCTAGCTCTGGGGACTTCATCTCAACTTTCCTGAGGAAATTATTCCAAAGTCCAGCTGTTCTCATAGTGAAAAATTTTATTCTGATACCCAGACAGGATATCCCCAGGAGTAATATGCACACATTATTCTTCTTCTTTTACATGTGACTTCTTGTAAGAAGGGAGTCTCCATCTTCCTGCTATCTACCCTTTAAGTACTGGAATATGGTATTGAGTCCCCATAAGCCTTCTTTTCTTCAGGCTGAACAAACCCAGTTCTCTCAGCCTTTTTTAAGGCTAATTTTAGGCTCTCAGTGCACCGCAGGATGCACTGTTTTGATCACCTTTATAGCTTCATAATGTGTATCTGAAAAGGTAATAAGGAGACTCTGAATAAATATAAACTAAAAGTAGAACTATGTTGATATTTCTTGGAACATAGATGATTCTCATCTCATATCACAATAGTAATTTGACATTGTGAAAAAATATAACCAGTGGATTGCTAACAGGAATATGTTACATTGAAGTATGTTCCTTCTCTGCTGCCTTTTTCTGAGGAAGGTGTTACTGGTTATGTTGGTTCCCGTGGCTTAGTTAGCCTACGTGTACCTGAAGTGTGAGGCACATAGCTTTTTTCACAATACATCTACATAGCTAGTTTAAATTTAACAGTATAATAGGTGTGTAAAAGCAGTCATAAGGTAATGTACATGATAATGATCTCTTATTGTGTAGTTGGATGTCTTTTCCCATAAACTAAGGGAAAACGTATGAAAAAACCCCACAAGAAACATCATTTCCTCTGAATCGTCCTTTTGTCCTTTTTTTACCCACAATAACTTTTCTACTTCTGCTTTCTATGAAAATAATTCCCACTGAGCAAGAAAGCATGTGTCTTGGCTTGTCTAAGCAATATGCATTCTGACTGGAAAGCCAATAAACATGTCCTCAGTAGCTTGTCATCTGCAAGAAAAATATGGCAGACATTGTTGAATTGTTGAAATTGTTATTGTAATACTTTACCTTAATGCTGCTAAAAAAACAAATAGGTCCTTTCCAGTTCTTGAGTTGCTGTCTAAAAGCAGATACTGACAAATTGAATGGACAACATGAGGTCTTATCTCTCCATGTCTTTCCTTTGCCAGTGGGAGACGAAAGTTCAACAAGGGGAGAAAGATTTTGAACAGATCTCCAAAACCATTCGCAAGGAAGTGGGAAGATTTGAGGCATGTATAATTTTGTCCAAGTAAATTACATTTTTACTTTAGATAATATAGGCATTTCAAGTAAAGTTGGTTAAGAGGTTAATATGCCGTAATTTGTTTATTAACAGAAGGAACGAGTGAAAGACTTTAAAACTGTTATTATCAAGTACTTAGAGTCATTAGTGCAAACACAGCAGCAGGTAAGATAAATTTAAGTTTTTTCTCAATACTTAATACATTCCATATTAGGTTAGGTAAAAAAGACAGGCTTTAAATATAACAGTTTCTGAAACAGAAAGATGTACTCCTGGGCTGTACTGTATTGGAGAATAACATAGTGATTGCAGTTTTACAGTTACTGCTGTGCTCCCTTGCACAGTTCTTGTTCAAGGAAGCAAGGGAGAATCTCCTTTAGGGATACGGGTGAGTGGAGGGTCTTGTCTTCTCCTTCTGAAACTGAAGGAATATTTTCACTTACAGATTGGAATAAATTCTCATAAATATGTACTCAGGCTTACTGAAGAGTCTTGAATGCTTAGATGTTCATTGCTCTTTTTAAATACTATAACTGAATATTGTAAAGCAGTAAAACAATTTCCAGTTATTCAGAAGTAGACCTTGTTTCTAAAAGATGGTATGGAGTCTTTCCTTTGTTCACTCCAGGAACATAAATCTCCAGCTTTGTTTAGTTTAAAAAATAAATAGTACCTTTAGAGGTAAGAATAGCAAATGGAGGTTGCAAACAAATTATATGGTGGTATTTTGTAGCAATATGTTCAATGGGTGGTAACAGCTGTTGTTACGAGCAGATTTGTGTATTTACTTGCATTGTTTCTTGCATTGTATAATAATGTGAATAGATAATATGAAATGCCTGTATTCTTATTTTGTTCAGTGGGGACAAGATTACCACAAGAGGAGGAAGGTATGTGTGTTTTCCTATCCAATATTTAGTACTCAATAGTGAGTGTTTTTCCCTTTTCTTCAAGCTAATAAAATACTGGGAGGCATTCCTACCAGAAGCCAAAGCCATCGCCTAAAAGAAGAATATTCCAAATGACAAGACACTCTGGATGTTTGCCCTGGATAAAACTAAATTCCACAGTGAAATCACTTTAAATCATCCAAATAAACCACTATATATTTTATGAATTAACATGAGGCTTTTTTTATATACTACAGCATTTTATTAACAAACTGCATGTCCTGACCCTCTTTGAAGTGGACTGTGGCATGATGTTCTGCAATACATTGCTGAATTGAACACTATTGTGTCTTAATACTTGCACTAAAATGTGCACTGCAAGGCCAGAAAGCTGATATTTTTGTTCCTGACAACACAATGTTCTGTAGTATGTTTATCTGATCTTTATGAAACAAATTTAATTGCATTGATTAATGTTCACTTTAACATTCCTGTACAAAATCATGGTTTTGTGATTACAGTAATAAAGAGATGTACCTTGTGAAACACTGAACATTCTGGTTTGTGCCTGTAGATATTTTGTGGTGTTCTTACAAGTAGAATCAAGAACAAATTGAGATTATATCAAAAGCAGAAACAACTGGAGAAGGTATTAAAGGTCCACAAAAAGCTACTTGTGGTAAAATTTTCTGGCTTTTATTTTTATTCTCTTCATTACAGGTGTTTCACCTGAAGTTATCGATAAATTCGCCTTGATAAATTCTAATGTGTTAATAATGCTTGTAGGGTCAGAAAACCTATGCTTGGCAACAGACAGCCATAAACCAAAATCTCTTCTGGGTGTTTCTGAAGGGTTAGGATCGTCTACATACTCACATATCAGTATCCTACTGGACTGATAAATGTCATCATCTTCAGTGGTTTTAGGATACAAAAAGAAAAAAAGTATTGCAATAGTTCTGGTAATTGAGGAGGAAGAATAGGAGGTAATTCAGCTGATGCAAGCTAATTGTAATTACTAGCATTCTGCTTAGAATTGAAGGGACTGGTTGTATCTTTTGCCCATTAACTTGTATTGTTTGTGGGCAAGCATATAGAAACATCCAGAACTGTTTCTGAACAGTACAGAAAGCTAAATTCAGGTGGAAGATAATACTTTGATTTATGCAACAAAATTAGAGTAAACTTCCCAGATTACTGTACCTTCTTGCTCCTGTAGAGAATTCTGTTCATTATTTCTTGATGTTTTCAAGGAAACTAGTACAGAAACTGTTATTTAAGAAACAAATTTATCAAGGCTTTATCAAGAATTTTTTTTCATGGTGAAATGCTAAAAACTTAAGCTTGCAATACCTTCTGTTTGTGAAGTAATTTATCTTGTAACTGCTTTTTGAGAAGCTGAAGTATGCAACAGGTTTATTATGAAGAAACTGATACAGCCATAACATTCCAAGTGTTATGATATATTTTACTTCGGCTTGGTCTGTGCTTATGAAAATTGATCAGCAGCTTAAAACTTCAGATCTGTTCCTGTCAGAGTGAAAGTGGGTCCTTCCAGAATTAAAGACTCAGTTTGGATATGCAGAATGCAAAATGGGCAAACATGCTTTCATGATGTTCTTTGTTTAAGTATTTTGTCCAAGTTTCTTAGCTATTGATTTTTAAACTTTTTTTGTTCTATGAGGATTAAAATTCAGTTGGATTATGGGTGATATTTCTTCTCTCCATGATGAGAGAATGAGAAATGCCTTTCACATCAGTCTCCTAGCAGGGATTAGTGTGACTTTGTACTAGACAACTGAAAGCGAGAATAGTTTTGCAGGCTTGTTGTTTTGTCACTGTTTTTTTGTTTGTTTTTTTTTTCTTCAAACTAGAAGCCTGCTGGAGGACAAAAGGTTACTATTTCTGAACTTCATTGTCACAGAGGGTTGCTAATACAAAATTTGTAGGGTTTTTTTTATGTCACAGGGTTAATTTGAACAGAAGATCCAAATCAGCTGTCACATTTGAAACTCTTGTTTCAAGAATCTGTTAATTTATTTTGCATATATACCACCACATTATGAAGACAGAAGGTTTGCTTGTCTTCCTTCATAATATGATTAACATCCTACTATGTGCAGGTGTTTCTCAAACAAAGTGAGTGGAGGTGTTGCTACACTGTTATGTCTATGGAACTCACTAAGGGTTCTTGTACTAAACTGAAGTTTCCCTGAAACTCCAAGACAGTCTACCACTGAAAAATCACTAGCATAAACAAAATAAATGTTTGCAAAATAGAGAACTACTCTATGAAAGACAGGGGGCTATTGAGGTCTAGTTTACTTTTTAAGCTAAAATAAAAACAGTATTTTTTTTTAATCATCCTCATTTTTCTATCTGTCATGTCCATGGTGCTTTTAGCTTCAAAATATATGTGATGTGAAATTTAGGATTTTGTTACCTCTTTCTCCAGCTGACATTGTCTGCAGTAAGCCTCTGATTCTTTAATCACTTTCCCTTTTACAATGGAATATTCTGCTTCCCTATTAATTATTTCTTCTTTTACCTCTCCTAAGTTAATTCCCTCCAAAGGCTTCATCTGGGAGTTCGTGCTTCAGCATCTCCCTAGCTCATGCCCCAGATCTGTCAGTTTCTTTCAAATTCTGGAGATGAGCTGCAGGCTAGTATATCCTATGCATTTCAGTGAACAGACAATATCTATTAAAATTACGTGTACAATGAAAAGATGGTTTTAAAGAAAAGCGAAAAAAAGAAAATACACTAAAAAAACCCAACACTTTATATTTTAGAAGAGGTGGAGTAACAATTTGGATCTCTGGCAACATACGAGTCCAATGCAACCATGTGAGAAGAAAAAAAAGTTTAATATTAAACAAGTAAGGAGGTGAAGTTTAGGTTGTTCAAAATGTGACTTGTTACTTGCTAAGGGGATTCTTCCTTTTCAGAAAATAATTGTTTTCTGCAGTTGAACCTTGCTAATACATGAAATAACTTTTGACTTCACTGTTAAAACACTACTCTTTTTTTTATGATTCAGTGAGGAAATTACTAACATAGGGAAGTGATACTAAACAGTCCAAACTTGTTTTCTGTCATTAGGATAGAAGCTTTCAGTAGAGTATGCAAGGCAGCTTGGGCAGAATCATCCTAGCAGGAAAATTAGAGAAATATGCAATGAAAATGGAAGGGCAAGAAAAAACTTGCTATAAACCATGTATCTGTAGTGTAGAGCACAAGAGCACAAGGAAGGAAGATAGTACAAATCATGAGAAAGGGAATGCCCTTATCTTGGTCCCACAGCTGCTGAGGAACTTCCAGGGGAGGTCTCAGCAGGATGGGAGCACTGATTTCACCCTATAGAAACCTGCAGTTATATGTTACTGTTACATAGGCATTCCCCCTTTCCCAACCCACCAATGTGCACACACACACTTGAGAAAAACTTGAGAAAACTTCCTCCTTACCAGGGTCAGATACTGTGTGTGTCAGAACTATTGAGGTTTTTATTGTGTAGAAAACTGACTGACCTTTCCATAGTTGTGATTCTGCCGGTCTGCTTTGCAAGTGGTCTGTTTGTTTGCATGCATTGGCTGATAAAAGTGCTTTGTGATGTTTTGGAAGCAACTACATCACTGAAAAAAAAACCCCAGCTTAAATCTTCAGAGACTGAGGAAATTGTGAGAGCACCTTAAAAACAGATGCTTCTTTTTTATTTTTCTACTCAAAAGTTTTATGAAATATGTTGAATTTTGCTTCGATTTACATAGGAACTCAATATCTGTAGGACTACATCACTGAGGTGCACGTTTACTTAAAACCATTCTGATAGCAACTGAAAAATAAACTGAAGTTATGATCTTATTAAAGGCTATCTCTTCCTCTTTTTTTTTTTTTTTTTTTTTTTTTTTTAACTTGTTTTTATGTATACTTTACATATCACTTTGGTTAGAATTTGTATATGCATTTTTTTTTCCTACTTCTGTTCCAGGAATTGGCCATTATGGGAGTCCTTGAGTTGTTAAGATTTGTGGAAATTGATCTTTCAGAGTTGCCAGTGTTCATTCCCTTTTCTCTCCCATGAGTCATTCTAGCATGATGAGTCCTGAGTCCTCCTCAAGGGAGGAATTGCAGTGATAACTTTGGAAAAAAGAACAGAAGTGGCTAACAGCGTTTTCTTGTTTGGTTTTGCTTTTAAACCTGTGCTTCATTTTTAGATAGTCTAAAAGTTTGATTGCAAACATGCCACGTTGTTATTCAAATAGTTAAGTATGGCATGCTTCAGTCAGTGAGGCAGGTTCTAAACACTGGTGATTCATAGTTTCTGTAATTGTGGAAGGTTAAGCTAGAGTCTTAAGAATGGGTAGCAGTTAAAACTGGACAGTATTTATTCATTTATTTTACATTTTAGATTAAGTTACTATAACCCATTATACTAATACCTCCAACAAAAGCCAGTGGTGAAGGTCAACACTTAAAATTCCTAGAGGACCTTTCGGGCCTGCTCAATAGATTAATTTGAAGGCAGACTGCATAGTTGTTACCAGCAGAGCTCAACCTAGTTACAGTTTTGCTTTTAACGTTACTAACATTTTAATATCTTACACGAGTTCAAATCAGTCTACAGTTAAAACACATTATCCTTGCTTTCTGGTTTGTGGGAATCATTGTATCATTTGTGCAATTAACTTTCAAAAACAAGAGCCATGGATGTTTTTCATGTGGATATGAATGTTAGTAGTATTTTATTAATTCATGTTTCTTAAATTTCCGCCCCTCAGTGTCTGAGACAGAAAGATAATCCTTAGTCAGTCAGCCATGTGAGGAAATCCTATTTTTTCTTTAGATGTAACTTTAAAGATCAGCCAACTAATGATGATATATTGTGCAAATCAAGTATTTAACATTCCAAAACGTATTGACAAATTTGAATTCAGCTCACCATGTAATCTTCCTTGTTCCTCTTGGCTGATGCACAGTCAAAAGTTCCATTATGTACTATTGAATTAGAAGGCAGATTAATGCCTCAAACTTTTCTTTGTTAATAAGTTATATGAGATTAGGTAGAAAAGTAGCTTTTTGAAATAATTGGTTATTAGATTGCAAACAGCCACCAGTAATTCCCCTATGAAATTTTTCTGCTGGCTTCTTATCAGCATAAATACATAATGGCATAAATGGTGTAATGAGAACTGTCCATCCAGTTTGTATTATGGGAAGAACATAAAACTAAGCTTGAAGACTAAGATTTAACTAAGTCTTAACCAGTAACTAACCATATAGACAGCATGGCAATAACATGCCCACATCTACCAGACTGGTTAGACTATTATTTCTTGTCCTGCTTTTTCTCAGGATAGTTTTGATGTTTCTGAGTGTGCTTTGGGGCAAAATAGGATTGCTTATTCACCCCCTTCAGTGATTACTGTGTGCTACGTACACCAGTCCCTACAGTGAGAGCACAGGGGTCTGGAAACCGGTTCATTCTTGTCACCACTACCACTAAGCAGCACTGAGACTGTGCCACTGGTCATCAGCATTTGAAGGCACTGGCACGGGAGAAGCATTATGTGGAAGCAAGTCCCTGAGGACTGTCTGACTTTGATTTTGTGTAATTTTTTTATCACACATAGTTGTTACTTTGCTTTAGACTGGTGAACTAGAGTTAGTTTGCTTTAGTACTCCTGGTTTTAGTCAAAAGCCTTCTATTTTGCATTGAGGTTTTCAGGTCACAGGTCTTAGAGCAAAATATAATTAACTTCGCTGGAAATCAAATGAAGAGAAATGGAGGGGAAAAGAGCTTGTAATGTTTTTCCACTGATGTTACTAGCCTAGAAGGAAGCAAGTTGGTTTTCAGAAGACTTTTCAAAAAGCTGATCTTAAATGCATTCAGGTGAGCATAACCAGAGGTCAGATAGAAGTAATCATTTGTTTGCTGTCCGTTTTTGAGGTATGACTGCTTATGCAAAGTCAAACCCTGCATATGCTTGAATTTATGCTGTAGCTGCTCCTTAAAAGATCACTGACAGTAGCTGCACATCTTTACCATTTAGCATCTGGGGCTCTTCAGCATTCTTAAAACCTTACAAGGTGAGTTTTAAGGTAGTGCCATCTAATAGAGCTGCAGTTTGTTGCCAGCTTGCAAAATGGACTGGGTGTGGGGGTTAGCAAATGTCTGCGGTGTGGGAGCATCACTGTGTGCAAGGAGCAGAGCCGATGTGTGCCTCTCTGCGCCTCCCATGCTTTCTGAGTCATCACCGCCGTAACCAAGTCAGAGGCAGTGCCAACAGGGGCAGTCGTCCTCCGTGCTGGGTTCCCCCGGCCCCATCGTGAGGTACCGGTTCGCTCCCGGCACCACGGGCGGCACCGCGCGTGCAGGGCGGTCCGGAGCTCGCGAACCACGCAGGCATCGGAAGTGGTGTGAGCCGTGGTGTGAATTCAGAATTGGGTAAATCCNTGGCCAGCAGGTCCAAGGAAGTGATTCTTGCCCTGTACTCAGCGCTGGTGAGGCCACACCTCGAGTACTGTGTCCAGTTCTGGGCCCCTCAGTTCAGGAAGGAGATTGAGGTGCTGGAGCAGGTCCAGAGAAGAGCAAGGAGGCTGTGAAGGGACTCCAGCACAAGTCCTGTGAGGAAGGGCTGAGGGAGCTGGGGGTGTTCAGCCTGGAGAAGAGGAGGCTCAGGGGAGACCTCATCACTCTCTACAACTCCCTGAAAGGAGGTTGGAGCCAGGTGGGGGTTGGTCTCTTTTCCCAGGCACCTCTCAGCAAGACAAGAGGACACGGTCTTAAGTTGTGCCAGGGGAGGTTCAGGTTGAATATTAGAATTTCTTTACGGAGAGGGTGATCAGACATTGGAATGGGCTGCCCAGGGAAGTAGTAGATTCTCCGTCCCTGGAGATACTTAAAAAGAGACTGGATGTGGCACTGAGTGCCATGGGCTGGGAACCACAGCGGTAGTGGATCAAGGGTTGGACTTGATGATCTCTGAGGTCACTTCCAACCCAGACAATTCTATGATTCTATGTTTTCTCACCCACTGAGATGTTGAACTGTAACAGTTTTCCCCCATATTGTTGGATGGACACATGAGATGCTCTAAGAAAAAGCTCAAGGCCCTGGACTGAATGTGGACATTCGAAGCTGGCTTCTTTTTTAAGTGTATTCTGTTGGAAGTTCTGAGCTGTTGAGAAATAACAGGAAAAAAAGCCTTAATCCTGTAGAATGGTCAGAAGATGGATCCATGTAGGTACAGTTGCATGAAGCAACTGCATTTCTTTCTTGCATTTACCTGATACTAATGCAGTATATTCTTTGGTCCTGGATACTAGCAAGTATTTACAAACTTCATAATGCACATTGGGTGCATTAATGTGGAAGTGTAAGTACATTAATATTTCTTGCTCTTAGTCAAACTTAAAGGCAGTTAGGCCCCTGCACCATGTCTGCACGATTTTGTGCAGTGAAACCACCTTTAAAACGTTTTGATTAATACTGGTTACAATATCACAGAGAGATCCCAGTTTCCCCCCCAGTTGTGCAGTTTACTTGAAGTGACAGTGATTTCTAAGATTTGCCCATCACACAAATCAGTTTTTTTGTATCAGTATATATTTTTAGTGTTTGGTTTTAGTGTGGTTTTTATTTAATAGTAATTCTGTCAGTGAATCCTGCTACCTAGAGGATTATATTTTTAAAATTTTATAAATATTAAGCTGTGCAAGTTTAAAAGAAATCAGAATGAAACTATCTGTCTATAAGTCTTTCAAGAAAGTGATCTTGCTTTATTAAGTGAAAATGCTTTATTATTACAACACTGTTAATTGCAGCACTGTTCCCCTCAATTCACTGCTGGTGAGTCAAACTCATGAATGTGAAACTTCTCATGCTCAGCAGTTTGGTAGTTGTCCCTGTGTGATAATTTTGCCTCTTCAGTCAGATGGAGGTGGTTCTGTGTGGCATCCTATACAAAAGTTGTCATGCTGTATGATATCAGATGCATCAGTTCAAGGATTTCCCTGACCATGAAACTGTACTAGAAGTCATGGCTTAAGTTCTGCATCAGGAATGCTTGTGGGAGAGGATATGGAAGTCTGTTCTGATAATAATGTAGTGTATTTCTTTTATGTTTTAAAGAGCTTATGATCTGTGCATGATCAATGCTTCTTCTAATGTAATTATCTATTTGTTGCAATGCTAAATAATCTGCATGAACATTATTCTGAGCATAGAAATTTGTGGCCAATGAAAATGAGTGCACTATAAACTCTCCCTCCAGCAAAACCAAGGTTAATGAGAGCTTACTGTTGTTCTGCACTAGCTACAAAGATGCTGTGTGGTATTTACCTGCAGAGCTATTTACCTAAGAAAACAACCGTAACATAATTATTGTGTGTTGAGCAAAGAGGTGATTTCACTTGGACAGCTGGAGTTTGTGAATGTTTCTGTGTCCAGACCACTTAAGCTCTCCTCTTGAAATGAAACCGCATCATCGTCTCTCTCTTGAGATGAGCAGAGAAAGTGACTCTGTAGAAAGTAATGAATCTCTTTAAAATGTAACCTTTAAATTCAGAGGGATGGGTGCTGTCCTGGATGAATTCAGTGTTTCTGAGGGAAGCATGTTTTTTTCTAATTAAGTTATTTTGCATCATCAGGCTTGTGTATATGGTTAAAATATAGAACAGTATGGCAATGAAGGTCAAAGAAAGTGACCTTCTCTCCTGTGAAGAACACGAGTGGCAAACCAGTAACAATGGACAATGAGGAGGCTGAGGTACTCAGCAAGATTTATTCCTCAGTCTTTGCAGGCAGCCTCTCTTCCTGCCACCACTTGAGTAGATGGACTGCAAGGCAGGGACTGGGGGAGCAAAGTCCCTTTCACTGTAAGGTTCATGACCACCTGAGGAACCTGAACATTTGTAAATCTATGGAACCTGATGAGATGCATCCCAGAGTCCAGAGGGAATTGGCTGATGTAGTTTCCAAGCCACGCTCCATCACATCTGAGAAGTCGTGGAAGTCAGCTGAAGTCCCTCCCTGGTGACTTGAAAAAGAGAAATGTGGCACCTATTTAAAAAAAAAAAAAAGGATAGAAAGGAGGATCCTGGGAACTACCGGTATCTCAGCCTCACATTTGGAAAGGTCCTGGAACAGATCTTCCTAGAAACTGTATCTTAACATGGAGGACAGGGAATGATTTGAGGCAGCTGGTGTGGCTTCACCAAGGGAGAGTCCTGTCTCACCTGCCCCACTAGATGGAATGACTACATTAGGGGACAACTCTAGAGCCACTGATCTGGAGTTCTGTAAGGCCTTTGACGTGGTTCCCCACAACATCCTTCTCTGTAAATTGGAGACATATAGATTTGATGGATGGACCATTTGGGTGAAGAATTGGTTGAATGGCTGCATCCACAGGGTAGTGGCCAATGGTTCAATGTCTGGATGGAGAACAGTGATGCGTGGTGTTCCTCAGGGGTCTGTACTGGGACCAGTACAGACTCAATATCTCCATTGATCATGTAGGCAATGGGATTAAGTGCACCCCCAGCAAGTTTGCAGGTGACACGAAGGTGATACAATTGACATGTCTGAGGGGAGGGATGCCCTCCAGAGGGACATGAACAAGCTTAAGTGGGCCCATGCAAACCTCATGAAGTTCAGCAAAGCCAAGTGCAAAGTCCTGGATTTGGGCAACCCCAAGTGTCAGTACAGTCTGGGAGGTGAGGGGATTGAGAGGAGCTGTGAGGGAAAGTATTTGGGGGTGTTGGTTGATCAGAAGCTCAACATGAGCTGGAAATGTGTGTTTGGAGCCCAGAAAACCGACTATAATCTAGGCAACCAAAAGAACTGCAACCAAAAGCAGCTTGGCCATCTTGAGGGAGGTGATTCTCCCATCTACTCAGCCCTGGTAAGACCACATCTGGAGTATGACATTGGCATGGTTTAAGGCTGAGCTGCCAATTAACCATATGATAGATCCTCTCTATTAATCCCCCTCCCTGATAGAGAAATGAGAGAATAAGGGAGAGAGACTTACAGGTTGGAAACTAAACTATACTGCTTTAATGAAACAGTAATGAAGGGAAAAAAAAAAGAATTAAGCATATATAAAAGCAATATCATGTTTCCCTCCCCTTTTCCCCCAAAACCTCTCATGTCACCACCGAGGCTGCAGGGCAGCCCTGTGTAAGTCCCAGCAGCAGACAGGAGCTGGATCCTTATCAGAGGCAGAGAATCAAAGAGTCTTCTCAGGATGCCATCCATGGGCAAAGAAGAGCCTTGTGATACCTCAAATTTGTACCAAATATGACATGTATGAGATGGAATACTCTTGTTTGGTCAATTTTGGTCACACGTGTGCTCCACTCCTCCCTAAAGGAGGGTTGCAGGTCTGACCCTTTTTCTCCCTTTCTCTTCCTGGAGCATAAGATGTTCCTCGGAACCAAGCAGTGTCCATGGTTCTGCAGACCATTCTCAAGCTGTAACTATAAACATCAAGTGTTACCAGTCCTAAAGCAAACACTAACTGAGAAACTTACTGTTAATTTCAGCAAGTGCAGCTACTCAGAAGAGACTTAGCTGAAAGTAAAATTACAAGAAAGAAAATTATTTCTATCCTGGCCCATACCAAGATTTGCATTCAGTTCACATCACCAGGACAAGAAAGAGATGGTCTTGTTGGAGCACCTTCAGAGAGGGCCACGTAAATGATCAGAGGACTGGAACACCTACTCTGTGAACAAGGACAGAGAGAACTGGTGTTGTTCACCTGGAGAAGAGAAAGCTCTGGGGGCACCTTCTTATGGCCTTTCAATATATAAAGGGTTCTTATAAGACAGGTGGAGAGAGACCTTAGTAGGACATGTGATAGGACAAGAGGCTAATGGCCAGGTAGCTGTAGAAGCAGAATGGAGTTCTGGGAGGGGGTGGAAGTGACTTGCCTCAGAAATGGGAAACATCTCCCTAACTACAAAAATTAAGGAAGTAAGAAACAGAGGGGATCAGGTCTTGAGCAGCAAAAGGTTTGTTTATGGAAAGAGTAGATTAGAAAGAAAAATATAAGAGAAAAGTCCATAATGCAATATTTGGGGTAGGACTTAACCTGAAAAGTAAATGGGAAGTTCACTCGTTTCAGTCTTTGTGCAGGAACTTTACTAACGTACTCCTCCTCTGATAGAAAACCTAGAAAGCCTGTTTACCAACACCACCCCTCCAAAAAAAAAAAAAAAAAAAAAAAAAAAAAAAAAAAAAAAAGATACACACACATATGTATATATAGAGAGAGTAAACTCACACTTGTTCCAGTTCTCCTTGGAGTATGCGTGAAATGGTGAAATCCAGAATAAGGAAAATGTCTGTTTTCCTTGTGGACAGTTAGATTTCATTGTCAGTTTAAATTGATGACACTAGTTCCAAACTATTGAGCCAGTGCTAATAAATGCAACAGTTGTTCATAATTTGGCAGTGAATGACCTTTAAACGTAGACACTTACTAAGGATGTCCCTAGGGAACAATTCAACTTCAAAATGACACCCATGTGTTCTTGTTATCATTTAAATATGCTCCCTTTGTCAATAACAGAATAATAAATACTAGTTAGATTTCTAAAGTTGATTCAGATGGTAGGAAACTTGCTGAATAAATTAGTGTACATTTGATTTATATTGACCAAAAGAATTTTGCAGTGGTATATTGCAGGTCAAGGTGACATACATTTAAATGTGTTGTGGAGCAGAGGGCATACTTGACTGACACATCTGCTTACTGCATTTTTAATTAACACTTCCAATACTCCTTCCCAAATTGCACCTGGAGTTGCAAAAAAAAGTAAGATATGACAGGTAAGATCCTAGTGGGCTGCTGATTTTTTTTAAAGTCTTCAGACTTTATGTATGTAGAAGAAGTGGTTTAATTACTAGGCTATACTTTTTTTTTTAATGAACATATAAAGTGACAGATACTTGAAATTTGGTATTGTTTATGTATTTTAGCATTCTTTACTGCTAAAGTAAATGTGCATGGAGTCACAATGGAAGTTGTTAGATATTCTTCCATGTGAAGCTTAAGAGTAAGCAACATAAGCATGTAAATAAATCGTGAAGATAAAAAGGAAATATTTTAAGTACTGTACTTAAAGAGCATGGAGGAAGTAATTATGTGAATGATTTTACATAAAAATAGTTTGAAGTGTTACTGTTCTAATGCTGTTGTTGAGTCTCTGGACTGTGTGAACTTGGTAGCTTTAGAAAATCTGAAGAGGCTATGCATGCCATGAGTATTAAATTTTCCAGTATGAAGACTTTTGGCTTACTTCTCTGGCTTTTACAAGCACCCCAAGTGTAACCTTGTGTCACAAGTCCTATTGAAATCAGTGACAGACAGTTGCTCCAAGTTCAAAGTAGTTAAACATAAATACTAGTCTGTTAGATCAGTTAGACTTTTTAATTGTCTTAGTGTCTTCAGAGAGAATTTGTAGTTGTCATGGTGTCTCCACAAGGGAATTGGAGAGGTCTGTAGAGATACTTTTCTCTCTTACATGGGAAGGTAAAGAGGGTAATGTGGCAGGTGCCAGTGCTTCTGGAATGTCAGAAAACTGCTGTATGACACCATCGGTTTTTTTCAGTTACAGTGAGGAATCATAGGAGCATGTATTATTGGAAGAAATGGATCTTACAAATTAGGCCAAAGATTGCTCCTTGCAAGTAGTTTTTGTTTGTTTTTTTTGTTAATGTACGTATTTGTCAGAAGTTACATTTTTTTCCTCCAGTCAGTTTTCCTATTGATGGACTTTAATCAGTGATAGGAAACTGATTCCTTGGTATGCAGTGGGAAAGTAGGATACAGAGTATTTGTTAAGGCTGAAAATTGAGAAAGGTAAAACTATACTGGAAAGTTGACTGAATGTCTGCATATCTGTCACTTAAAGGTGTTTCCTTTTTTGTGTGTTTAATCTCCTTCA
Organism: Florisuga fusca; assembly: GCA_038090715.1. Taxonomy (NCBI): domain Eukaryota; kingdom Metazoa; phylum Chordata; class Aves; order Apodiformes; family Trochilidae; genus Florisuga; species Florisuga fusca. Next base: position 16,369,539 of record JAAWXA010000006.1, on the reverse strand, counting down.
GGGTGTAGACATACTAGACAGCAGCATATATCTCCAGTGATTTACAGTTGTGAAGTTGCTCAAAGCCGCTCTGATTCAGTCATGAGATCCAAGCAAAAATGGCCATGTAAGATTTCTCTTAGCAAGAAATCACTTTTGCTGTATTCCTGAGTTGAGGAGGGGGTTGGGAACAGGATGGAGAAGGAGCAGCATGGTTATCTGCATCAATTTATCATCTGAAAGCCAAAAAGTTGATGAATTATTTCAGTAACCCATGAATAGAAACATGTTACGCAATACTCTCCTAAGAGTACTGATTTGTGGTTTTGATGAGTATGTTACCTTTTCAGAAAGACCTGTGGTAGCAGAATAATCAAACATGAATCACAATAAAGATCTATTTGAGTGCCAACTGAATCTTTTGAGAGCTAGTAGTGGCAAAACTTCTTAAATAATATAATGCTACCAATGGAATTATTTCATCAGGGGGATTCATGCTCAGCTGCTCCTTCTGGTGCTTTGTGTCTGTGTAGCATCAAGTCATGATACTTGTAAAATCTTGTCAACAAAGATGGTGTTAAGCATATGTCTATTCCTTATTTCCCAGGAGCAAGAACACACCAGACTTTTAAACTCAACATGATCTCTCTAGTTTTTTTTTGTTACTGTGACTCACATTTTAATTGCTCTTTGAAATTTTAAATGTGTGAAGTAATTTATTTCAGGTTTAACTGATAATTAGACATCATTGCCATGGCGTTAATGAAGGTAGGTTTATGGTAGGTAACTGATGAGTCTGAAGAAGCTAAGGATGAGGTTTTTATCTACTGGCAGTGACTGGGTTATTGAATTAATTTAGTATTGCAGAAACAGTTTTAAAAAGCTACCTTTTTTTTTTTTTTTTTTTTAAAATACCAGCATATATACACCCACTTACAGATTTTAATTTTTGCAGTCTTAATGAAGAGTATTTATTGACTGTGCCACTAATTTACATGGAAACATTCTTCTTGGCTGTAGCAGTTTCTCTTCTTAAATTCCATCATGAATTTTCTGTATGGAGGAATTTGAAGGACTTCTTGTGTGGAGGCTGAATATATATAAATCTTAGTGGTTCTTTAAATGATCACCTCTGAATTCACAAGACATAGGGAAGAAATTGATGGGACTTTATATTACAGCTTAGTGACCTCATTATGTTTCTTGCTCAGTGGGCCAGTGAAGACAAAGTTTAGTCAAGTCTTGACCCAGCTCTGCTGAAGTGGAGAAAGATCTTCCTGCTGCCCTGGCAATGAGGTGAACATAGAGAAGACAGGATTACATGGCAGAGCACTTGGTGGTAGAATTTCAGTGCTCAGTTGAGTACAGTGGAAGTACTTATGCTGGGTATGCACTATGAGAGTGTGCTAGTGGAGGTTTGACAGCTACTGCATCTTGAATACCCTTAGTGTGAGCAAACATTATTTCTGCTTTTTACAAGAATTACATGAGGACTTGTATCAACTTTTCCTTTTCAGTTTTATATAAGCCTGAATTTTCTGTGGCTTGGAGAAGCCTAAAATAGCATTTTGTAGAGCATCCTGGAAGGGGATTTTGGTGCCAAAGCAGAAGTGTCGTCATTTCCATTGAAGGTGATGTATTTCTACTGGAAAAGGAAAACAAAAGTGTATGCAGTCTGTTAGCAAGCTGTCTAAGCTTAGACGTCCTGATTTTATGGCTAAGAGGCGTAGTTTCTTTCTTGGAACAGTCTGGTTGGTTTTTTTGTTATTATTGTTTCTGCCTATGCATCATGTTTTAAGCATTTCACGTTTCAAAAAACCTATTAATATTGTGCAGCTGTTGTGTTGTGTGTTTTTGTTTTGTTTTGTTTTTAATTCAGTATTTGAAACACAACATTAACGCTTGGATACCTTTAGGCACTGTAGTAGGGTGGAGCAGTAAGAGCCTACCAGGACAGAGGAGGGACATTGCCATTCCAGGTTTAAAAGTATGTGTCCTGTCATTCCCCCTCTGCTAGTGCAGTGAGAGCTCCACCTCCTGTTCAAAACAACCTTCAGCTCTGAAAATCTACAAATGGGAAAGCAGAGAAGATGCTTTTGGATGTTGAAGCTGCCACCAGTGTTGCTAGAATTTATAGTAATTTATAAGAAACGACAGCCAAGCCTCCACTGCATTTTTCATTTAGTGTATTATTTATTTGTATGTCACAGTGTTTGTGTTCCCAGTTAAGACCAGGACCTCTACATGACAGTTGTTGAATTGTGTACATAGTACACCGAGTTTCAAAGATCACTCTTGAAAGGGGTTGCCTGCATTTGGAATCACTTCTTTGCTCGATGATGTGCTCTGAAAAATAATGACTATCCAAATATCTATTATTGTTGTTTGACTCAAATCTCTTGTATAATGGCAGTGGTATAAAACTTCTGTGAAAGTCTTTTTCCCACTGGCCTGTGTTGACAACTGTGAAATAAGAATTATTCGTCTTCATTATTTTATTTTTTTATATTCCTTGTCTCCTCCTGTAATTTACTCACTTTTTAAAAATGGATTCCCTTTTTATATGAGAACAGAAGGTGTTCTTGTACCGCAGTATCTCCAAATTGGAAAATAATGAAATCTAAAGCTTTCCTATCTTTTACATAAGGGCAAGCAAAAAATCTTGATTATGTGGTGAAATAATATATTGTTAGGCAGCAAGTTTGTATTGATTACAACAACCTGCTTTTGTGAAAAGGGATTCATATATACTTGAGCTAACTGCCTTTACTTATGGTCATGCACAAGGTTCTGTTTCTTTGCATATGGATTCCCTTCCATACCCTTTATGTATGTAGTCAAATGTTTCCTAGGAACAGAGTCTCCCTGTTTGTGTGTCTTTTGGGCAGTTAAGCTGCAGTAGCTACAATCTAACTTACTTTTTCTTTTGAGATGTGGAAACCTGAGAAATGTACTTTTATTTTAATCATAAATTAATGGACTATTAGATTTATAGTAATATCAGGGAATGCTATAAAAATATTTATTTTGCTTGAAAGGTGTGAAGAATAGATATTCAGGGGAAAAATGCAAAACACATTTAGAGTTGAATTTTTTTACATTATAGTATCAGAAATTACAATAGCCTTTTGCTTTCCTGATTTCTTCCAAATTCTAAGACAAATTATGTCCCACGATAATAAATGAAACTCCAAAAAGCTCTACTCTTAAAAGCAAGGTAGGGAATATTTAAAAGCTGGATTCTACTTAAAGATCCATTGTCCATCTAAAAGCCAAAGGCCTAGCTTCTCCTTTATATAGTAATAAGGAAACATAGGAAGTCAATAAATACTAAAACCATCTATTCTTGGTATTGAATAGAAAATGTTAGAGACCTGTCCTTTTGCTGAGTGCTCAGGATGTGGATGTGTCATTCATAGGAATACAATCTTTGCAGTATTTCCTCTGCATGTTTTAAAAATCCCTGGTTGACACAGTGATTATAAAGCTCAGTTAGATTCCGTAAGATGTGGATGATTATGGTTTTTATTATTATTGTTGTTGTTATTATTGTTATTTCCTTCTATATTTCTCCTCTCTATAAAATATCTTCAGTAGTTTCAGTTTTACCCTCCTTTTGCAGAAGGTCTTCCTTTTGCATGTCAGACTTCCAATTTTTGCCATAAATTCTTGGTGCCATTTTGGAAGAGGGAAGGAATATTTTTAGATGTATTTTTAAATGACTTGTTAAGAACTTGTTAAAAGTGTTACTGAGAATGCTAATTACATCCTCAAATACAGCTATTCTCAAGTTGACCTGAATTAGAGATAAAGTAGGAGACTACAGTTGGTAAATTCAGCACTTTAAACTAAGATGTTCTTTAACATTTTCTCTACCTTTTGGTGCCTAGTTGCTCCTATAGATATATCTGAAAAATAAACATATGGAGAATACATTAGTCATTAGTGGGAATCAGAGTTTAAAGGTGTTGGGTAGATTTTTTTTTTCTCTACATGCATTTAGTCTTCATATTTGAATGATTATTTGCTATGATTATGATTTGTATCTGATTGCTCCTTCAGAAAATCTATAAAAATAGTTTTAAAGCTTAACCTGGTACCATCTGGTTTTAATATAGAAGTCTGAATTAGAAGCCTGATTTTTGCCTAGACCATGGCAGAAGGGAATTTCTTCTGAGAAGCAAATGTTCTGTAGACTTATATGACCCAAATAAGTTCTTTAAATTTTGAAAACCACTGCTTTTTTTTTTTTTTTTTAAGTGTCAATGTTATGAATGTCATTACACTTTTTAAATTCAATGACCAGGATAATGCCACTAACAAAACTTTCCTAACTGCTTAAGTGCTTAAATAGTACATTTCCTGAACTGATACAATAAATGCAGTTACTTTACTTCTGAAGTGTATTTGGTGTCTGGGTAAAAAACTGGCAACATGCTGTACATTCAAAACTATTTTTTGTTTAGCACCAACTAAATTGTCAAAAATTGGTGATTTGAAGGGGGGGTAAAAACCTGCTTAAAGTAATCACAGATATAACTGTTATCTGTTAAGGGCTAAGAACTTAATGCCCCATTTCTGAAATGAGTTTTTACAATAAAGAGATAGCTGCATCACACTTCTAAGTGAAAAGCCTGTGAACTTGTCTGCGTGGTTATTTCCAACCTCTACTCTTGTAACAAGCTCCGAAAGTTGTTGCTTATAAAAGTGGAAAATAGACCTGATAAAAATGTTTAGTCTGCAGGGCTGTGTTTTATTTATCATATCACAAAAGAACAATGTTTTGTTGCATCATGGTCAAAATAGAAGCGACCTTGCTTGTTCATGAGTGCTCAAAGCCCAGAGATAAGAGGCAAAATAATAGAGTACAATAGAAAGAGTGTAGTGTAATTATTTGTGCCTTGTCAAGTGAAGCCCTCTCAGGCCCCAAGTGATTCAAATCTGGGAACTCTGCACAATTCTGTGCACTAACTGTAGCCAGCATCAGAGAAATCTCACCCAGCTTCTACGACAGTACTGAAATTGCATCAGTTTGTCATGCACTGAGCATGCCAGCTTCACACAATATCATTTGCTTGCAAATGGGCCTGGCCCCAACGCCCCGAGACACATTCTTTGGTATCTGACTCTTGGCCTGTGATTTGTCATGTCTCTGGTGCTATCGGCGTAAAGTAATTTTAATAGATTCTGATGGTTTGCTTGTGGAAGGTAAAGAATGCACTACAGATTGTGTCAGGTAGCTTTCTATGGCATGTAGCATGGTAGAGGCCCTCATGGTGGTGATAGCCAAACAAAGAGTATGGAGAAATGAGAACCCTATTTTGAGTGGTATTTAACTCTCCCCTTCTCAACACCCTGCTGTGGACATCCTTGCAAACTCAGCAGATCTAAGAACCTAGAAGCTCAACAAAACAGTGTTATTTGTGCTTTACAGCTGTCTACATGTAGAACATACAGTCAAAAATCAGTGGCTTTGTTTGTCCCTATTCAAAAGGTAAAATGGTGTAAGATGTGTGAATATGTCTATTATAATTTCCAGGGACTAAACAATATACACTTTTTCTTGGTGTTTAACTCTGTATTAATTGTTTGGATTTTTAGTTCTAAATAAAAGCAGTAGAATTTTTAGCAGATATGTTCTTTAATATTGAAAAGAAAAGAGAAAGAGAGAAAAGAGAGGAGAGGGAAGAGGGAGGGGGAAGGGAAGGGGAAGGAAAAGGGAAGAGAAGGGGGAGGGGAAATTGTGTAATTGTGAAATTTATTGTGTATAAAATTACAGAAATATTTCTGTAATTTTATATATTTTTGTCTCAAATATAGACTCCAGAAGAACTTCCTCATGTATTTTAATTGTGATAGTTATTTGACAATTATTATGTTACTAAATCTTTGTTTGGAATAGTTTTATTGCATTATGGAATAAGTATATGACATTTTTTACTCTTCCTTTGACATCACTGAGATGAGATTATTTTGCCATTGACAACTCTGATCTTTGCATCATTTTTTTTCAGCTGACTTCCTTAATTGATTACTACTTTGGTGTTGGAGCCTGCAGCATAGCTTTCCAGAATTCTGCTGACACCAATCAATTAATGTGAAGGTGTTAATGTTAGTGATTTCAACTAAGAAACATTCAAAACCATGTCAGTAATCTGTTGTTAAAAACTGCCAGATCATTGAATCTTGTTATTTTGAACATGTTACTTTGATCTAAGAATGATTTCTCTGGAGAGAAAGTACAAAGTAAAAAATCTAGTGAATACTGTGGGAAGAGCGGGTTTTTATTCAATTGTTGAACATTAGTATAGCATAGATTCGCATGCCTTAATATTTAACAGACCATTTTAAAATGTGTTCTTATTAATATTTATGGTATCTCTGAGGAATTTATAAAAATGCTTGAGCACAAGACTTTTTCTTTTTACTTTTACCTAGGGAATTTCTGACAGCAGTGTAGCTCTGAGCATACCTCTAGCAAGTCTGTTCAAGTCTGCCACTTTCTTTCCTACTGTAGCTTCCACATTTGCCTAGCAGTTTTTGCATAGCCAAGCAAAATTTTAAAACAAGCCTGCATTTTTTTCCTTTTCACTTCTAAATATATTCAGAAAAATACTGTTATGTTATACAGTTGCTCAGAGAAATTCTAGGTTGGCATAAGAATTCATTGTTAGACATTGCACTTGGAAAAGAAGGGAAGTTTCCTTTTAAGCCTGGCATAGACCAGCTTTTGAAAGTATCTCTTGCTTTTATTTCTTGATCGAGTTTCATGTGGGATGACTTCCTAAAAGAATATAAATTTTTGTGATGTGCTAGTTTATGTGTATTTTATTTGTGTATCAGTGAAACAGCTCTGCCTTCTTTCCTCATTAACAAATGTGTTTGGTTGTGGAAAGTACAGATTAGCTGAATGCAGACAGTGTGCTGGTAACGTAAGTTTTGTTCGTACTAAAGGCAATCTTAAATCAGTTACCAATAAGCAAACACCAAAACCAACTTACTACTGTAGTCACTGCAATTTCCTTATATTCATACAGGAACAGAACATAGACATGCTGGTACATACATGTTTGTACTTATGTGGGCACAGGTGTGCAGAAGCACATGAATATATATAAATCATGAGTTGTATTGGAGAGTTGTCCTTCTGAGGTTGTGCATGAGCTGATGTTTCAATGGCCTGGATGACAGCATAATATAGCATAATATGTTCTTATTTACATTTGCCATCAACACAAGGTGGAAGTGACTGTGAGGGTTTTGGAGAACAAGTGTAGGATTAAAAATAATTTTGGTGAGTTGGAAAGATTACTTAAGATAGGAAAATGGGGTGCTAATTCAATAAGACCTGGTGCCAAGTGCTGTTTTTTTCAAAAATAGTCTGGAGCCCAGAATAAGATCCAACAGGTCAGGTAACAAGATACTCCTGAAAGGATTTGGGCCTTCTCATGCCTTGCAAGATGGCCAGGTCACTCGTGTCATGCTGTTGCAGAAAAGGCAAATACATGTTGGGGTTTTGAAAGGTGAATGTAAAAAAGAGATCAGTGGTCAGGAGTGTATACTAAGCATGAAGGAGTACTGTGTCCAATTTTAGGTGCTGCGTTCTAAGAAACATTTGAGTGTATGGGAAGGAGAAGTCACTGAAAGAGGAAATATGAGGTGTTATGCTGCTTTCTGGATCTCTGATCAGTGTGAAGAATGAAGTACACCAGGAGCAGTTTAGCCTGAAAATAAAACACTGGGCAGGAACTTCCTAACAATTGCCAGTAAAAGAAAAGGCTATTGGAAGCAGAAGGGAGGTGGTCAGTCTGTACACTGGAGATGCTGTGGTTCTATGGTGTATGGTTTCCTGTCCTATCTACCAGAAATAAGAAAGATTAATTACAAAATGATGCTGAATAATAAAGATACTAGTAGCAGCACCAGAATACCCTTCATGAGTAGGGTATGGAAACCCTATCTGTACTCAGATATTTCTGTCAAGGGTAAGAAGTATGGTTTATCCTGCTTGGACTCAGCAGGGTGAGCCAGATAACTCACAGAAACACAGAGCCAGAATAGACCAGAAGTCTTTTAGTACAGGGAGGCAGTATGCAGAAATCCCATGTTAGCAAATTGTTTCTGGCCATCTCCCAGCAAAGTCTTCCTCAGGCTTCTTTTTGTGAGCCTCCTTCAACGCTCAGCAATCATTTTCTTCATTATTTTAAATGTTCTACCTATATCTATCCTCTATCACTTAAACATTCTGTACCTTTCTAAAACTCTTGAGATTTCACCCTAAGTAGTTCCATTCTCTTCTTCTGGAAACTGTAGTAGCATCTGATAGTGTAACAATTGCTGAAATAGTCATAAGCTTTTTCATCTCTGCTTGGAGGAGAAACATCATTTGTTATTTTGCTCAAATGAGACTTTTGCTTTAAATTTAGAGGTTGCAGCAGTGTTCAAAGCAGATTTGTCACATCTTTTTTTTTTTTTTTTTTTTTTTATATATCTTGTTAAGTACTTTAGAACTGGACCACCTTTATCTGCTTCCATAAATGTAGATAGCAACGAAGGAAGATCCAGAACATTAGGGACAATATATCCCTCTGTAAAGTAGTCAAGAAAATGCAAAAATTCAGTGGTACTCTTTCCTCAGTAAACCTCCAGTCCTGATTCAGCCCTTCGTCCTCATCTGTCTGTTGAAAAAGGAGACAGGCCTTTTTTTATCTCATTTTTATATGAGATTAAATGTTCTCAGAATTGGCACCTAGAGAGTACAGATGTGTTCTACTTCAATTCTGTCTCATCTAAAGAGGCATGAAGGTAGACTGAGTTTGGAAAGTTAGAAGGCTCTTCAGGTTTACTAGTGATGGGGATAACTGAACAAAGACCAAGCAACTTTGTGGAATTTACTCCCAGATATATTCAGAGGCTGGTCAAAGAACTGTATTTTTTTAAATAGTAATTCAAGAGGATTTGTAGAGCACCCGTTGCTGCCAACTTGCATACCTCTATCTACAGAATTTACTGCAGGTAGGTATCACCTAGTCTTATATTTGATTAAGGAATTGGTCAAGCAGGTGTTTTTAACTTTGTGGGAAGAGTTGCTGCTTGCCAGGTGTGCTTTGGTGCTCAAAAATCAGTGTTGTCTCCTGTTGTTCTAATGTTTCTTTCATTTTCACTGGTAATGCAGATTCTGTCTCTGCCCTGATAGAGGAGGGGTCATTATGGACTGACTCCCAGAAAAGATCTCGTGTTCTTGTTCCCAGGGGCTTCCTATTGTGCAATGAGATGTTCCATTGCACTGCAGACTGTATACTTTACCAGATGTTGCAGACAGAGCAAGGCAATACAGCAGTATTCTTCCACCTGCCATTTCTTGCTGCTCTTTGCCAGGGGCATCCATAGATAGTTGGGTATCACTTAATTCTTGACTTATGTAAATCATTTATTGCTCATGTTTAGGTGTAACTTTTTGCCCTTAACACCAGGGAAATGTTCATAGAATCTTCTACAGCTCCTGCAAGATTAATATCTTAAAACCAGAAAGGCTTTTGCACAATATTGGGTTTATACTAATGTGCCTCTGCTCACAGTATGATATAAAATTCCTTGTATTACATAAGTGTCCTTGCTTAACTGATGAATCCCTAGAATGCAAGAACCATGGTCACTAGCAAGGAATATGACTACAGTGAAAAATTTTTTGTTTCTTACGGTAGTAGGGTAAGGTTATGATCAGCAGTGTGGTAAGAAGGCAACATGAGCCAACGTTTACTTGGTCCTCAGTTAAAAAAACATTTTTATGTCCTGCATTACAACAGTTCCTGATTTCTAGTTGGTAGGTAGTAAACCATCATTCCATGTGCAAATCTGAGCAGACTTGAAGAAGAGCACTGAGGACTAGTTTAGCATTCCCCGTGGAAGGCAAGTTAGTAGCCAGGTAACCTGTCTGATGTCTGTCATACATTGACTCTCTGCCTTTTGGAAGCCTTACTGCTGAATCACTGCACTTGGTTACTGATTTACTTACAGGGCTGGTGGGTGATTTTAACTTGAGAGCTCAGTGCATGCAGACTGCCCAGCCACTAGCAGGGAGCAGAAGAGACCAGGTACCATGACAGCATAATCTGAAAAGGAGCTCAGTGTGGGAATCTCTGTATCAGCCAAATCTGCTCTTATGCCCAGGTAGTCATCGAGGCTTTGTGGGGCTGCACAGAGTTCAGGGCTTTGAAACTAATACAGATAAAAAGCTTTAGATTGATCAGGGCAGCCTACTGTTGTAGTAGTACATCTGGTACTGAAGCTGGCTTGGCAATAGCTTTGGCATTGCATTACTTTCTATTACCACAGCAAGGGAATTGGGGCTTCTAGCATACTTAGGGCTCTTCTCTTGGTGTGAAGAGCTTGGAAGTAGAGAAAGTCACACTTCATAAAATAATAGAATGGCTTGGGTTGCAAGGAACCTTCAAGATTATCTAGTTTGACTGCCTGCCATGGGCAGGGACATCTTTCAGGTCAGTTGCTGATTAGACCTGTAGTACTTCAGGTGATGGGAAATATAGAACTTTGGACAACCTGCTCCAGTGTATCATCACCCTCATAGTGAAAAAAAAAATAGAAAAAGTCTTCCTGATGTCTAATCTAAATCTCCTCACTTAGTGTAAAACCATTAAAACCATTACCACTTGTCCTGTCACTTCAGGCCTTTGTAGAACGTTTCCACCCTTCTTATAGGTCCCCCTTTATATACTGAAAGGCAATAAAAAGATGTCCCTATAGGCCTGTCGTCTCCAGGCTGAGTATCTCCAGCTTCCTCAGCCTTTCTTCATAGCAGAGGTGTTCCAGTACTTGGATCATTTTTGTGGCCCTCTGAGCCTTCTCCAACAGGTCCATCTCTTGTACTGGTGTCCGCAGAGCTGAGTGCAGTACTCCAGGTGGGGTCTTCCAGCGCCGAGTAGAGGGGGAGAATCACCTACCTCAACCTGCTAGCCAGATTTCTGGCTGGCTTTCTGGACTGTGAGTGCCCACTGCCATCTCATGTTGACCTTTTCATCAGCCACTGCCCTCAAGTCTTTCTCCTTAGGGCTGCTCTCAATCCATTCATCCCTCAGTCTCTACTGGTACTGGAAGTTGCCACACCTTGGTTCAGAACCTTGCACTGGACTTTGTTGAACTTTACAAGGTTTGCATGGGCCCCCTTAAGTTTGTCCAGGTCCCATTGGGTGGCATCCTTTCCCTCTAGAAGGTCAGCTGCATTACTCATCTTGGTATTTGGTTTAGTTCTGTGTTTAGATGTCACTCAACAAGACTTGAGACCACAGATAAGCAAGACTGACCAGAACAATGCTAGAATTTTTACTCACTGGACAGTGTCAAAGTCTTGAGAAATAAGTTTTTATTACATCTTGAGGCATTAAACCCAAAGGGATTGTTTAAGTTGTACACGTAGAGTACAATTTCTCAAATTCCCTGATTTTAGAGTACCTGACTTTTGACCTCAGCATTCTTTTGTTGTATTTTTTAATATAATAATGTCTAAATTTATACTTTTACAATGGATGTTGTAGTATTTTATATTTTGCTGAAAAAATAACAAAGTTCACTGTTTAGTTTTGAACAAAACAAAACAAAGCAAAACAAAAAAGCCTAGTTACAGGCTTCTTAAATGTTTTATAGCATGTCACTGTTATTTTTTTTCTCTTTTATTCTCCTTTGTGTAACATTGTAAATATTTAAATATGGCTCCCAAAAATAAAATCTCTATGAAATGTTGAAATCCTGATGAAGGCTATAGGGATTTGTTGTGCTAAGTTAGAACTGCTTGAATGCATTTTACAAATACCTTTTGAATGTAGTTGTTCACTTCAGCAACTTTGACTAGTGGTCAGGAGTAAAAAGTAGGGTCTAGGCCAGCCTGTTGGTGGCTGCTGAGAAGCTCCGAGGTCCTGATGCTGCCTTTGGGTTCCAGTGGCTCCTGAGCAGCTGGGACAAGGAATGTCTTTTGTAAGCTCCCAGTGTGAGCACATACTGGGCAACACTGGACTGACTTGGTTTAGATGTGGTGTAAACCTGCAGTCTTTACAGAATCTATCTTTTAACTTGAAGCAAAGAGAGAAGGCTGGATTTCTGTTTCTCTTGCTTTAGCATTCTAGGCAAAGGTTTCCTTCTGCAGTGAGAATTAGCACTGCTTTCTCATACTAGATTCCTGGAATTAGTCCTGGCTGAAATGAAGTCAGAGGCAAATGTTTGTTCTGTTTGACTGTTGCCCTGCAGCTTTTATGTTGTTATCGTATGTGTGTTATTAAAAAGCCCTATGCTCAAAGAAATGCACTTAGAATTCACACTTAGGAGAAGCTTTGTTGTTTTCTGGTTGTTGCTGATCCTAATTGGGTTCTGATATCACACGTAAGTGTGTATATCTGTTTCTAATATGCATATATAAAGCATTTAGGACTTGAAATAAACAGCCATACTCTAATAAATCTGTGACTGTACTTATATTAGTGTTAAGATCTTCTACTGATTTGCTTGCAACACTAATTGTCTGAATTAATAAAACAGCATATGAGGTGTATTACAGAGCATGTTGTTCGTTACTTGGCTTATTGTGTATTAAGGCAGACAGTACTTAGACAAATAATTTGATACTACTGTGTATAAAATAATAACAATCACAGTCAGATTCATGGGAGCTTATTGATATAATTTCTACTTACGTTTAAATAGGAAACTACAGGAAATACATATTTTCTCACTTACAATGTCTGATAGATGGAAGTTTGTTTCTTATGGGTGTTTTCTTAGGAAATTTTAAGAACAAAATGTAACTCTGAAATAATGTGGTTTTCATCTATAGATATTAGTGTATGTTGTTTTTTACAAGACATACACTTGACTGTTTTGTTACTTATGAGGAAAGGAATAATGTTTAAAAGCTATGGAGTATTTTTGCCTCTACTGAGTTTTAGCTATTAGTAAGTCTGTAACTCAAATAAGGTATGCATGCTCTTTATCTGAGGATTATCCATGGAAGTTTGCTCCTTGAAGTGATGGGGTCTTTTTAGTTTCTGTCCTTCCTGGGCTGCCTAGCAGACCAGTAGGGGTCACTCTATGCATTGAATTTAGGAAATACGAAGCAATTTTAATTACCTTTTTTTAATAGCATATACTAGCATATTTTAAAAGAATAAATTCTGGGGAAGAATTGTACTCCTTATTTATCATGTTATCGTATTGTCTTTGAGATGGGACTATCTGCACAAAACATACAATAATGTTTTATAAACTAACTGTAAAAGCATGGGTATGGTGGAGACTGGATGTTTAATGATAGTTTCATAGAATAGAGTCATAGAATTTTCAGGGTTGGAAGGGACCTTTAAGGTCATCCAGATCCAAAACCCTACTATGGGCAGGGACACCTCCCACTAGATCAGGTTGCTCAGAGCCCTATCCAGCCTGACCTGAAAAACTTCCAGGGATGGGGCTTCCACCACCTTTCTGGGCAGCCTGTGCCAGTGTCTCACCGCCCTCATGGAGAAGAACTTCTTCCTAACATCTAATCTTAATCTACCCTCCTCTAGTTTGAGTCCATTCCCCCTAGTCCTATCACTACCTGTGATCCTAAAAAGTCCCTCACCAGCTTTCTTGTAGTCTCCCTTCAGATGCTGGATGGCTACAATAAGGTCTCCTTGGAGCCCTCTCCTCTCCAGACTGAATAACCCCAACTCCCTCAGTCTGTCTTCACAGGAGAGGTGCTCCAGCCCTCTGATCATCCTCGTGGCCCTTCTCTGGACACACTCCAGCATATCCATGTCCCTACTCTAACAGGGGCTCCAGAACTGGATGCAGTACTCCAGGTGGGGTCTCACAAGAGCAGAGTAGAGGGAGAGAATCACTTCCCTTGACCTGCTGACCATGCTTCTCTTGATGCAGCCAAGGATCTGGTTGGCTTTCTGGGCTGCAGGTGTACACTGACAGTTTCAGAAGGGTTGGACATGGGTCATCACAGTTAACTGAAAGACAAGAGAGTGCTGAAAATGAAGTAGTTCTGTTTGGAGCTGCTGTATTTCCATACCCTAACACAATAAAAGGGGGTGGAAAGTCTGATGAGGCAGGTTGATGGGCCATGTAAATGCTTCAGTAATGGTTTTCTTCCGTTTCCCTCAAAAACTCTTAAGGCCATTTTAGCAAGTCTAGTGGAAAGATACCAGACATGATTTTTTTCTTCTAAAGTGTGCATCTAATATGTGAAAGAAGCAGCTGATAACATCGTGCTCTTCTAAGTTGAGCAGTTAGTCATGCAACTAGTCAGTAATCGATGTGGTCACTTTGAACCAACATATAAGGTCCATCTGTTTCCAGTTTTTCTGTAGTGGCAATGTTGAGAAACACCTCTTTCCCTCCTGCTTGCCCATGAAATCTGTATCTTAGGATTTGAAATATTTTCTGTTCCAGGTTGATGGAAGATTGAAGGACATAATCCTTTCTAAAATGTGAGATTTTATGCAGTGTGATACTAAAGATGAAAGCTGAGGTTTATTATTTGTAATACTATCATTACTGAAATGTCTTAGTGAGGGATACATTGCACATAATTATATGGAACTAGCTATGCTGTCTAACATTATATCCTTCCCATGATCTCTCCTCTTCCACGCTTAGGGCAGTAGTTTCTGTACATAAGTTACTCTATGCCACAGTTGTGCCTTCAGGATATCACATATGGATCTCAAGCTTTATTTCAAAATACTATGGAGCCATTGAGAATCTTTAGTGTAAGTGATCTGCCCTATTTTCCAGGAAAAAACCCACCACAGTTAGGTGCCCTCGCTAACATCCAGAACCTGAGAGTTCAGTTTCTTATTTGGGCAAATCACAAGTGATCTGCTCGTTTGCTTCAGAAGAGCAAGGAAAACCATGTGTAGTCAGGTGAAACTGAGATACAGCATAAGAGTGTGTTTGTAGTAGTCAGAGCCTTTTCTTCAAAGGCTGCCTGTAAGGAAAGTGATTAGTTTCTTTAATAGTGGTACAACAACAGATGGGAGCAGGAAGAAGGTAATAACGAGGCAGACAGCAGCATTGTTTGTTTTTCTGTGTCTGCTGGGCTTTGCTGAATTTGATGATCAGTATCTGAAAACTTGTGCTGACCACTTTTGCACAAGTTACACTTTGACAAGAGAACCAGAGATCCGCATAGATGTGTCTTTCTCCTTTTTGTCAGTTAATTGGTTCAAATTCTAGTTATATTAGTAATCTGTACATTATAATACATCTTTGCTTCTTCCTTTTGTTAACTGCAATCTCTTTACTAGGAGTAGTATATCATGGAAGAGGTGCAGAATTGTGCAGAAACTAGTGGTAGAAAAAGAGTATCAGTCTTTTCCTTGTATTCTTCTTTTGTAAACTTGATATTTTGCTGATTAATTACTTAAAAAGTTATATCTTACAAGCACTGAAATGTCTTCAAATGACTGTGTATTTTGATTGGAATAGAATAGCAAATTTAATCTTGTAGCAAAAATGTATGAGCATCTTTTCAGTAAATGTTGCTTAATTAACAAAATTACTTCAGCTTCGGTGTAAGTATTCTTTTTAGTGCAACAAATGAATGCTTGCTTTTTCGTCTTCTAATGTGTGGTCTGCATCTTGAGTAGCTTAATTAAATTACAGCTTTTCTTGATTCTTCCTATCCCCAGGTATACTGGAAAAAAAAAAAAAAGCTTTCTCTCCATTCCACATACATTGTTATCTCTCATAATGTTTATCAAAACTTTAAAAGATTGAATGTGAATATATCCATCTCCTCTGTTGATGACCATGTATCAAAGTTCTGCTCAAGCTAACAGTAGGTTTCATAACATGGTTGCAACTGAGAGGACTTTTTTCAGTCAGGTAGTACTAATAATTGCCAGAGCACATGCTGCTTAACATGAATTACTTATGATTTCTTCTGAGAGTGACTGCTAAGTAAGTAGTGATAATTGAAAAATATTTGTGTGGGGTTTGTTTCCTTGTTTGTTTTAAAAGTAATATTTAGTTAGGGCAAATTACTGTTCTCCCCTTCTGCTGGGCTCTTCTGAGACCCTGCCTGGAGTACTGTGTCCAGTTCTGGAACCCCCAGCAAAGAAGGACATGGAGCTCTTGGAGCAAATCTGGAGGGCCATGAAAATTATCAGAGGGCTGGAGCACCTCTCCTGTGAAGACAGGCTGAGGGAGCTGAGACTGGAGAAGCGAAGTCTCTGAGGAGACCTTCTACAAGCCTTCCAGTACTGAAGGGGCTACGGGAAAGCTGGGGAGAGACTTTTGTTTACAAGAGCATGTAGTGACAGAAAGGGTGATGGCAGTTAACTGAAAGAGTATATTTGGGAAGAAATTCTTTAGTGTTAGGGTCATGAAACGTTGGAACAGGTTGTCCAGAGAAGCTGTGGCTGCCCCCTCCCTGAAAATTCAAAGCTGGGTTGGATGGGGCTTTGATGAACCTGGTTTAGTGGGAGGTGTCCCTGCCCATGCAGGTGGTTTGGAACTAGATGAGATCCAAACTGTTATGTGCTTATTCAGTGATTAATGGTATTACTTTTTGTATTTTTTGTCTTTGAAATAGCTGTCAATTCTGAGGTAGTCGAAATAAGGCTTTCCAGAAGAGTTCAGGAGTTTAAAAATTACTTAGGAATATATCAAAATATCAGCATACTGAGCTACACTTTCAATGAGCTACTTTGTGATCAAGATTGCAAAAAAACCACCAAACAAGCCAAAACATAAAAAAAACCCAAGCAGCTGAAGTCCTTTTACTTCTTCCATGGTGGAAGCATACACTCATCTCTCTTCAAAATATATTCAAAGAATGGGGTTTGAAATTTGTTGATAAGATCACTAGTTTGTGTGTTCAGACGAGATCAAATGAACAGGTTCCAGGATCTGAGAAGATAAAAATATTTTATCATTTTATTGACTGAAACAATTTTTCTGTGATTTTAAATAAAAGTGTGATTATTTTTTTCCTTATGTACTGCTTTTCTGTATGTATGGTATAAATTTTGTTTCTGTTTAGGGTTTTTTTCCTTAAATTACAGATGTAGTGATTTACTATTTTAAAAATTCATTTTCAGGTGTACTTACACTTAACCTTAAAATACTAAAATTTAGAGAAGTAATAATTAGTAAAAAGAAAAAAAATAATTCACAGGCCCAGTCAATTACTAGTAGTACTGAGAATTGATAGCACTTGAGCCATGTATGCAGGGTAAGAAGACTTGTTACAACATACAGTAGTAATTTCATGCTAGTTACTGCTTGTACACTGAACAGGAGACAAATGGATCATTTTGCTAAGGTCAGAGTAAGAAGACTGAAACTGGAGGAGGGAGCAAAAAGTGACATGAACATGCACGGTAGGAATTGTCATAGATCCTTGGTGTAGAACCCTTTTGAGTCATGTGCTTTGCACAAAGAAGCCCTCTTTAGTGATGTGTTTTCCAGTGGAAACATCTGATTATACAATGGCAGTTGTGTCTCATGCCTTGGGAGTCAAGATAGAAGAGAAAGAACTGGAAATTACTGCAAATCAGTAAACATTGTAAGTATTTTGTGACTACATGCAGTAGTTTTTCAGATTTCCTTTTAACAGTGTTATGGTCTTGGTTTATGGTAAACCTTTTATGAGACAACTGCCTATGGCAGCAAAATCTATACTTCCCCACTAACAAAGAAAGATTCCTCTGATGCATAATGAATCCAATATTAGTTTTTCTTTTGACTTTGACTTTAACTCGATTGAGTTTAACTAGGAAAACAGGAAAGTCATTGCTTCAGCGTAGTGTGCATGTCTAGAAAGAAGCAATGATACTGCTGGAGGCATGCTTTGAGCAATAGTTTGGGCATTTACCCAGTTAATATATCCCTGTCATAAAGAGTCAGTTTCTGTTCTTTTGAAGTCAGATGCAGTGATGTAGGCTTTCTGTGAATTATTCACAAGGAAGAAAAAGTCTTTTGTCTCTTCTACAATGGAAAGTAATGCCTGTGATGTATGTTATCCTGTAATGAAGGAGAAATAGTGAAGTAATGCCCTAAATCTTAACAAGTCATTTAGATTATTGTATGCTGCATTAAGGATCTGCTTTAAGAAGGTAAAAACTGAACGTAAAACAAATCAGTAAGATAACCAGATGTGAAGATCATTTTAAGCTACCTGAAGACTGAAAGGGCAAAGTGTGTTTATTAGAAATAATTTTCAAATTCTTCACATCCTCTCTTTATCCGTATGTCAACAGTCTGTAATACAGGCTGTTTTCAGTCCCCTTAGCTCCTGCTCAATTATAGTGGAAATGTGTGGCTTCTTGCTTTTCCTAAGAAAACTCTCTCCAAGGTATGTCCCACAAAATTTGTGTGTGTTTTATATAGTGTTATTCATGATTTCAGGTGAATTGAACTAGATTAACTTCATTGAATGAAGAGAGATGTTTCTTGTGCTTTGGATGGATACTACTAAACATTTTTAGACCCAGGATTAATTTAAAAATAGTTTCATTTGGGATTTTTGTTATTTCTTCATAATTGGTTATGAATTGCTGCCATAATCAGTATCAGTGTCAAGGCTTTGAGCCCAGATACTTATGCATATCAGACAGCTGAGATGAAGAGAATTTCCTGTTTTCTGTATAAGCACAAAGTACAAGAACCAGACTTGGAAAGGACAAAATGTAATTTGTCTGCAACTTCTTGTCTAAAGATATTGTTCTTTATAATTTTGAGTTCTTACTAATAAAAACTTACATAGTAAAGGATTTTATGGCAGAAATGCAAAAGACTTCTTGTCTTTGTGTTCTTTGTTTTAAAAAAGGTCAGTGCTAAAATAAGTTTTTTAAACATACATAAAATAGCATCCTATCTGTATTCTCCATTGTCTGGAGTAATTCCTTTTGCCATACCACTAACATCAAGAAGATCACAGAGACGTTGCTTTTCAGACATTTGGCATCACATACATTGAACGTGGGACTGTTTTTTATGTCCTGCTTTCCCTTAGATCTGTATACATTAAATATGCATGGGTTTGTGTATATGCAAACTGATGCCAACAGCTAACCAAAGCATCTGAGATGACAGTTTCTGTTAGATATATACTGACTTAGCTGTGGAAAAATGTTGAAAATACTTTTGAAAGCCATTTGGTAAGATAAAATCCTTGGTTTCGTTTTTCAGAATCTTTGTAAACACTGGCATCTGGGCTGAAAATTTCCATCCCAAGTAATTTGTACTCATTGAAAATGTTCTGAAGTTTCAGTGAGATCAATTCATCTGCTTCTGACAAAATAACAAGAGAAAAATGTGTTTTGCCAGAACTAATAAAATTCAGTCTTGTAACTGTTGTGGTGCTTCTTTTTTACTTGGAGTAGATACTGTGAAGTTTAATTAGAGTAGGATTTTATTAGGTTGAAACACAATTGCTTTGTATCTAAAGCTCAATTCAAACTAAGCCAGATGACCTCTCAAAATTTTGGTTTACCCCAAGGGTTTTTTTCAGTCTGAAAGCAAAATTCTTGTATATTTTTTTGCAATGGGAACATTACAAGAACACCAGTAAAATAAACAGACACTTCTAATACTTCTTTTTGGCTGAGAGAAGTTTCAATGATACAACTGAACCAGAAATAGTAAGACTACTGTAATCTTTTTTTTTGTTAGTAAGTTCTATATAGTATAGTCCATGTTGTTTTTACTCAGAAATGGCAGATGTGCTCTGCTTGTTTAAGCCAATATTCACTTACATTTTTCTGTTACTTTTAAAGCTTGGATAGTTACGGAGAAGTTTAACTTAGTCAAATTATGGTCTCACACTGCTTTTCAGAGCCAAGGGATAGGAAGTGCATTTTCTAACAAATGTCTCTTTTACCTCTTTTCCCCTTGAAATGAAGAGTTTTCTGAGTGTCATAGGTTGGCAGTAGTTTTGTTTTGAATCTGATAATTGTTTTCAATTACAAGTACTTACCTGCATGTAAGGCTAACTTCAAAAGGCTGAGGAACACTTACCCTATGAGGAACACTTCACTTAATTGTGAAGAGTTGCTTTTAGGCCACTGGCATTTTTTCCCTCTGTTTTTCTTTTTTCTTAATTTGAAATTAAGACCTTCTTGCTGCTGTGTTCTGTAAGATAGGAAATGGAAAGCAAGTTATGAGGTCTTCCTGTGATCAGTGTACCCCTGAAAGTTGCATGAATTTGAATTGTTCAGGTATATGTTGTACCATGCTGGCTTTTTTGAATCACTGGAGTTTATGCTAAGACTGCTTTAAGTTTTCCAGTTAGACTGCTAATGCAAACAGACTCTGTAAGAAATGGTTCTGTACTGTGGTTATATCCTTACAGATTTATCTGTGAAAAATGAGTTTACATTGGCATGATTTTTTACTCAAGGAAATTAAAAGAAGAAAGTAATAAAAATAAGAAAACTATTATTTTAGATGCAGGACAGATTGTATGAAGAGCCTTTGCTCATGAACTCTTCACCATTTAAGTCAGTACAGTTTGAAAATCTCTCATGCAAGTTCCCATAATAGCCTCTGAAATACTTATTACCAGTTACCACTTCCATTGGGAAACTGTATCAGTCCCAAGCATAAAAATGGTCACTTAAAATGTCTTTAATAAGCAGCATAGAATTGTACAGAACCAAATCTTAAATAGATACACCTCCTTAAATGGTAATTCCCTCCTTTTTTCAAAAGGTCATCTCAATTAGATTTTGGCAGGATTGAGTCTTCAGTGTCTCTTAGTGTATTCATCAGGACACACTGGGTGGTAGTTTGCAAGTATTCATGAGCAAAACAGGTTAGTAATACGCTGGTACCAGTGCAAATAGATTGTCTTCATCACCACATAGACAAAACACTCATGAGAAGAGTGCAATTCCTTAAGCACTAGTGGCATGATATAATGAAGTTGTATTCCATTAAGCACTTGTATACAAGGGAGCAAAATGTCATCACCTGAGTGTGGCTGCATTTCTGTGATACAACCTCATCTGTTCCGTCAACTAGTTTTGCTCTGATCAATAAGCAGTTTTCTGTGGCCTTTCACTACTGTCAGGTGTCATTGAATGATGTAAATACACATCAGAAACTAGAAACTTGACAGCTTACCTAGACTGAAGAAAGAAGTGTGGGAGTGGGTGTACTGCTGGGATAGACAGAAATGACAGCTAATGTCTGCTCTGTAAAAGTAGTTTGATATTGCTACAGACAAGATATTTCATTTTCCATAAGCATGCAACAAAATGCCTGTGTCTTAGATGAGTCAAGTCATTCAAAAAGACTGAAGAGAAAAAAAAAAGGCACTTTTATTTCAGGACAGCACTTAACACAATATCTCAAATCTCAAAATTTCTCTTGGGCAGTATGCAATTGGTGAAATGTCTGCTTATGCTGGCGTACTCTTTCAAAGCATGAGAGAGTTCACTTCTTCAACCCAGGGGTCATTACTTGGGCCAGTTCTTTTTATTATCATTATCAGAGATCTGGACAGTAGGATCAAGTGCACCCTCAGTGAGTTTGCAAGTGATACCAAGCTGCCTGAGAGTATTGATCTACTTGAGGGTAGTAAGGCTCTGCAGAGGGACCTGGAGATGCTGGATCGATGGGCTGAGGTCAGTTCTTTGAGACTCAGCAAGGCCAAGGTTGGATCCCTCACTGGGATCACAACAGCCTCATACAACACTACAGGCTTGGGTAGTGTTTGGAAAGTTGCCTGGTGGAAAAGGACCTGGGCGTGTTGGTCAACAGAATATGAGCCAGCAGTGTTCCAAGAAAAGTCAACAGCATGCTGGCTTGCATCAGTGTGGCCAGGAGTAGGGAAGTGATCATGCCCCTGTACTTTGGCCTTGATGAGGCTGCACATTGAATAACGTGTTAAGTTTTGGGACCCTCACTAAAAGAAGGGCACTAAGGCACTGGATCATGTCCAGAGGACAAGAAGGCTTGTGAAAGGTCTAGAGCTTAAGTATTGCAAGGAATGGCTGAGTGAACTGTGGTTGTTTAGCCTGGAGAAAAGGAGACTGAGGGAGACCTTACAGCTAGCTGCCTACAATAACCCAATGAGGTTGTAGTAAGGTGGGTGTTGGTCTCTTCTCCCAAGGTACAAGTGATAGAACCGGGGCAACCTGGCCTCAGGTTCTGCCAGGGGGGTTTTAGATTGTCTTTTAGGAAAAAAATTATTTACTGAAAGGGTTGCCAGGTATTGGAACAGTCTGCTCAGGGAATTTGTTGAATCATCATCTCTCAAGGTATTTAAAAGATGTATAGTTATGGTACTTTGGAACATGGCTTAGTGGTGGACTTGGCAGTGCTAGGTTAATGGTTGGACTTGGTGATCTTTAAGGTCATTTCCAACCAAAATGATTTTATGATTTCACCACAGAATCAAAAAGTACTTTGGGTTGGTTTTTGGGGATTTTGTTTTCTTTTTTTTTTTGCTTTGTTTTTTTTTTTCAGTAAGGACTTTGCAAAACAAGTTCCAGACTACAATTTTCTGGGAGGAGAGAAGCTTTCTATTACAGATAATTTGGGCTAGATAAACCTTTAAACTGTTTGGACAGAAGCACAATATTTGGCTTTTAATCTTGAGGGTTAGTTTAATCCTTCCTATGCAGCATGGACATCTTTACTATATTTCTACCACGTAACAACGAAAACATGGAAGTCATTATTTTGAAGGGAAAGTAAATACATTAGTGAAATGAAACCTGTTTCTAAAATAGCTGTTGTTTTAGTAATCTAAATTAACACCTACTGCTACTTCTGTACTCTAGTCTACTGTAATCTCATTGATAGCATGTTGTCCTCTACCCTGCTCTCCAGGCAAAAAAAAACCCAAAACAAAAAAGTGCTGAGAAGACAGAGGTGTTGTCTTTGTCTGATGGTGTGTTCATGTGTATACAGGTGTGGAATGAAGCTACCTACCTACCATATCCAGTTGAGTCTTTGCCACCTTAATAACATTAGCATGCTTTAATGTTATCCATTACACTAAAGTGTGATTTGTATGAAGAAAAGCTCCAGACCCTCAGGTTCTGTACTGTGCTTCTCTTGCTGCGGGGTTTGGGCAAATGACATGTGCCCAGTGCCTACTTAATGGTCATTTGATCTTCACTGGTTACTTGCCATACTACCTGTGTGTAGCAGAATGTCTCAGCATAAATGCCTAGTCTCAGAGCAAAGATCAGAATTCCATTGACTTCTGAAGTTCTTTCTTTGGCCTCTCATGTTTCCAGCACCTCTGCATCTCTTAAGAGGTTTTTTACAGAGCTTTCAAACAATGGCTGTTCTCAGCTAAAAAACTTGGACCACGTTTCTTTAGAGGGCCATGAATCTTGGTTAAGAATAGCCATACAAAACCACTCTAAATTAACTGTATTCCCTATTTTCTCAGACATCAGGTCTTACCTCTACCGTTCCTTTATACGGTCAATTATTTGGTGCAACTTACCTTTCCGTTGTGTAGGAGGAATGCCTAGGTGCTCATTGCCATTATACATTTGTAATGAGTTCAATGAAAAGTAAAGTAAGTAATGCTAAATAATTAATTGCTACTCTGCTACCATACTTGAATTAATTTACTGTGTATTATGATCTGTTGTGATGATCGGGAAGTTGCTGGAAAGCTCTGTGTAGGCTGGTGTTTATTTTAAATCAGAAAATTATTTTGAGTTGATTTCTAACTTTCTGAATAAAAAACTCAGAGTCACTGTTGTTTCCTTGCAAATGAGAAGTGTTACTCTTTGTGATACCTAAAATGAACAAAATGGTTTTACAGCATTAGTGTGTATAGAATAATCGTCACAAAACCAGAGTGGTGTGGAATTGTAGCAGTTAAGCAGCATTCTGGTTACTGACTTAACCTTTGCCAGGGTATTACCCACTTTCTTGTGGGGGAGAAAGGGAGATAATTGACTTGTGGGGTGAAGGAAATCATTATTCAGAAGGTAGATACTCTAGCTGCAGTCTTGTATGTCTGGACTTAAATTATCTTGAGAATAGTTACAGAAATTCTCTGGAAGCTAGCAAAAGGGCTCTGCTGCAGTTTAGTGTTTTCCTGTGCTGTAGGATACTTTTTAGGTTTCAAACAATATACTGCATATTTTCAATTTATTAATTTATTTTTTTCATAGAAAATCATTTTTATTTACTTTGAATACTTGGTTGCTATTACTGGCAAGTGAGATTTGATATTTCCACTATAACCCCTCCAAATTTTGTAACCTCCGGAATATGTAGAAAATCCCCAAATAAAGAATGTAAAATGCTTTCACATTTTCTCAATTCTACTTTTTGTATGATATTTTAAAAATTATTTCTAGACCTATTTCTGCAATAGTTCTGAAGTACAGTTGCCATCCTAAATACACTACACAGTGATGTAAAGATTAAAACTTAGTTGCAATTAGAGGGAGTTGAGTGGTTGCCCTAAGGATGTGCTGACCATAGCAATTTTCCATATCATTTGGGGTTTTTTATCTTTGTATTGTATATATATTAAAGTAAACACATAGCCAGTTTGTTGTTTGGTTTGTGTTGGTTTTGGGTTTTGGGTTTTTTTATTTACAGATTTTGCAGTGTTTCTGTCACTTCAACTTCTTGTTCCTTATTAAGACTTCAGAGATACAAACCAGTAGCTCAGTAATTGCTTTCTTGAATCTGCCTTTAATAATTACATTTAGTAAAGCTGTATCGAAAATTAGAAAGGCAGAGACTAATGGAAAACTAGATTTTTCACTGAATTAGAAAGCAAGACAATCCATATATTGACAACATTTCAAGTTGAAACAGATCAGGAAAACTGCTTTGGACTGTCTGTGCAAAGAGGCAAACACAGGCCTGATGTGCAGTGGCATCTGCATTTTATACAGGCAGAGAAACTATAAGAGATTTCATGCAAATAGGTGTCTTGAGAGGGGACAGTACAAATCTGATTTGGAAGCAAGTCACTTGAGGTTTATTTTTAGTCAGAGAACCTCTTTTTCCTTCACGTTAACAAAAAGTCTAGAAATTATAACTTTCTGTGTTGAAAGTAGTTGGAAATAGGAGATGAGGTAGAGTGGAAACACAGTTTAAGTTCTTACTTTAGACAGGACTACAATCTGTGGAAGAATGTTGAGGTGGGTATGACAGCATTGTGAGCCAGCTTGTATGAAGGAGGGGGAAGGGGAAAGGGGAAAGGTATTAGGTCATTGTTTAGTCATTAGTGGGACTTTTCACCAAGAATTTAGGGCTTTTGGATGTTTTGTGGTACCATAAAATTAAACAAAAACAAAACAAAGACAACTTTAGAATGTCTGTGACTAGATCATCTTGCAAGTATTTATTGTTAGTTGGATATAAAAGCTTGTGCTTACAAGATTCGTGTTTTAAACTAGGATTATTTACTGTTCTGGTTCCACGTGCTTTCCCCTTTCATTTTTTGTTAATAAGGTTATTTGAGTATCTTTGCATCTTCTGCAATGTTTTGAGTTAGAGCCTTGCTTCAATTATTGTTTAAATAGACAGAGTGCCTAACAAAGGTTATTTTAGTATCTTCAGCATTTTGGAGACCCTTATTTTTGCCCATGAGTACAGTTCCACTAATATGCAACATGTTTAATAATAGTTTCCTTTGACAGTATAATGCTTGCTTCTGTTGCTTTTTAGGACATACTCATAGAATTGGACACATCTTGCCTGAGTCTTTGTGAGGTAAGGATTGGTGTGCATCAATAGAGGATAGATTCTGTGATTGTATGTCACTGTGGACCAGTTTCAGTAAATATGGAGAAGGAGAATTTTGCTTATGTAAATTGATACAGTTTGTTTATTGGATATTAATTTTATCCTACTTTAGATTTTCATTTTCTCAGTTACTCAGTTTTTAATTTTCAGTGTGTTTGACTGAACATAGACTGATGATTTGAAGACTTCCAAGCACAGAAAAAGCATTGAACTTCTCTTACTAAGAACTTCACCTTAGATTCTAATCACATAATATAGAATTTAAATAATAACTTTCATTTTGTTATATACATGTATTGGTCAGTATGTAATCTTAAAAAGATGATCAAAGGGCTGGAGCACCTCTCCAATGAAGATAGGCTGAGAGAGAGAGCTGGGGTTGCTCAGCCTGGAGAAGAGAAGGCTCCAGGGAGACCTTTTAGAAGCCTTCCAGGAGCTGGCACAGCTCCTGGAGGGACTGGACCTTTTACATGACCATATAGTGATAGGACAGAGGCTCTAAACTGGAAAATGGTAGATTCGGGTTAGACATTCAGAAGAAATTCTTTAATGTTAGGGTGGTGAGACATTGGAACAGGTTGCCCAGTGTCCAGTTGTGGATGCCCCCTCCCTGGAAGTCCTCTGGGGAGGGACTGTTCACAGGTGCATGTAGTGACAGGAGGAAGGGCAATGGTCTTAAACTAGAGTGGGTTAGATTTAGATTAGACATTATGAAGAAGTTACTTACTATGAGTGTGAACAGGTTGCCCAGAAGCCCAGTCCCTGTAACCGTTCAAGGTCAGGCTTGATGGGGCTTTGAACAATCTGATCTAGTTAAAGATACATCTGCTCTCTACAGGGAGGTTGGACCAGATGACCTTTGAAGGTCCTTCTCATCCTGTTCCGAGTGTTCAAGTCCAGGTTGGATGGGGCCTTGAGCAACAAAATCTACTTGGGGGTGTCCCTGCCCATGCGGGGAGGTTGATGGAATTAGATATCCTTAAGATCCCTTCCAACCCAAACCATTGTATTATTTTATGATTAATACTTTTTTGGTTATCTGATAAGCTTCTTCCTTAATTCGTCAGCTTTTATGACAAACAGAGAACAGTTGTTGCTAGTTAGCTTTTGAACCTCTGCTGAGGCAGTGTGCAATATTCTTCAGTGATAAAAACAAAGATGACACTATTAGATTACCAGCAATCTGAGAAATTTCACCCTTTTTTGTGGGATCCACAAAAACTAATATTATTAATCTTTTGAACTGAAATAAGGAATGTACAAGAAAGTACTGACAGAGTCACAGAAGAAATTGAGAAAACCACAGAGCTGAGGCATCCTTAGGATTCCCTCCTGGCTCTATATATTTGCCATTTGAGCAAATCAGCATTATTTGTCATTTAGGAAGAGTGGTGTCTATCATAAATAAATTACTGTTTGAACAGTGACTTTTGGACTTAACTTCTTTTCCTGTACCTGGTGGGAAAGTTGAACAGCTCTTAAGAAGAGAAATAGGGTGAAACTAATGGGAATATCTACTGTTTATCCACCTATTTCAAAATATTACGAGATCTTCACAAATCAGGTTATCATCTAGGTTTAGGATATCATCTCATACTGCTCCTGTGTTTATCTAACATGAACTTTCTTAAAAAATTATTAAATAGGTCAGATTTGGTTAAAGGTCTGGTGTTAGTCCTATTTTTCTTGAAAATCTGAAAGACCTTTTTATATAGTCATTTTACACTGGAGATTTTGTAGAGAAAGTGGTGTTTTCAGTACAAAGAAAGAGCTGGAGATAAAATTACATACTTTACAATAATCATTCCTATTTCTGATGTGTAGGATGTTACAAGCTGCTTAATTTGTCAATTGATACTGTGAAGGATCTTGGCTGAAGAGTTTTTGAAACCAAACATACAGGGAAATGTTTATGTAAAGCAACAGCTTCCCAAAAGCATTCAAGTCTGAGTTTTTTTCTTAAATTATTTTCTAAATATTATCTTGTCACTGTAAACTACAGTAATATGTCATAGTTTCCTTTAAGACTATTACTGATTCTGTCAATCTTTAACATAAATGTTTTGTTCAGTTATAATAGGGCATTACAAATTCATAGAGAATTATTGGTCAAGATCTTACAAAGTAAACACGTAATATAAGAATAAGAAATTGTCACCCATATATCACTAGCAGGCATTTTACCTAAACATTTTAATGAATTAGTTTGTTCAATTTTCTGTGATCCTAAAGAATAATTAGAGGAGCTTGTTCTACTCGAAAATCCTCCACTGGTTTTATTCAATGTGTGTACATAATTGCAGTGAATAAGAAGTTTTGAGGAATGCTTTTCTCCTTTTATATATTTCAAAACACCTGACGTGTGAATACTATGATTTTTCAGCTACGTAGTGTCATCATATGCCAAGCACACTGGCTAGAGAAAAATTCTGTGGTGGTTTTCTGGTTTAATGTCTTTTCTGAGACTTCTTTCATGCAGTCGAGGAGCAAAGAGATACTTTTCATGGAGAGTCTCTTTCCTCAGGTAGAAAAATCAATACTACGTTTTGTACAATATCTCTTCCATTTCCTACACCACCTCTTAAAATACTGTGGAAGGAGCAGTTGAGGGATGTTGGATCTACACATAGAAAAGCAGTGATCCCTGCAGCTGATGGTAAATCAGTGAGATGTCAGCACTGGCAGTGCATGGAGGAGCCAACTTCAGGTCCTTGGGCTTGTGTGCACTTGCCAGGTTTGGTGGTGGGTGTTTTGCAGTTTTGTTGGGTTTTTTCCCCATATTTTGCATGCAGTCTTTATTAAGAAGCCTTCCTGACAAAATCAGGAAGAAGTGATAAGTGCCATGGTTATTTTCTCATATCCTGGAATAGGGACCAGTAAAACAGTATATAAGGTGGAATGTGTTTGCTATATGCATGGGTGTGAGCATGTTGCACATCTCTGCTCTGCATCTGCTGGGTCACTGAGGGCTTGGGCGTTTAACATCAGGTCTCTGAATTGTATCCAAGTGGGATACTCTTAAGTGTATTTTTCTTGGCAAAAGAATGAAAGAAGTTGTTTGACATTGCAGAAGCACTTGTGCTACAAATGGGTTTTCACGACAAGCAGATGCAGTATCATTCGTTTCTCATTCATGCATGACAAAATCATGCTTTCCTCTCAAGCTTGCAGTATCCCGACTTCTTCAGACTAAAAGGAGAACCTTTCTCCTGCTCTTTCTTGGTCTCCTTATTTTAATGGTAGTGTAATATGGTCTTTTCAGGTGTTGTTCACCTGTGCCTAGATTTCTATCCAGCATCTTTCCTACAAAACTTCAAAATATCCTCCAGTCTTTTTGGAGTACTGATGCCATTGGAAAATTTATATCATGCACATAAAGTGTGTAAAGTTTTGTTAGGAGTTAGGCTGTTTTCCAGAAGTTTGTAAGTTGGCCAAGTTTGCCTCCCACCTGTCTTTCTGGTCTTCTTGTCCACATCTGGGGTGAATTTGTGGAAAGATTGGGGTTTTGTCTTGGATTGTGTATGGAGTTTTCAATTGAGTTTTTTGGCATGGGTAAAGTAAAATATGTTTTCTTTAGCTGTGTGTTTGGACTGTCTCAGCTGTCACTTTCTAAAAATATTTTCTCTCTGAATCACATACCTGATATGGAAAACCTGAGCCCAAAGATTAAAAGGTTTTCAGAATCATAAGTAACTGAGAACAGTCTTGTAATGGATAAAAATAGATTATTCTAATTACTACAGAACTTTCAATAAGTGCTATAATATATTTTATTAAATTAACTCCATCTCAGATTGTCTTGAAATGTTATTGACATGTTAATTTAAAACAGCAGTAGTGTGTGTGTCTGTGTGTGTGTGTGAGAGACCTGCAGCATGGAACGGGAAGGTGAGGCATCAGCTGATGCAAGATGCATGTCACTTTAGATTTCACCCATTTAGATTTCTTTACCTGTGAAAACCATGTGTGGGTAGTGAAGAAGGTAAGTAGGGACAGAGGCTGTACAGAAAGATGAGTAATTCCTTGCTGAGGCAGTTGTAGATAAGATGACGCTTAAGAAAGTTGTAGTATTTACTCTGCCTTGTCAGTAGAGAAGTGTAACTTTCTGTAAATAGAGAGAAGATTAACTTTTGTGGCAACTAACAAAGTAAACTAAGCAAAGTTTGCATTCCTTCTGCAAGGAGGCACTGGCGTCTCAGAATAATAGAGCCTTTGTAACAAAAATATTTGAAGAAATAATTTATCACAATGCTTTGCATTAATAGAAATGGCAAAAGTTTTTTTGTTCAGTAAGAAACACATGTTCAACAGATAAGAAGCATGAAAATGCCAAGATTCAATGAGATTTGCATAGGAGAGTGAAGTTTTCGCTAAGTTCATAATAAGGCAAAATGAAAATTTGAAATCTCAGAATGAAGTAGTAATAATCTGAGACATACTGCATTGTGTCTGTAATGACTTCTTACTGCTATTTTTTTCTTTCTCTTTTATTGCCACTTTTTTCTTGATGGTATTTTCAGATTTGTCCAACTGAATTTAAGTGTTTAAGTCTGTGTGTATTTAAGTAAGGGGAGTTGGTTGGTATGTACAGGTGATAAGCATCCAGAGTTTTCTAGTACAGTAAATGAAGATTTCTTTTACATCCAAGAACCAGGACATGAAATGTGACTATCAAATTTCAGCAAAAAATTGAATATATAGCTATTGTTTCCTCACAGATCCTGTGTTTAGGAATCTACTGACTTATTACTGAGGTGCTTGTACCAAGTTAGTTCTTCAGTAGTCTGTGCTTGGCAGTGTCTTTAATTTTTTTCTTCTTTGAGAAAAAGACCTGTGAATGATAGTTCTTGACTCTCATGCTTCACGATAAAATTTGAAGAAATTTCCACATTGTGTTATCTTCTGTTCAAGCCACAGTCAGTAATAAAACATTTAGCACAATTTTCAGTTTCACATTTTCCTTTGCCTGTCACTTTGCTTTCAGTACACACACTCTTACTTCTACATTTCCAGCATCAGACTCAATTTATAACTTATTTAAGATCCTTCTGAAATGTGTTGAGTATGTAATACTTTATCAGGCCAAGTACATCTGCAGGCATTTAATTACTTGATGTTTGCCTTACTGTCTTTCAAGTGATTGAGAGGCCAGTTACTAATTAATATAGTTCTCACTGAATCAATTTTCATTGTCTTTGAAATGATAAATATTTAATTGTGCAGCCAGTGTTCTTTGGTAGGTTATTCAATCTTGTATCCCAAAATTGCTACTAGGATACTTTAATTACATGTATTTTCCTGGATATTGGTTTGTATTAGTATTTCAACTGCTTTTTGAACGTTTACAGTACGTGTATATATACCTATACCTATACCTATACCTATACCTATACCTATACCTATACCTATACCTATACCTATACCTATACCTATACCTACACCATTGTGCTGGATGTAGTCTCCATAATTGGTTTAGGTGTTTCCTTTTCTCAGACATGGGTGAGTCAACTTCTGTGCTGCTTGGCTTTTCCACTAACACCTGAAGCGTCTGCAGTTCAGCTGTGGCTGTGTTCTACACTGTAACTTTAAAGGAAGCAGATTAGGAGGTGTTTTTCTCTCCTCTCTTTGTCCTTCCCTTGTGTTCAAGTCAAGGCCAAACACTACATCCTGCTGAACTTCACCTGTTCCCTTTTGTGGGATTCCTGCACCTTACTGCCCTGCAGGTCCTGGAGATGGAGATGGACTCACAATGGATGGTCCCTTGACACTGAGCTTTGCCACAAGTTTTACAGT
Source organism: Florisuga fusca (assembly GCA_038090715.1). NCBI lineage: Eukaryota > Metazoa > Chordata > Aves > Apodiformes > Trochilidae > Florisuga > Florisuga fusca. The sequence continues at coordinate 16,338,027 of JAAWXA010000006.1, read as the reverse complement.
ATGTGCTGCCCACACTGTACTTCTGTTGTTATGCTGCCAGCAGTACCTGAACTAGTTTTAATTTGGCTCAGTAATTGTGTCATACACTGTGGCCATGAAGCCAACTGCAACATAAATGCTCTGTAAGTCACACTGTGTAAATTCAAAAGCTTAAAAACTTGGATCTTAATTGTGGGCACAATATTTTATTATTTTGGGGGATTGTTTGTGATTTCTACTCTTGCATTTTCTTCAGTAGTTCTGCTGAGTTTGTCACTTCTGTTCTCTTCACCCTCCTTATATTTGAAGAACCATCTGGTTTTCTGCAGTTGGATGTGTCAATGACCACATCCTGATAACCTTGTTTCGGGTCCTCTCTCAGACCCAGAAGGCTTAGTCTGGTAAGAAACAGAACTGCCTTACAGATAATAGAGCTTATTTCTTCACCCCACTTTGAATTACACTGAAAAGAGATTAATCTGGCAATGGAAACCTTTGGTGAGCAGGATGGTGTTCTTTGATAAAGTTTTATAATATGACTCTTCAGGAATGAGTGCTGATCTTTGAAATACTTGTCAGTTGCATGTAAGAATAATGCAGGTGGGAGGCAATAGCAGAGGTAATTAGTTTTCCATTTTAGAGGGCAGACCAGTGCTACTTCAGTGAATATTTGGATGAGTTAGCACCTAGAAAGGCAGTGCCTGAGAATGCTGCATACATGCTGACTGCTCATTGTCCTTACTGACAGTAGTGTTTGAATCCTCCACTTTGGGGCTGAAGAGGGGCTAATCCCAATATTATGAATAAATGTATTATATGAAGGATCTTCACTAAGTTGCACAGACATTTAGAAAAGTAACCTCCTTTGCCTACTTTGACAACTTTGCTTGAAAAATTATTCTGATGAACTACTTACGTTGACTGGTAAAGATGAGCAGAGACTTCTCAGAGGGATTACTGTAGAGACACTAATAAGAAAAGATGCAATGTGGATATACAGTATTTCTTTCCCCTGGTATTTACTTACCATAAGGAGTGTGGAGCTGATTCTTAATAGCTTGTGTATACTGTAACTTGGCTATACACTGTTATGTTTCATGTTTATATATGTTTAATTGGTCACTAACAGAGGAAAAGGGTAAATTCACATACCATGATAGACATACAATGGAATATGAAACATTACAAAGTTATCTTCTTTGCAATGTAATGCTTACCACTATGCTACATGTATACTATTTTAATGTGTTCTATGACAACATTTGAAATTTTTGTTTGTAAACAAAATATCTATGCTTCCAAGGTCTCAAGTGGCCCAGGTGTTCTCCAAACAGCAACTCTAAGTGCAAACATGGTAACACAAACTTAGTCTCTAGAATAAACTTGGTCTTGTGTCTAGCTTCTTGCAAAAAGGAACTTTCTAAAGCTGCTATATGGAGGCAATTTCATTGTGGTAAGGAGTTGGGTTTTGCCTTGAATAGTGAGAGGACTCTGTATAGTCTCTGCAGATAAAATAGCAAAGGATTTTGTGACAAAATATAAGAATCCTCATATTTCATCACAATTAAAGTTAATCTGTTTCATGTAAATACACTTTTGCTGACAGTTATTTTTTGTAATATTCAATTTTATCCCAATGTACTATTTCTAGTGGAAAGTTCATCTTTTCCATAAAAAGTCTCATGGTTATTCTATTAGTAGAATATTTCTGATAAGAGACATTGAGATAATCCAGATGGACAAACAGAGCAGAACAGTCTATTTTTTTGCCTGTGTAACTGTAGGCATTAGATGTGTTAGGAACTTTTTCCTTTTTCAGTAAAGATCAACACATCATTCTTTCAGTTTGGTTCTAAGGAAGTTAGCCAAAAAGGTGACCACAGTGACAATGACATTTTAAGAGGTTGTCATCTGTGTCACAGTTGAGGGCTGTGTAACATCTGCATGGCTAATAAAAATATCAAAAGCAAGTCAGAACGTGCAGCTTCTTGGTTTAGTTACAAATTAGATTTCCATAGTCAGTTTTTCACTGGCAAGGGAGAGGCTTTTTAGCTTGGAAAGCCAAGTAAGTTATTTTTCAGGAAATGACAAGAGATATTCCTATGGGATTTGTGAACCACGTGTTTGGAAAAGATTGGTTAAAAGAGAATTGAAAAAATCAGAAAACTACTTACTCTTATATGTCAGTTACTCTTTCATTCAACAATGACAGCTCCATAGAAGCCTCCCTCGAGCTTCCCTTGTAGGAATTACAAAACTGTCTGACTAGGTTGCAGTATAAATTGTTTTACTACCTCTTCCTCTAAATCCTAAGAAATATGACATACACTTCTCAACAGCCATCTTCAGAAAGAATACCCCCGAGTCCCAGACGTGCCTTTTGAATGTAATCCCTACTAACACAGGAGACATTTGATGGGGGAGCCACGTTTAAAAGAACATGTGCTTGTGATTGTTCTTAGGTATGCATCTTCTTTTCTGGTAGTGAGTGTCCAAGCTAGATTACAGTAACATTTAAGAGGAGGTGGTGGAACAACATGTTTGTCCACTCAATTTGTTTGCGTCACAGTAGAAAATGTGTTTATTGTATTGTATTGTAAATAACAGTAAGGCTGCTTTTCCAGGTCAGGAGAGGTCAGGTAACTGCATCACCTAGGCTAGAGCTGTTGCAAAAATTCTCTGATGTGAATGTTTCACTTCTCTTACAGGTGAGAAATAGTCTTTCTCCACAGACTCTGAACTCTGCAATTTCATAATGCAACCTGATTTCTGTAGTTAATAAAACTACATACTTTTTTCTTGTGCTGTAGCTTAATAGGGTACATTTTAATTGAGATTAAGTGAAGCAGTGATTTTGTACAATAGACATGACTGCTTGGGGTGGGGAAAAGGGGCTATTTGTGGGTCCAGCCTAAATTGAGCTGACTTCAGGCAAGATATTTGCATCTTGTGAGGGACAGTGTACTAGATCTGAAACTCTTGGAGGTCCTCCAGCAAAAATTAACATTAGTGTTAAGTAGAGCTGTACAGCTGGAGGTCAAAGCACAGACACAACTGTTTCCCCCTGTCAGCAGGGAGGTGTGGGTAGCTGTGGCTGTACTGACAGTCTGTGAGGACTGGTGCTTCAAATGTCTGCACTAGCTGAGCTGCCCTTCTGCAGGTCCTGCTTTCTGCCTGCTCTCATCACCTCAGCATGTGTGATTGCTACTATGAAGGAAGGGTGACTCTCAGCTCTATCTCTGTTCATCCTCCACCACAACACTGATCACTCTTCAGTTTCTAATACCTGAACTTTCACTCCTTTTCCCTAGCTGCTTTCTTAGGATCACTTTCACCCCTTCTTAGGACCCCATCAAAACTAAAAAGATCAAACTGAACTCTTCAGGGCTGCTCTGCCTCTGTCTTTACTGTGCCCCCACTTGTTTCCCAGTTCTGCAGCAGGAAGGGGTCCCTTTCCATAAGAGAAGACTGTAGAAGAACTTGTGTGGAAGCTGCTTATGTAGTCTGGGGACAGCAATTGCTACAGAGGCAAAGATGTGACTATAAGCAACCTATTAAGACACAGAAAGTCTTAAGTCTCAGTAAGTGGACATGATGGGGATAGCCCAAAGTAAACAAGTAGGTGCAATACTAGTACTGAAGGAAATGCAGTTGGAATGGAGAGAAAAAGGGACATATTCCTCACCTCTTGTTTCTGTCATGTCAGCCTACTGTGCACCCTGGAGCTGTCCTGTGCCCAAATCAGAACTGAGTTGTGCTGCCCCAACTTCCAAAGAATTAAGCTAATTCGTTTGCAGTTGGGCAGTAGTGAGCTTCAATTTTATCAAGGCTGCTATGAAGTTTGAGTTGGCTCTGAATACTGTTCTTGTCTCTGTCTCTGCTGTGGAGGGCATTCAGAAATATGAAGCATTGCCATTTAAAGTTGAATTTCTGGAGATTTTGAATGCATTAGTTGTTCCTGAGACAAAAATTTGTCAAGTATACTGAAGGATCTAAATGGAGATAGTTCTGTGAGTAATATATTAAATAAAATCAGTGGTGGTAAGCTTCGTCTTGATACTGAAAAGCAGAGTACTAGAATTTTGGGGGGGTTTCTTTCTTTGTGAATGTTAGACAAATGTATCTGTTTTGTATAAACTTCTCTTTTTCTGCCTCTGGTTTTTATATCTCCTCATTCTAAATGAGGCTTCTGCAAATGTCTTTCTCAACCGTAATTTTTTAGAAGTTTATATACTTTACAGTTTGTTTTTCCATGTATAAATATCCACACAATGATAGCATCAATTTACCATAATTATAAATTGTATAGTTAATGTTCATTTGACATAGATGAGAACTTAAGGAGGGCAATATCATGGGTTTACCATACAGATCTTAATGCACATTTACAACACCAGTGAACTTACCCTTGCCTCTTCCCATTGCTCCTCTGTCAACCATCACAGCTGAAATGGCAAAGCCAGGGTCTTTGCTAGCACACCATCCTACAAACCCTGGCATGCTAGCCCTGGACTTATTTCTAGCAGGCCTAGTTTTATCACCTTTTTTATTACTTTCAATGCAGTGTAATTTCTGGTATTCCAGTGGTAAATATAACATGAGAAAAGCATTTTGTTTGTCTTATTCAGTGACTAATTGTCTCGTTTTTCATTTAACTGACGCATAAAAAATATACATATTTTCAAAGTTCTCTCTTTATAGAACATGAACAGTTTTAAAAGAAAAGTAATTTCCTTGCAATGTTGTATTCTTTTCCCCCATAGTTCTTCCATCTTTATTTTGGCACTTTCGTCTACGTTCACAAGTTTCCTTACATTGTTTTTCTGTCAGGACATGCAGCTGCTCAATTAAATTTGTCTATAGCTACTTCAAATCCACAAAGAGATCCTACCTCCCCTGTAAGCTAATGTATCTTTCTGTCTTAAACATAGAGCCTTGTGATTACATGAAATAGTGGCACTGGAACTTGTTTCTGTCCTTCTAGTTTGCTCTTGCAAATGGCGATCCAGCAAACAGTGAGAAGTCAAACCTGGATTTTATGATGTCTAAATAAACCCATTTCTTAATATGAAAGTTGATAAGCACTGTATGTGTTATTTCGCTTACTTGAATTTTTGCCTTATAAGTTATTTTGTAAAGCAATTTAATATTTAGACTTGCACTACGCAAAAACATTGAGTTTTTCCAGCTGTTTATCACAAATTGCTTTACCCTTCTGAAATACGGGCTCCACAGTGAGCAGACTAGAAATGCTGTTTGCAAGGTTTTGTTTTCAAACAGTAATATTCAATTTCTACAGATCGGTTGTTTAGCTTCGTAAATTTTAGAGTAGGACAGTAGGAGGTAAACTTAAAGCCTTGATAAAGGTATGAACAGTTGAGTGTGTAAAGGGAACACATTTGTGGTTTTGGAAATGACATCATTAATCACAGAAAGCTGTATTCCTCTCTTCCCATGTCTTCTGTGAAAGGACTGGGAAATATGTTCTTTAGTGTCAAGTTTTAGCCAAAATTGGGCAAACAGTACTTAAGACTGTGATAAGATTAAAAAGGCTGAATAAACGCTGCCTACTTTTTGGTGTTCTGAAGCCATTTTTGTAATTCCTTAACAAAGGAAACAAAGAACAAAGAACAAAAGCCAAACCATGCCATGATTCCCAAGAAAGTTACTTATCAGGGGAGTGCTCATAACTGATAGAGGAGCCCCTTAGAGCTATCCAAATGCTTGGCAAACCCAGTAGCTGTCACAGATGCTAAACTAACAATGATGTGGAGGCTCTTAGCTGACTGAGGTGTGGGTGTTACAAGCTGCTTGCCGTTGGTGAAGATTTAATATCACATTAATTCAAAACCGTTGCAAAACCTTAACTAAGTGACTAGCCACTAGCAAGTTAAATTAGTTTCATACTCTATTATCCATTCTTAGACCTAGCTATTCTTGAAACTTCTTCAATGCAGTGGCTTTCCTATAAATCCAAAGCATTCTGTTGCTTGCAGAACCATTTCTTCCATACAGTGTGTAGAATATAAGAACATAAATGATGCTTTCCTCTGATATAATTAGGATGTTAAATCTCAACTAAAGAAAAAAGCCTACATTGATTTTTCTTTGCATGTGATTCTTTTTACAACTCTGAACTTGCAACATATTCCTAAGGGTGCCTTGGAGTTTTTTCATGTGTAGAGGAAAATTGTTTGATAGCCAATAGCTGTCCTCCCAAAATAGTCTAAATAGATAGGAGGAAAAAAAAAAATCAATGCACCCAAATAAGGTCATCTGCTTGTAGTGATTAGGAAACAGAAATAGTTCTTTTTAAAGCAGTAGAATGTAGCACAAGTTATTTTGATGGATTACAACAATCTGAATTAATTTTGGTTATGTAAACATTGGTGTGAAATGACTGTGGTCCTATCCATCCTGCATTCAGCGGTGGGCACATTTCAGTCTAACATGGTTTGTATAGCCAGTGAAAAGCATAGAATTCTGACCTGCTCGAAAAGCAGGTTCTAGTGGACAATAGCAAATATTTATCCAGCATGAGTTTTGTATGTTTGCTCTAATCAGTGCTAGCACGGGATGTTGTGACAAAAATCCCCTTTTCTGCATTCAGGCATAAGCGCAATTTGCGAATTTATTTCAAACAACTTTTTGGTTGGCCCAAGTCTTGGGTATTGATGTAATCATCTGTCCTGAATATTGTCTCTTAATGTCCTGGAAATAATTATTTCCAGCATTTTCTGAGCCAAACAGAAAACAAAGAATGTCTAGATAGACCAGGCACCCTTTCTGTATTGCTTTTCTGCTGATCTTGTGTTCATTTAACAGACCATGTTTTCTTGAGCACTTCAAAATATTTCTCATCACTTGCCCTCAGAAGTGACCCGGTGACCTGAGAATCAAGAAAATGTCATGTTAGTGACTACTAATTAGTGGATCCAGAGAGCTGCTTCTCCTGGCCTTTTAACCTTTCATAGGCAGCAACAAAAGCTGTCATATGTATCATACAAAGAAAACAAGCATTTCGTATGTTTAGTTTTTTTCTTTTTTTTTTTTTTTTCCTGGGGTGTAGGTAGTAGCACCAGCTCAGTTGATACTACAGATGAAATTAACCCATGCTATAGTGATTATATTTATTTCTCTTTTTGTGCATAATATACTGCATGTGTCACCTGAACACATGTGAGCATGTTAGTATGCTGTATCATAAGAGGAAAAAACCCAACTCTTTAATTCTTTCTCTCTTTTTTGATTTTTGTTGTTTGCTTGCTTGGCTGTTTTTTTTTTGTTCTTACTGTTTTTTGATTTAATCCTTTGGCTTTTTACCTATTTCAGAATGTATTCTTTCTGGAAGGGAATTCTTGGGAATATCTTAATGTACAGCGTGCAGTCCCAGCATAACTTGTCCTTCTGTGTATTTGTTGACCGAACTTGTTAAGAGAAGATTCAGCCATTAATCATTATTATATTTCTGTACCTCATGAGTCATCAGGAATTTTGGCGGACTGCTGACTGGAATGATTGTGGCAATCACAGCCATGTCACAGAACTGTTTGTGCAAATGCATTAATCTCCTTTTTATTATTTTTAATTTTCAGGTATTTAAAATAGAGGTGCTAATGAATGGAAGGAAACATTTTGTGGAGAAGAGGTATAGTGAATTCCATGCACTTCATAAGAAGGTAATGATCTCTTTCTTTCTAAAATGTAACTTTGTTTTGCCTTAATTGTGATGTTTTTCTCACTTGAAATTTTTACTATACATGGTTTGTCTTAAATACATCTTGTGATTCTTGTCTCTGGAAGTGAGCTCCCAACTAACTCAGTTTCTTCACTCTTTTTTGACTTCTCAGGTATTACTAACTTCTGGATTACTATTTACATGCTGTATTGCTAAAAAGGTGTCTGTAGTATGTTTTTTAATTCCTGTAAAATCACAAAATAAGACACATTCCTATAGCAAGTAAATACATTTTATGGGGGTTTTTTTTCCAATTAGGCAAATAATTTGGTAGTTCTATAAATTGTGTTGGTAAATCTACTGTATGTAAAGCTGAGAAACAACTTTTATATGGCAGGAAATTAGACATGAAAAAGACTGAGTAAACCATCTCATTCTGCTGCCCTTTGTACAATGAAAGTGATATAAAATATCTGCTAGGGCTGTCTACTGAATCATCTTACTAGTATATAGAAGGGAACTTAGTATTTTCAAGATTGGTTATCTACTAATTGTGCTTCACATTGTTTTGATCACTGTTAAAGGAAACGTGTGATTTCTCCTCTTCTGTGAACTGAATGATGCTGTGCAGTGTTGCAGCTGAAAAGCAAGTTTTACATTTTTTCTGCCTTATGGATACCAAGTACTGTGAAAGAGAATTCTGGGAAAGCATTGCAGCCCATTGCCAGCAGTGGGGCTGCAATGAAGATTTTCAGTCCTTCGTTACTAGGACTTGGATCAACTGAATGTTTATTGGTTTGTCACTGTCAGTGGCTGTGCTGAGTGTGCATGCTCAGCTGCTCTGACTGGTGCTGCTTGCCTTCACAATGGAAAAGCTTCCTCTACAAACCGCGCAGAAGAGTATGGGCACCTACAGGTCCTATAATTTCAGTGTCAGAGGAACTTTCCCCCACCAGCATGCTTGATGGTGGCCTTGAATCAGCTCAGAAAAGAAAAGAAATTCAGAAAATAAGTGTTACTCTGGTAGCAGAGGGGCTGAATTTTGCCAGCCTTATATGTTGCATGGGTATAAGCAAACTTGAGTCAACAAAAGAAAGCTATTGACCCATCTGTGTGTTGGCCCTAAAAAGCTCAAAAAAAATTGGCCCTTCTGTTTTACAGCACCGTAATTAGATGTGTTACTATTTCTTGCCTTTTGGCTTCTTGCCCCAGTTGTGGTAGCAGCTGCAACTTTTTGATATTAATTTCATCGTGTATTGCTTTCATTGAGATGTCTCAGATATTTTATCCATTGTGTTCCTACCAAATATGATGCCACATGAGCAACAGTGTCAAAATCAGTAGTACTACTCACTTGGCCACCACCATGGCCTTGCAATACAAATAAGCTTTATTTGTACTATAATAATCCTTCAATTGAAACTAAAGCAGGTGTATAGAGCCTATATGACTAAACAAGTTAGGAAGCACAAAGCTTGGAAAATCAGGATTTATATGCTTAAAACACACCTCACCCAAGTAGACTGTCTCCTGTACTTGGAATGGAATGGAATGGAATAGAATGGAAAGGAATGGAATGAAATGGAGTATTTTCAAATGCAAGAAACCTCCAACAAACATCTAGTCCTACTGCCTGACCCCATCAGGGCTGACCAAAAGTTAAAGCATGTTACTAATGTTACTGTACATGTCTCTTAAATACTGACAGACTTGGGGTATCAACCACCTCTTTAGGAAGCCAGTTTCAGTGTTTCACAATCTTCTCATTGAAGAAATTCTGCCTTATGTCCAGTCTCCCCTGGTGCTGCTTTGAGCCATTCCCCTACATCCTGTCACAGGATCCCAAGGAGAAGAGCTCAGCACCTCCATCTCCACTGCCCCTCCTAAGAAAGCTTTAGCAAGCAATGAGGTCTCCCCTCAGCCTCCTTTTTTCCACACTAGACAAACACAGTGTCCTCAGACACTCCTTATAGGACACACCTACCAGTCCTTTCACTGAGCTTTGTTGACCTCTTCTGTATGCATTCACATCCTTCTTAAATGGTAAGGCCCAGAACTGCACAGAGCTCAAGGTATGTCAGCACCAGTAATGAACACAGCAGCATGATCACCTCTCTTGTCTGGCTAATCGTGCTATGTTTCATGCACCCCAGGATGCATTTTAGTGCATTGGATGCCAGGGCACACTGCTGGCTCATATTGAGCCTGCTGTCTACCAGCACCCTCAGATCCCTTTCTGCACTGCTGCTTTCCAGACACTCCTCTCCCAATTTATTCTTGTACTCAGCACTATTCTGTCACAATTGCAGGATCTGGCATTTAGAATTGTTAAGTTTCATGTCACTGATCATTGCACAGTGCTCCAGTCTGTCTAGATCCTTCTGCAAGGCATCTAGTCCTTTGAGAGTCAGCAGCACCTCCCAGTTTGGTATCATCAGGAAACTTGCTAATGATGCATTCAAATTCTGCATCCAGATTGTTGATAAGTGTACTGAATGTAACTGTCTCTAGAACTGAAGCAAGAAGAACAGTGCTGGTGACTGGTTGCCAGCCTTATATAGCCCCATTCACTTACAGCCCTCTGAGCTCTGCTCTTCAGCCAGCTCTTCACCCAGAGCTTTCAGTGTTACAGAAATCCTAGAGAAAGCATTGACAGTGCAATGTGTGGTTTCACACTTCATTCTCCTCTCTGTTTGCCCTTGATTTCCTGTCCAGATTTAATTCTATCTGGACCTTATCTTTTCTAACATGATCCCTGGCTGCTAGGACAGCTTCTTTGTACTCCTCACAGGCTACCTGTCCTTGCTTCCACCCACCATAGGCTTCTTTTTTGTGACTGAGTTTGTTCAGGAGCAGCTTGCTCATTCATGAAGGCCTACTCATTTTTGCCTGGCTTTCTCTTTGTTGGGATGCATTGCACCTGGGCTTTGAGGAGGTCATCCCTAAATATTAACCAGTTTTCTTCGGCTTCTCTGTCCCTCAGGGCTTTATCCCATGTTACCCTAACGAGGAGGTCACTGAAGAGGACAAAGTCTCCTTTTCTGGAGTCCAGGATAGTGAAATGATCCCTCCTCATTACCTTGTGGATCTTGAATTCCACCATTTCATAGTCACTGCAGCCAAGGCTGCCCTTGGCAGATTCATATTCCCCACCAGCCCTTCCTTGTTGCTGAGAGCAAGATTCAGCATATCACCTCTCCTTGTTGGCTCCTCTGTCACTTGGAGAAGAAAGTTATTATCAGCGAGTTCCATGAGCCTCCTGAATTGCTTATGCCTTGTTGTGTCTTCCCTCCAACAGATACTGTGGTGGTTGAAGTACCCCATGAGGAACAAGGCTTGTGAATGTGAAGCTACTTTTATCTTTCTATAAAGGGCCTGATCCACTCAGTCTCCTGGTCAGGTGGTGTGTAGCAAACCCACCCTCTGTAATGTTCCCAGTCCCTACCCTCCCTTTAATCCTGATCCATAATCTCTCATTCAGCTCCTTTTCCATCCCCAGACAGAGCTTCATGCATTCTATCTGGTCACTGACCTAGAGGACAACCAGCATCCCCTCCTCATCTCCCCTCCCTGCCTTTCCTAAAGGCCCTGTGTCCTTAGGTCAGTGTTACGAACAGGAAGGCACTACAGACACCAGTTTTCCTTAGATTAATATTTATTGTGTAAGGACAGGTTTCAAGCAATGTAACAAACACATACATAGATTTGCTTAATAATTTTTGACACCATAATAACTATTTGTTTCAATATATCATTGGACTCTTGTAAGCATATGAAAATGGGTTTATCATTTAGTATTTTTGCATCTGTGTAGATTGTGGTTTTTACACACGGTACCTATTTTACACACAGTAACACATTTAAGCAATCAGTTATTGGATGCTGTATATAACAGGGCCACAGAGCACAGAAGGATTGTTAATCATCAGCCAAGGTACCAGACACAGAGTATTTATCTTGTGTGTGGATAAGCCTTGGTGGACACTTGAAGTGTTTCAGATTTTTCTCCCCTCATCTTGAGCATTCTTCTCATTTGTTACTCATCTGTAAGTGCTGTCATACTTTGCAACAGCTGTAGTTGTAGCTTCTTCAACATTTTCAACAAATTCAACAAAGAGGAAAAAATGCAGGTTTATATTCTGCCTTTCAGCTCATCCAATAAAGTACCCATGTTTGGGGTTTTTTGGGTTTTTTTGTTTGTTTGTTTGTTTTTGGGGGGGGTTCTTGTTTTGGGCTTTTTTGTTTGTTTCTTTTTGGGGTTTTTTGGTTTTGTTTTTTTGGTTTTGGGAGGGTTTTTTTGGTGGGTTGTTTTTCTCTCTTCACATTTAATTGTAATTGAGCACTGTTCAGAAATAAGGAAGTTGCAAATTGTTGCTACAGCAATAGAGGTTTCCTTGCTGCAGCTTTGTTACTTGTGACCGTAGAAATGCTGATACATTGGCACTGCTTTTTCCTATAATGACATCTCAGCGAGCTCAAAGATGAGATGTAAATTCTTAGTCTCCCACAGGTATGCATGTCAAAGTCAATTTTGAGCTTCTTTCCTTGCAGTCCTTGCCTCAGATTTACTCGGGCAATAGCCAACTGGAAGAGTGTCTAATATCACCTTCTATTAAAATGCAATGGAGTCTATTCTGGTTTTTATTTTGCTCTGTAGTTTTGAGGGAAAAGTTAATATTTTGGGGTTTTGAAAAGATACGTTGCTGAAGCAAGAGGATTCTTAGTTTTGTCAGAAAGTTTGTTTGTGTCCATCTGTATGCATTCATGTGTACAGATAAACACATTTCTGTGTATATCTATAAAAGCTTTCCTGTGGGAATCTTAAGAGGAATAGTTATGGAAACTCTTGGGAATACATTTTGTGGCAGTCTTACTATTTCTTTATATAAGATATTAAACACAGTTATCAAATCTGTTGATACAATTTGAGAGCACAAATATTTTGTTCTCTTGATTACCATCTCTCCAGGGGAATGGTTAGATCTCCTCCCTGTACTTCTTCCACCTGTTCATATTTTCTTAAAGCTAGAGTTAGAAATTGTTGCAGTGTTTTGTCACCAACACTAGCAAGGTAGGAGCTGGCTATGTTGCTGTGAGGTATCAACCCAGGCTCACTAAATGGGAACTCTTTTGAAGTATCCTTATGTAGTTCTTGCCATTTTATTTTAAGGTCATTAGTCATAAGAAGTTGTTAATATGTTTCCTCTTCATTACTCAGGTCAGCTAGACATAGAGATTGACTTCATCCTGTAGGTGTGAACTCTGCTATTATTTCAGTGAGATGATGGCAACTTGGTTGCCTTGCTCTTGTACTTCATGTATGGTTATTTTACCTGTACTGCCTCATCTCTACCATAAACATGGTTACTTTAAAGGTACACTAATATACTTTGTTTCTGTCTGCATTTCTTTTTGTTTGCAGCTCAAGAAGTTTATAAGAACTCCAGAGATCCCTTCAAAGCATGTGAGGAACTGGGTCCCCAAGGTTCTGGAGCAGCGACGTCAAGGCTTAGAGTTGTACTTGCAGGTGAGTCTCTTTTCAGCACTGTGAAAGTAAAATCCATTTTAAGAGTGGTAGTATCCAAAGCATTGGAAGACACAGCAGGTGTGAAGGGCATGTTTTACTGATAGGCAGTTCCAGAGGTGAGGGTGAGCTGGATACATGCCAGCAGTGATGATTTGTGTTCACTTAGCCAGACCTAGGAATCCAGACTGGTTTTCTTTTTATTCCTGATTCTAGCAAAAACTGCTGTCTGACTTCAGTGAAACTACTAGTACCTCGTTTTCCTGTGCCTAAAATGGGAAAGATAATGTTACTCATTCCAAAGTTGTTCTGACTGTACCAATCAAAAGTGTTGCAGAAGAGAAACAAGGAAGCTTTATTTATCTCATCTCCATTTTGACAGACCAGGGAGAATCAGCTCATCAGATACATATCCCTCTACTGTCCATGCCTGTATCTGAATTGTTCCTCTAGTTGAAACAGGCACCTGTCATTCCATATTTATCTCAGTCCATTTGGAAGTTTGCATTTAAAGTCACAGATTCTACCTGTTTGGGTTCATATTTTGCTACAGACTGTAAAAGGAGTCTTCAGGAATGACTCAAACATCTAGGCATTTAAATATAATGGTGATAAATCCCAGACTTTATCAGTAAATGGAATATCTACTCTCACCATGATAGCTTTAAAAATGCCTCGTGATGTAGTTTCACAACTGTTTCTCTGGAAACAAAGCCAAATTAAGGTGTTCTAGATATGTTCTCAGTTAAATGCACCTCTAATTGTACCGATGCAAGTGCTCACAGAAATTATTTGAGTCAGAAGGTGATTTTTTGCCAGGGAGGCAGGAACGAGAATACTCTATTTGTCCTCAGATCAGAGTAGTAAAAATTTCAAATATCTTGTCATATATGTCATCATCCACAAGATGTGGTTGCTCAACTGGAAGAATGGTGAACTGCAACATAATGGGCAGCGAGCTGCATTTATAGAATATAGATGATAACCTGCTCCACTCTGGAGCCTCCCTGGTTCTCAGGAAGATTTGTAAAAGAAAACTGTTTGAGGAGGAGAATAGAAATCTAGTGTGGCACAATACAGTAGGATATTAAACTTTTAACAATAAATTTGGAAATAAGGAGAAAAATGCAGATCAGATTTTTTTCTGATACAGGGAACTTTCTGGGCAACAGTTATTTTTTTGTTTTGGGTTTTTGTTTCTAAATACTTAGTTTTGTTAAACTGAAATATTTAATCCTTTTTCCTTCTTGCTCGGTGATATTTATAGCATATTTGGCATCTAAAAATTACAGTTCTTGTGGGTGAAAAACATTGCTGTTGAAAAGGAACAGGGCCTTTATGGTTTTGATGACTGTCAGCACAGCATGCTCTATTATCAGTATTGATAAGCAGCCATTTGCTTTGAAATTTTTTTTTCTGATTTTCATACAACTGTCTTTTGGAGATTATTGCTGCTATGGCACATGTACAAACTTCTCTTAGGAGGCTGATTTACTTAAAAAGATAACACTTTTTAATGGCTGATAAACTTTAAAAGAACATCTCCCCCTACTGGAAGAGTTTGTCAAGTCTTGCACAGACCTCTACCACCAATGGTTATCCTACGAACGTACAGTGGTTTAGGATGGGGGCACTGCTGGACATCATCTGATTAAAACATGACAAGCCTCTGAGTTATATCCATACTGATGTGCATACTAAATTAGGGAAGAACAAAAATCATTAATAATCTGGTCAAACTCATGAATTTCTGTTTCTGCTAACAGAAAGCAGAGCTAATCATTAATGAAACTTTAACTTTTAATATAAGGAGCCTGATTTTATACAACTAAAAATTCGTATCTGTCAGAGGAGTTTCACTAATATCATCAATGGTCAGTGGTGTTGCCAGTACCCAGCGATTTGTGCAGATGGTGAACTATTATGGAGTCATCATGGTTGTTACTTGTTTGGGGTTTTTTTCCAAAACCAGACGGAATCTCACGCAGAGATTGCTCATTTACACTGGTGTTACATTCAGTTAATGTGTTTTATGTAATGCATATTCATTTCTCATTGCACTGTGAAAAACTCAACAGGCAGGAAGTACTCTGCCATACAGATAGCAGTCAAATACAGACGTGTATCTGACATGGTCTAATTATATTGGCTTCTTAATATGTTTAATTAAGTGGTCTTCTCTAATTAAATTCAGATAAAAATAATTATATTAAATTATAATAATAGAGTCAGTCTGTATCAAATAATACAGAAAGCAAGAAATTCCCATTTGAACCAGAAGGTGCTTGGATTGCCTGTGCCTTGTTACTTCTTTGTGACCTTTTCATGATAAAAATGCCCTCTCAAATCCTTTTCAGCACAGTTTGTTTCTTGGAGTGAATGGACAGGAACACAGAAACACTTCAGTATTTCTTTTTGAAGAACAGCAAAACTATGAATAAACTGAATATTATTTAATTGTGAGGTCTGAATAGTAGTTTTCTTAAATTTACTAGTATCTTGTGTCGACTAATACGAATCAGATGGCTTATTTTTCTTTTGTTGTTGTTTTGTTATTGTTTTATTTTTAAGTGGAACTGTGAAAAAATAATTTATCTGTATTAAAGTGACTGTCATATTTTAGAAGTTTGACCAGAATTTACAACTTTCACTTCTTAATACATTGGAACAATTGACTAATCAGCACTAGTATGTGTAGCATTTCGGCTCCATGTATAATAATAATAATAATAATAATAATTGTGAAAACTGAAAATCAAGTGACTGACAGGAGAAAAGAATGAGAAGAGAATTATGTTTAATTTCTTGATGAGGAAACAGATGCAAATATAAGTGAATGACAGGGTGTGGTCTTATATTTTGAAGCAAATTAGTATGAAGCAATTATTCCTCTGCTGATTTGTAGTAATTGTCTCTGTGCATGATCTTAACCTACAGCATACAGGACTTAAGTTGAGATGGTTTAGTCTCCACTAAATAAGGAAATGCTTATTACTGTCAGCAGAAGAGGACTAAACCAGCCCTGATTACCTTGTGGTGGCTCTCATCTGAGAGTTACCATGAATCAACTGGTGTGTGATATCAGTTGTGACTTAACAGTTACTAATATGTATCTCTGAGCTTGTAGCTTTTAATACAATAGAGAGAGGAATCCAGATGGCTTGATTGAAAATTTTTAAAATATATCATTAAATTACACCATCATTGAAATGAATCTCTCTGATAGTAGTACTAGATTGCACCAAGAATTGAATTTTTGGTTATGATTACCAAAATCTTCTCTTAATATGTTTCCTGAAGAGTTTGATAGAGGGAAAAGGTAGAGGAGAGTGATTTAAGTTATCTGGCTGTGTAGGGAGCCTCTCATTTGAGAAGGGCTGGCAACTGAATCTGCATTGAAAGTCTGTGAAGCCTGATTGTTTCTGAGCCTGAAGAAATATGTTTGCTTGAAAGTATCAAAAGGTAAAGGTAAACGGGAAGATGACAGGGCAGATTGTGAGTCAGCATTGCAGCTTCTGGGAGGTGTTCATTTTTTTAACATCCACCATATAATCTCTAACTCACTGTTTATTAGAAAGTAATATAGAAGTGTGATCTGCTTTGGAAGTGTATTTAAAGGAGGTAAAGATCACTTGAAATGATCCCTTTTGCACAATTGTTGTGTATGAGTTCAGGAAGTTGTCTTACAGATGCACCAACTAAACAGGTAGTTGCGGTTTTATTTTGGACATTAAAGACGTTGTTTGGATTCATAAGAGCAGTAACAAGGGACCTTATCTAATTCTTTATCAAAGCAGCTGCATTGTCAATCTGATTAGTATTTGTTGCAAATAGATTTTATATTATGTACTCTTGGATGAGTGTGTTTTATGGGAAACGTATTTCCAGTGAATTGGTAATAGGGAAGAATTTGATCTAGCCACCTGCTCTCTACTGATTTGGAGTTAGGTCATATCCTTGTCCCAGTAGGTTGACACTGAATGTTACTGCCATCCAGTCTCTCTGCCCCAGGGACTTGCCCTTTGACAGGTCTTCCTTTTAAAGTTCAGCAGAATGGATATTTTCTAACCCCCTTGGGCAGAAGAAATCTCATCTTTTGCTGATATCATCAATCCAAAAAGATAGCAGGCATCGTTAACAGAATTGACTGTGAAGTGGCATCCACATCTCAGCATGAGACTGTGAAGCTGCTGCTAATCTTCTCTGAAATGCTTTGGTTATGGAAAGATTTTGGAGGTGGCCTGTATTTTTTATGAGCTTCAGGATGCTAAGTCATTTCTTGTTGTGTGGGTGACCTGAAGAAATTCTTCTTGTGACTGGCAAGACTCTTAATATAAAACAGCAAGCTATAAACCTTCTGAACTGTTCTGTATGTACATATGTCTCTAACCAGAGTTAATATGTGGAGCTAATAATTCTCTCTCATCTGAGGTCAAGAAAACATGCTTGCCTTTTATTTACTCTTGAACTTTTTACAAAGAGAACAGTCCTGATTCCTGGAGATAAGATTGGTTAAAGTGTTGCTTGGCTGTGAGACTCCAAGACTTGATGAACTTCAGCATTCCAGCAGTTTCAGGAATCCAGATCTTTAAAATTAATTACGGAGTTTATGAAACTGGACTAGAGATTTAGTTTCCATTTAAGGAAATAATCTAGATATCTGAGAAGCACTTTGACCTCTATTTCAGCATTCTTCAAAATGAAGTTTGGTAAAAATATTTTAACTACCAGTCCTTCCTCAAAAAGATAAATAAAACTTATATCTGTTATGATTTTGCTCTGAATAAAGTAGAATCCAATCTTATACTCCTTAGCTGTTTTAGTTTCCAGCGGGGTGGACTTAACAGTAGATGGAGTGCTGAATAATGTTTCATTGTAAGTTCATCATATATATAAAGGAGAAAATTGCCCACTATTACGTTACATTTTTTTACTCTTTTTCTGGGGAACACTTCGACTTTCAACAGCCAAAAAAATAAAATAAAATAAAATAAAATAAAATAAAATAAAATAAAATAAAATAAAATAAAATAAAATAAAATAAAATAATTAAGACAACAAGCTATTTCTGCAGTTAGTGATTGAAGAAGGAAAACGGTCTTACATAAAAATTGGCGCAAGCTGTTTTTTCATGGACTATGATGATTTTTCTTTAATTACTTCAGTAAGTGGTGATACTAAATTCCTGGCGCTAAAAATGAAATAAACAAACAAATAAATAATAAATAGTATTTTCAGACTGGACAACGGGTACAAGCAAACTAGTAAATATGGATGGAAGGATTAAATAACCTTCCCTAGCCTAAGGAAAAAAAAAACCCTCTGGTTTTAGTAAACAATACAAATCTTATTCTAAAGTTTTTGAATTATCTTCTTTTAATTTGATCTAGTTGTGTGCTGTTGCTTAATAGAAGTTTTAGATTAAATTTTAAATAAATATATATATTGGAAGGATTTTTGTTGATTTGGAAACCTGTAGAACATTTCAGGGCTAATAGTGTTTCATATGGTAACTGAGGATAAGAATCTTCTGCTTTCTTTGACTGACAGTCGTTGTCCCTTTTCACTGTCATTCAGGGAAGAGAGATAATTTGATTTCTCAGAGTTTTTTTTATCTAATTATGAAGAAAAAGAGTTTTCCGTCACCTCATGGGAAGTTTCATTAGTTCTTCAGTGCTTAACTGATTGAATTTCTGTTAGCCTCTTGCTGTTCTAACAAGGGGGAATGCCAACGCAATAATTTCTAACCCTATCCATCCTCCAGAAGACCAGAGGTCTGAGCTCTTAGAAAAGACTCCTGATACCAGTCTGCAAGTACTCCACACTGTGCATTGGCTAAAGCTGTGGCTTTCACTACCTGAATACTCTTCCTCTGTATCTGCAGCTGAAATAATGCTTCAGAGCTGTCTTGGCTGGAGTAGGATCAGAAAACATGGCAAACAAATATGTGGTGATGCACAGGATTTTTCACTGTTTGCTGCTTGGGAAGTGTAGTGAAAATGTCTCACAGTAGTACATAAAAGTCAGCCTGACTCTACAAGGCAGAATGAATTCTAAGATTTCTAAAAATTAATTCTCCCCTGTGAAGACAGGGAGATCTTGGTTTGTGGGTTGGTTGTAGCTGACATAATTCTGTACAATCAGAAGCAATCTGTAAGTGCTTTCTAAATAGAACCATTCTTGACATTTCATTATCAATATTAAGAAGAAAAAAAAAATGTGATGTCTGTAGAGGTAGACATCGTTGTACCAGTGCTGCTGGTGCTGTTTAAAAATACTGAGATCTCTGTGTATATGCGCTTCTGTGAGACTGGAAAGGTTCATTTGAAAGCATTTTATATCAAGCATAGCATAAAGCTTGAAATAACTTGCAAGGCTGCTAGAGTTGAAGGGAAGTGTCTCATATGTTAGTTTTGCTTATTTCTACTCTTCCTTGGGTTCTACCTATACCTACTTTTTCAGATACAATACAGTGCTACATGGACCTTTGGTCAGAACCATTATGACTTTTTCTTATATAGTCCTTAAAGTAATTAAACACATACTTGTGTTTCAGCTTTTTAGATTTGATTAAATATCTAATGCGTTTTCCTGAACTGTATAGTGAATGCTATTCTTAAAAGAAAAAAGATGGAACCATGAGGTTGAGAAGATATTGTTGAATCATACTGATGTAATGAAGAGGTATGTAGGTCAGATGCTACTGTGCAAGCCTCTCATAAAGGCTAATGCCTTTTAAGACCAAAGGCTTAAGGTAATTGGAAGGTAATTGATGGTATATTTAAAAGCTGAGCTGGGGCAAAGAAATTTCAAGCTATAAAATTTTTGCAAAATGTGGGCCTATTTTTATTCTTCTCCACCTTATTTTGGACATGCCCGGCCTGTGTGGTTTTTTCCCCACTAGTCTTCTGTTTGACCATTCCTCGTATCTGAGAGCAGAAGCTGCACAAAAATCTCTTGAACCTCCCTGTGTCATTCATTAACCACAGCAAACACTTCTGCAGAGGCAGTCCTTCCCTTTGTCCCGCATACACATTTGCTGTTGGGACCTGTTTCCAGCTAATCTACGACCAAATTGGCTTATTTGGGAAAAAAAATTTCCCATCAAGGCCAGAACAGATGTTTATCTTCCTGATACCTGTTTCTGGAAACAAGTTTTTTTTTAAATGCAGATGAATACACTGGAAAGAAAGAGTCTAGCTTTAGTAAGTTGCAAGTAAAAGTTGGATTTGGCGAAATAAGATTTAACTGATGTTTTGCTGGAAAGTCTGTTGAATTAACAACATCTATTAATCACATTGGAAATTGTCTCCATTATAAAAAAAATTATTCAGTGTCTTCCTTCTCTAACTCCCTTTCATCTGTAGTAATCAAGATTCAACTGTACCTGCAAGAAGCTGTAAAAACCAATGGTATTATAGGTATAAAAAGACAAAATGTTCTTTGTCCTCATTAAAGATTGTGAGCAGAGTGTTAAATAATATTAATGGCTGGGATTGTCAGTACTTAACAGTACTTTCCTAGTACAAGTGATTTTATTGATCGATACAGTCTCAATGTAACAGGGCAGATTATTCTACTGATTTTATCGAAACCTTAACTAAGTTTGTTAGTGTACCACATATCTTTAAATAGATCTAGATGATGATGTAGATTAAGAAAAGCAGACCACCATCCATCTTTTTTTGATCAGTTAATAACTTAAATCCATCATTGCTGCAACCAGCTCTTTTAAGATTCTGTTGTGCATACATGTTTCTTTAGTGTTACAGATACATAAGTGGGTTTAGAAGTGTGCTTGACACATGCAAGATGCTGTATTTGTTAAGTGGAGGCACAAAGCTATAGGAAACGGGAAAGCAAAATAATTCTGTAGATAATTTAAAGGAGAGCTATTTATTAAGAATGTCTTTTTGCAGAGGTGTTTCTGGCAGGAATATTCCAAGTATTTTTCAAGTATGCTTAGGAAAATTACTTGGTTTATTTTTTAAGAGTTAATTTTTTTGCTTTTGAGGTATTGCCATGTTGTGGCTTATGACTCACATTTTTTCTTTTATCTTCAGTAATCTGTTTATGGTCTTTGCTGTATAGAATTGTGCTTCATGAAGTTCTCTCTCATTTCACTCTTACACATTAGAGTTGATCAAGATAAATTTTACTCAAAAGCAGAATCTACATTAGAAGTCATGGCAGGTTTAGAAACCATATCTAAGGACTCCTTCTTTGTACTGTACTGCATTGTACTGCATAATGCTATTGTATCACATACTTTCATGCAAAGTTAATATGAACATCAAACTGTAGTAATTGTGCATTTATATACAGTGAGAAATGGTCTCTGCTATGACCCTTATATGCTGAAGACAACTGTAAGAAATTTTAAGAGGAGGGAGAAAGCAATTAAGTTCTTTGCCTAAGATGTCACAGTCTGTTAAAGCAGAACTAGGGCTACTACAACTCGCGTACTGGCTCACTGATAAAGTCACTGTAGTCTGCTGATGGCCAGTTGATCTAGCAGCCATAATTCCTTCTAGAGCAATACAAAATGTGACACACTTGCTTCTTCTAGCCATGAAAGAAAAAATGGCCACCTTCCTTATCCTGACAGGAGCCACTTTATTTGACACATAGGCATTACACTTTCTCTTTCCTTAATAAATGTTTGCTTTTCATTGGCTTCTTTTGGAGGTGAAATAAAAAAATCAAAGAATTTTTGTCAATTAATTATAGTAAATGAAAGGGGGGAGCCATAGTTTTTGCAAAGAGTTATTTGTTATTATCACCTGAAATATCATAGAAAGACTTGATTCCCTTCATCTTGTTAATCAATCTACAGCATTTTAAGCACATGTTCATTTCCTACTCTCTATTGTTTTATGTAAGCTAATTCTTCCTTTTGGTGTACAAATGACTATTGCTTTTTTAAATTGCACTTTCAATGCAAGTTAAGTCTTAAGGGCTTTTTCTTCAAAATTAATCTGTAAAGTTACTTAATGAATTGCCAATGAAGAGAAAAGCTTATTTGCTAGTGAAAGACTGTTTCATTATTGCATGTGTAGTGCAGCACACTGTATTCTGTTACAGTTGTTCAGTAGTCTACAACACTAAATTAGCATGTAGTTTAGACCCAGGTCTGCCAAATCATTGCCTTTATGCAATCTGATAGTATTCTTCTGCCTACAGGTTGTGTCACAGAAGACAAATTATTAATGTTCTTTATGCATTTCTAAACTGCAGATGAAGCCTAGGGAAAAAAGTTTGTGAGGAAGTGTATAATTCTCTCTTTACAGTAAGATTTGGTTTTTCATATAAAGCACAGGTCATGTTTGGAGGTGTGAGGAAGAAAATGAAATACTGAATATATTCTGAACAACTGAATGTCTTTGATTCTGTGCTTTGGATGATGAACTGATTTGGGGTTGGGGGAAAAGTAGTATGGGAGCATCTAAGCAACATTAAATAAATCCTTACACATAAGGAAGCTGAACTAAAGTTTTATTGATTAATTCTTCACTTAAAAGTTTTCCAAAACAACTTTAATGTTTTTATCTAACATTGTATTGTTTAACATAGATCATTCAGAAAGGAAAAAAATAAAACAAACTCAAGAACCCAACAAAAAAACTGTGGAACTAATCACAGGATTTTGCCAGAAAGATACTGAATTACATAAGAAGTAAATCTTGAGCTTCTGCTTTAGAGATGTTGCAAGATAACAAAACCAGAAAAATTCTTCTCAAAAGGGCTGCTGAAGCAAGAAGAGCGAGTCTATCAGCTAAGAGAAGTGAGCAGAGGAGGACACAGCCAGTCTTTCTCAGATAGGCTATGAGAGGGTGCTCAGTGAGCTTTCTCTTTTGGTTTTGCAGTAAGTTGGACTCTCTTGTATTAGATATAATTCCCTTGTGTGTGTTCCCTATTCTTGGTTTCTGTGCAATCCTTTTGGAAGGATATGTTGAAGGATTTCACAGTGAATGAGGAGGACAAGGTCCTGTCCTCATAGGTAGCCTAGGAGAATAACAAATGCTTGTTATCTTCTGCTAACATTGTCCATCTCCTCACATCAGCATGGCTTACGTTTTTCTTTTCACCTGGTTATTGTCTCTGTAATTGGAATACAATGCAGAGTTTGTTAGGAGTAAAATAAATCATTATACTGAAACTAGATTCTAGAATGTCTTGACTAGAGACAGATTTGAGCTTAAGTGCATGTACATTTACAAGCAAATATGCATTACAGAAGTATGCCTAAGTGTATCATTCTGATATGGATTTTTTTCCTATTGCATTTAAAATATGGGCATTAAAATAAGAAACTTTCACAGAAATTCTTGTTGTGATAAAATACTGTGAATTATATATGAGGAAATCTTCAAGGAGTATTGATATAAAAATTGAGTTTTGTGATGGAGTTTCTTCTTTTTAATTTATCATAACGATCATTGTCTTTCTCTAATATACTTTTTCTCTTGTAGACAAAAAAAGTTTGCAGAAACAAAGGGTGAAGTAGCAGAACCTTTAATTTCATTAGGCACTTTGTAACTGGTGAAGATTAATGTATATATATCTCTTGCTAATTCTTTTCAATTACTCAGTTCATACAAATTCCCAAACCTTGTTAATTATGCTGAAGTCAAGTGGTAATTTTTAACAGTATTTCCACAACAGGGGAATTTTCCTGGTCTAACCTTGCCCTCCAGTAGAAACTCTCAGCAGATTAGGTATTCTGACTCTAGTCCATTCATTTTCAGCACAAGCCTAATTGCTGCCGACTGCCTGCCACAGGTACCCTGCTTATTGTACATTTAAGGGATACGGGTTCTTCTGAGAACAAATAAGGAAAGATTAATTGTTTGTTTTGTTTCATCCCAAGAGAAATGTGGGAGCTTAATCAAGAAAAATAATTTCTTGTGTTGATTTGGCTTATTTGTGGAAAGGGATAATTGTATAGAGGCAGGCATAGAGCTATACATTTTGAAAAAAAATTTGCCATTTACCTACCTGGGAAAGATTCAGCAAAATGAATGTAACACAGCATTGGAATTGATGGGGATGGTTCACAGTTCTCATAGTAAGTAATTTGGCTTCTGGGCTTTTATTTGAACCAATATTGCTAGGTGGTATTGTCATTTGTTTTGTCTGCTTCTTTGGAAATCTAATCAAGGAGACAATAGTAGGGGGAAAAATGCTTTTCCAAATTGTCCTTAATTGCTAGAGCACCAAGTGAACTAAACACACTGATATTTCCAATTAAAGAACTTATTTTCAGCAAGAACCATTAAATCTAGCTTTCCCAATCTGATAAATAAGCTATCAAAGCATGGGACAAATTAATCGAGAGCAATGCGTTCAAAGCTCATTATAACAGTCAGAGTAAACCAGCATTATCAATGAATGCAAATTTTATGTAAAGCAGTAAGAAGCACTGATGACGCAAAATAGAGCTGAGAGTAACTCCTAGAGTAACTAAGTACAAAGGAAAATTTTATCTGTGATGCAGAAAATTGTTTTTTTCTCTACAACAAAAGCACTAAAAAACAATTTTTCTCAAGGCCTGTGTTATGGAAACATTGAATTATTTTTTACATCTTTGCTGTGTACATTTCTCCATTGACATGCTATACTGGAAATAACAGACATGGGGAAATCACAGATCCTACAATTCAGAACCAATCACAAGATTTACTTCAATTGCATCTGAAGCTCAAGGAAGTCCTACTTATAATACAATATTTGTGTTTGTTACTGTCTGGTAGACAGGCTAGTCTGTAAGTGTGGTTTGCTTGTGTTAATAAATCCCTGTGTTTGGGAGAGAGTTAAGCCTAGCACATTTTGATTCTTCTTTAGTACAGGTGGATGTCCCTAATGAATACGTATCTAGACATTTTTGATGGGTGTTCCTTTCTTCCATCTGTCTGTGCTTGCCAAATGGTATTGACCCACATGGTATAAGCACTGTTCTGCACATGGGTCCTGTAGATGTTTCCCTTAATGGCAAACCATAGGAAAACTGCCTGGATACTCCCCTAAAGTGCCAGCCTTTTGCCTTTTGAAAATGAATGCATCAGCATGCAGAGAAAGCCTCTTTGTCACCTTAGATATTGAAATAAATTTATAGGCTTTGAGTATTAGTATGTTCAAAGAACATATTGCATGCTGGTTCACTTATTGATAGTTGTCTATATAAAGCTTTGGAATAATACAGTCCCTCAAGAGAAGGCAGAAGAGGATTTGCATTAAACAGACTAATTTCTAAGTCAGATTTTACAGAATTCCTTTGGCAAGGTAAGTTGTATCGCTGCTGTGTGTGTTGGCATCACTCAGGTAAACTGACAGCACAAATATACCAGCTGCCACTGCTTTTAAAACTACCCTCTTGAACAGCAGTTTGTGTGGTGCATCCTTGGCCTTTACAGCAGCGATGTGGCTGAAGTCTGCTTTTGTAGAATTACAGTTTTTAAATGGTTGGATAAAAATCTTATTTCTTATGCTGTTGCAACCCACTGGCTATGTCTATTCTAGGAAAATGAAAAGGTCAATGATAACTTTCCCAATAAAGCCTTCTGAGAAAATGTCATTCCACTTATGTGTATCTGACTGGGAGAGTTCACCCTTCATTTTTCAAGTATCTTATTTTTTACTTCCAGAGTATCCGTGGTAGGGAAATGCAGTATTTGTAACTTAGATAGTATGGTGTCATATCAGCTCATGAACTGATGATGACAGACATACTGCAACAGACATAGAACTTTTAACATGGATCATTTATAGTATTTCTCTTTATATCCTCGCTGTCAAGTCACTGTTGGCTTCTGGAAAATGTTCAGAATGCCAACAAGAAATTATGAGGAAATCAGATGAATGAATCCTCTCCCAGTTTTTCCAGATGTGAGCACATCCAGACCTCCAGGTGTGCTTTTCAGCATGGGATCCAGCTCTCAGACCTGGTTCAGTGGACAAGATTCCTCATGTCCTTTATTTCAAAAGCACTTGCAAAGCAACAGGACATTGCAGAGGAGCAAAAACCATGCACAGGATTCACAGTCAACAGTCTTGCAGCCATCAGCATTTGGCCACCCAGGTGGCCAAGAAGGCCAACAGTATCCTGGCTGTACCAGGAGTAGTGTAGCCAGCAGGAGAAATGAAGTGATCGCATGCTGTACGTGGCATCAGTGAGACCACACCTCAAGTACTGTGTTCAGTTCTGGGCCCTTCACTACAAGAAAGACACTCAGCTGCTGGAGCAAGTTCAGAGAACAGCTACCAAGTTGGAGAAGGATGTGAAGAACAAAGCCTGTGAGGAGATGCTGGCAGAATTGGGAATGTTTAGAATGGAGGAGACTGAGAGGAGACCTTGCTGGTCTCTACAATTATTGGAAAGGAGTTTGCAGGGAAGTGTGTGCTTCATTCTTCTCTCAAGTGAATAATGATAGGACTAGAGGAAATGGCCTCAAGTTGCACCGGGGGAGGTTTGGATGAGATCTGAGAAAAAAATTATTTACTGAGAGGGTAGTCAGGTGTTGGAATGAGCTGCCCAGGGTGGTGGTAGAGTCACCATTCCTGGAGGTATTTAAAAACCATGTAGGTGAAGCACTTCAGGACACGCTCTAGTGACTGAAACGGGGGGGGGGGGGGGCGTGTTAACAGTTGGACATGGTGATCTTAGAGGTCTTTTCCAACTGTGGCAATGCTGTGATTTAAGCAGCTGTCTCTGCATTATCCATCAAATGTTTGTCTGTGTATCTAGACTCATTCAAGGACACACAGGTGATACATGTTAAGAGTTTGAAAGAGCAGTAGTTATCAAACATCAAATGGTGGACTTATGAAGAAATACACTGCAAGAGTAAGTTACTATTGTATATTGGGGTCTTTTCACAGTATTGGAAATAAAGGTTAGTGGACTTTGTGACTAATTTGTGCTTTAATGATGCAGGTGGCTGTTGATAACTGTGGTCCAGTGCAGATACTCAGGAACAGTACAATTAATGTAAAAGTAAAGACAGTATTTCAGTGAAGAGGTGTAACAGCCAGGCTTGGCATCTAAAAAAAAAAAATTTGAAAAAATTACTTGAACTGATTCATCTCGAATTCACAGCAAGTGCAGGACAGCCAGGGGATCAGACCCAGCCATCATGGGCTCAGGAAAGGCAGGTCCTTCTTGAACAACGTGAATTTGTTCTAAGACCAAATGACCCACCTGGTGGACGAGGGAAAGGCTGTGGACATTGACCTGGACTTTAGTAAAGCCTTTGACACTGTCTTCCACAGCACTTTCCTAGAGAAGCTGGCAGCTTCTGGCATAGGCAGATGTCCTCTTTAGAGTAGATGTTAGGAAGGATTTCTTTACTGGGAGAAAAGCCAGGTGCTGGAACAGGCTGCCCAGGGAGTTGGTGGAGTCATCATGCTGGAGGTTTTTAAAAACAGAAATGGACATTGTGATTTTTTAATTTTTTTTTTAATTATTCATTGGGGGGAGGTGTTGGTGGTTGGAAGCAGTGAGGTTAGAAGTCTTTTCCAGCTATGACAATTCTGTGATTCTGTGAAACGTATCTGCTTCAGTTTCAGGGCACTTCTCCAGATGCACTTGCACAGATGGCATATTCTCTTTTATTAGCTTATCATGGAGTCCAGAATCTGATTAAGCCTTGGACCACAGCACTATGGTACTGTTCTGTCCCTTCATTGAGACACCAAGAAACATGACTTAAAATAAGAACTGAACCTTAGCTTCAGATGCTGAGGCTTATTTATAGGATACACTGGGGCCTTCAGGGACAGAATAACTACTGGTAAGAAAAGGTGCACAACAGCCTTTTTGAGAATTCGTCATGCATGGGAAACCCAGAGACCAAATATTTGTGCCAAAAAAATTTATGAGTAACAGTAGTAAATATTGTTGTCTAAAAATACCAGAATATATGATTCATTAATTCATGATTCCCAGTTTCAACCTCATTTATGGGCTTTACTGACCAAAAATTTTAGAGTGTTCTCTGGCTGCTGGGTAAGGAACATCAAGCAATTACTGAGGATAACATTAAAAATATGTGATTTCTAGAGAGCAGCTTATCATTCTTGCAGTATTTTCATGGTATGATATTTTTTAACAGAAATCCAAATAGCTCTGTTACTTCTGTTAGGGGGATAACTTGCAGTCTTTTTTCTCCTTTCCAGAGAAGTCATCCCTCTTTCAATAACAACAATGTGTAGAGTTTTAGTCAAATCTGCAGAATTGCTATGCTGTGATAAATGCAGCCCTGTGACTGATGCTTCTTGTCTGCCATCAGCATAGAATAAGTAAATAAGCTTACCAAGTTACAATGGTCTGTTTTCACAAGTAATTGCATTATTCCTCACCTTTATCAAGGACTCCCTTGATAGTAAGTTTTGGGAGGGACAAGTGTCAAGGAACAGAACTATAATGAAGTACCTGCAATTGAGCAAGGATTACATTGCTCCGTTAATTCTGTAAAAACTTGTCAGTTTGCCACCCAAATAAATGCCTGGACTGCGTAAAACATGGAGCAGAGTGACCTCTAGAAGAAAAATCAATGGCAATTCATATTTCATATGTCTATAATTGCTTGTGAGAGCATGGCAGCAGTTTGTTTATAGAGCAGCACATTCTAGAACAGATTGTTTCCTCACTTTTTCCTCTTTTCAGTTGTGATACCTCTCATGGACTGTGAATCACAGCCAGACACAGCAATAGACAAGTTTTATTGGTGTTGATTTTTTTTTACTGTTCTCACTCTACTGTCTTAAGAATTGCTGCACCATGCTCTCTTTGAACCAGTGCACTAGTCTCTAGTCACTGGGAAACAGTGTTCACAGCTGTTTCCTTGGAAGACTGCTGAACGTGGGTTTTTTTACCTTTCTAGTAGGTAAGCTTTTATCCTATGTGAAGCCATCCATTTGCTAGTGTCTTAGCTGAATCTATTGTGTGGCCTTTCATTTTTAAGCAATTTATCAGAGAGGCAAGGAATTCTCACAGTCTGCTAATTTAAAGACAGAATTTTGAAAATATCTGTTTTCCCTTTCCTTTGCTTTGTTTTTTCATTTTTTTTAAGGAGCTGTGGTAAGATTTGTATCCCCACTGAGGACAGAGATGTCATAGGGATAGAGAAAATGCCGCTCACTTTATGGATTACTGTTAGGTCAACAAAACTTTGGCAGCATTGATTAACTTGACAGTGAGTACAGCAGTACATTTATCACTTATGGCTGTGCTGTAGAAAATCTAATAAGAGGCAAACAATTCCCTTTAGAGCAGTAACAGGTTCACTGTGGCTAACAGAGCATGCACTGGAAATTTCTGACTTTAAATTATACCCTTGCTGCTAGTTGGGTCATTGACTCAAAGCTACTGCACTTTCACTGCTATCTTCTGTATTATGAATTTGAGCAAAATTGTTTTGGCTTCTATAAATGTGATCAAAATATATATTAGAGTTCATATAAACTCTTGAGCATTCTTTCAGAAGGCAGACAGAAGGAGCTTGATCTGGGCTTCATTATGGAGAAGGAACAGCTGCCTGTTGCAACTACACAAATATTTGGTGTCTTAAAAGGTTTATAAGAGGTGGTGGAATCCCCATCCCTGGTTGTTTTTAAAAAGAGACTGGATGTGGCACTCAGTGACATGATCTAGTAAGCACAGTGGCAGTGGATTAAGGGTTGGACTTGATGATCTCAGAGGTACTTTCCAACCCGGGTGATTCTTTGTGATTCTGTGTAAGAGAAAATTTTGTAGCTGTTGCTTACAAATCTGCCTTTGGTTCACATATACAAATAAACCAAAATCCCAGTCCTGTCTTATACTTAATAAGTTTCATTGGTTGGTCAGAAAGACTTTTTTCATATCTGCAAATATGTGCTTTATTAATTACCAGTATCTACCTTAAAAATTCCATGAAAGTTGATTTATAGATATATTCTTCCAGTTGGCTTTTTTTTGTTAAGACTTCTAAGAACGGAACAATGAACAGGTGCTGCTGCTTGACAGCAAGTTGTTGTTTGGTTCTAATCTGATTGTGAAATTATTTTTATTCAGTATTGCTTTATTACATTTTAATAGATCGCCTCTGGAAGTCTACAAGCAGTACAGTGGGAAGTGTCTTTATATTGCAAATATAGAAGAAATACATTTTGGAGGGTTCTTTTAAGTCTTGTACTGGATAACTCTCTTAAATGGAAGCCTGCATAAGATATTCTTTTACGAAAGTATACCAAATGTTTCTTGGGGTTTTTTTCCATTTCAAATAACCAAAAGTAAGTAAAGGCTGCAAATCTGAACAGTTATGTTTCCGTGTACAACAAGGAGAGAACAAGAAGAAAATGCAGTATGCAGAGCAGAACAGAGCATAAAACGTGCAAGTAAATTTGTAACTTTAACCCTGGTGATACAATCTGCAAAACTGCCATTCAAATTAAAGTGTGGTTAATTTTTTTTAAATATTAGGATATATGTCTCACTAGAGTAGAGAGCCTTTGTGAGTAGCAACAATTATTTCAAGTACTTTATGTTATTTTACACTGTTAATATTTGACGTTTTGTTCTGCAGTATCCATAAAAAATGATGTCGTTTTCTTTGTTGGGAGAGAAGTATTCTGCTTGAATCAATTGTCAGGAGGCTTAATGTAATAAGGCAGTTTGTGGTCTGCCTAAAAGAAACACTGTGCAAAAGAAATTCCCAAAGCAGTTTGTTTTTAACAGAAAAACTGAGTTCACCTGAAACATAAATACATTGAAAACCAAGACTTAATAAGGTAGGGCAGCTTTAGAAGGCAACAGTCTGGGTTGCTGTGCAGAGCATGTATTGTGATGACCATGATTTAACAAAATATCTGAGTTAATGAAAGCATAGCTCTGTCAACAGCATAAGAGCAGTTTATTTACAAAAAATGATGGGGCAAGCTGGCATAAGTACCCTTTGTATAGTGAGGGGAATAAAGTACAATCAAAATAGTGCTTCCTGTTTTATTCTCCTTTTTTTTTTGATTTGCAGGGAAAAAGTTGTGTTTCTCACTCAGTGCATTTTAGAGGAAATAAGACAGGTTTCCACACTTTTTCCAGGGTTCATACAATAAAGGAGATACCCTACTGCCTGCCTTACTGAACAGAGACCTGCTATTGATTAACTATCACGCTGGCATCAGAACTACTCTTAGGATTCAATTTTTTTGTTGTTTTGCATATTTTATTGATCAAAAGTGGTAAATGAGCATCAAGCGTGCAAGAAGACGATGAATTGTTTACTTGCATAAAATAACCTTTCAATAAGGGAAGATGCATTGCTCACACTTTTGGTGCTGTTCTGCTGCCCGAAGCAGATGGCATTCAGCTGCTATTGATTTGCTCCTATAGTTACAGAGCAGCATGTAACAAGGCATGCTCATTTCTCTGAAAGAGAGGTGAGGTTTTTTGCCATGGTGGTGGGAGTAAAAAATGGAAGGACAGGGGGGCTGGGGAATTGTTTCAAGGTTCTTTTTTCTGTAAAAAAAAAAAAAAAACACAACAGGGAAGACCTTGCAACTTGTGTTACTAGCTCTGTGCTAACAAAAAGCAGTTTATATGCTTGCAGAGAAAGGAAATTAGTTTAGTTCTAGCATTTCTGGTAACATTAATTCCCACTGCAGATTGAATCCAAGAGCAAACAAGTACTTAAGATTGTAAAGTGCATCCAGAATTTGGCATTGCATATACTACACCCCGCTTCCTAGCTGCTGTCTTTTTTGTTTATACATGTTTTTACTAGTTTTGTGAAAACTGTCAACTCCCTAGCAAGACAAGATCATACTGCAATATGCTGGGCTTAATTCTACAAATAGATAACTTCACTGAGGAGTAAAGAATTTAGTGGTTTGCTTTTGGATCTCTCCTGTAATGGTGGAGCCAGGGAAAGAGGGACAAAGAGAACTTTCTCTGGAAGTTTATTTGAAAGAATATTTAATGCAGAATTTTGGCATGAACAAGGTCTTTGTTTGAGTCTTTAATGAAATGTCATCAGAAGAGAGTTTCAGTAAACAAAGGATAGAAATGGTAGTTTTAGGATAAAGCATGTTAGATAAATAAAAGCCTTTCTTCTGGGTGAGTAGTATAGTAGGTGATACAGTGAAATGGTATGCAGTCCTTGATGAATCTGTTTTAACATAGAAATAAGCCATCTGTCAAGATCTACCAGTGGTAGTATGAGAGTTAACAAACCCATACTCTTGGTAACGAAACTGGACCAGTTAAATATTTTGGCAGCATGATTATCACAAATTAAAGTCTTCCTTGCCCACCTGACTGTTCTGCAATTACTGCTGGAAGAGCTTACTGTTGATTTTTTAACAGTCTTGAGCATCTTCTTGCTTTGGTGTTGTTGGGGAAAATAAAATAGTTTACTCAGTCACATGACTGCCCTGCCATTTTCCATCCCATTTATATGATCTTCCTCTTTAATTAAAACAATTCATGAATTATAACCCCTGACAAAATATTTTCACAACATGATTAGTAGCTAGTTATTTATCAAGAATTTAATTTAAACGTGCATGTTAGTGTCTGTTAAAAAATGTCCTACTTCTATTCAAACTTCTGTTCTCTAAGATTGATTCCAACTTGCTTGCGTAATTTGTGAAATGCTGTCTTAAGCATTTTTACTGTCCATATGGTTTGATGTCACTACATTTCATCCATTGGTTACACTGCTTCTGTAGCATAAGCAGGCAAGAAGAGATTCCCTGAGTCTTTGATATTAAGCTGTTAGTTTCATTCTGAATAGAAATGTCTGATGAATGATTTTCAAAGAAAAGAAACCTTGGTGGTTTTTTTTAAAACAGATGCTTTTGAATCAGTGGCTAATGGTCAGCACAGAATTTACCTCATTTTTCTAAGCTGACTGGACCTTGCTCACTTATGGGGATAGAGAAATGTTTTAGACTTAAGAATTATTACAAACAGAAATTAATCAAATGGGACCTGGAAAAGTGCATGTTTTTAAACAAGTTTTTTCTGTTAGTGTTTTTCTGTAAAAAAAGTAGTTGCTTTCACAACTTAAATTGTATCTATTTTATCTCTCAGTTCCCCCTCTCGCTATAATTTCTGAGTTTGTTAGTACATCAGAACTTAATTTGACCTTCATTGTTAATGTGTAAGCAACCACCTCATTAACTACAGAATTAAGATATAGAGTAAAACCAAAAACCTGTGTTTTACTTTACTTTTGCCACTAAATATAAGTACATGTCTTGCAAATGCAATGTGTATTTCCTCGTTAAAGTAAGTAAAATTTAATGTAAACTTTGGATATTTATTTAAAATCAAACTTATCAATTTCTTTGCAGTTACTCTTCCAATATTGCAAAATAGCCTAGAGTACTTATTCAACACCACATTTTGTGCTGAAAGGGCAACAAACCTTGGAAACTAAAAACAAAACCCAAGAAAATCCCTGCCAAATAAAGCTAAATATATTTGGTCAGCTACTTTACCTTTCCTCTGCAAAAATGACACAATGAGTTCATTAACCCAAGGTGCAGTGAATTCCCTGTGCTTCCTACATTCTCTTGTTTGGACTTCAAAGTGGGTACCTGGTGCTTAATCTAATTAGTTTCAGAGGGAATGTTGAGTCATTTCTCAGGAGCTTACTCTAACCCAAAACCTCTGACAAGAAAATGTCAAGGAGAAAAAATAAGAAGTTATTGTAGAATTGAACAGCATTTTTGTTACTGTGCTTTGCGGAATCCATGCAGGTGAGGAAATCATCCTCAAATTATTTTTATATTTTTGATAGACATTTGCATGGCTGTCATTCCTGTGGAAAGTGAGACTTGTTTTCATGGCTAACTTCTTTGGTGTTCATCAACCACCTGACTCTTTCCTTGTTCCCAGCAAAACCATCAAAAACAGTTAGATCTCTGGCATCAAAGAATCATAGAATAATTTGGGTTAAAAGGATAACTCTAAGGTCATCTAGTTCATGTTTCTTATGAAGGAAAACAGAAGTGAAAATGCTATTTCAAGGCTATTCTTAAATGGTTCAGTGTTTTCCTGGGCTTTTTCACCTCTTAGAAGCTGTCTTATTTGACCAAAACCACATTATCTGACAAAAAAATCCAGCATCCAATCCAGTATCTGTGCCTTAACAGAATAGTCTGTGACATTATCCAAAGTGGGGATTTTGGGCTATCAAGAAAAAGTTGGTCATGCTGCAGGGCTGCTCCTTGGTTTCTCTACTGAGGTAATAGTCTGTTGCATTTGTTTCATTAATTCTTTTCTGTTTATCTTTGTTTTGTCCTAATCTTGGCTTTGCAAATCTGTAAGTAATGTGTGTATTTCTAAAATAAAGCTTCTCAGAATTGATAGCAAGAAAGAGGTGCTTAGTCATCATCCCTGCATCACCCTTTTATCTTCACTGCCTGCAAATGGGGATGCTGTCTGCCTACCAAATCAGCCTCAAGCTCAGTCCTCTGTCCTTGGCAGAGCTCCTATGTCTCCTCATCAAACCTCCACCCTCACTCAAGCAGGAGAGCAAGGAGGTAGAGTTGTTGTGAATGCACAAAAGCTGACAAATTACCTTTTACTATAGGATTTTGCTGGTGAGGACTGACAGGTGGGAGCAGTCTCTTCCAGTCACCTGCATGGTCAAATGAAATGGAAGAAGAGTTGTCCTTTCCAGCCATGCTCCATCTTCATTCTCTGGGAGAGCCATCTGTTACTGTGGACTACTACTATTAACCCTGTAACTCATCTGGCTTAACATCTGCAATGTCCTGTGTGCTGTGGTTCAAATACCTGTTCCACGAAGAAGTCCCTCTTTCTGTATAAAGCCCTTCCTATTTTATAGTAATAATATATCATAATAATTTCTGATTATTTCGTTATTAATTTTCTTACAGTTTCCAATACACCTCTGATTTGCTTTTTTAAATTTATGATGGAAAGTGAACTTATCTTTTGAGTGATTTATTGTAGCCTCTAGAATCTCACTCCTCTGATCACTAATAGTCAGTCTATCACTGTTATTTTATTCTGATAGGCATCACTCTGGACTGTGTTCTCTTAACCTCTCTTTCAGGACTTGTAACTATTTACTTATCTTTGCAGGGATCATGGCTGCTGGGGTTGCCTTAAGGCCTTTGTCAAAAGCCTTTTGGAAATGAAAGTAGACGCTATCAACAGGGCCACATTTATCTCTGCTTGTTGATTATTTCAGGAGTAGCAGTAAATTTTGAAACTGGGTCTCCCTTCACAGCAGCCATGTGATTCTTACCATCCAGACATATTTATCCATATCCCCGCTATTTCTACTCCTTAATGTAGTTAGTAATAACTTCCTTTACATAGCCATGTGAGTTTAAAAATCCCCAGTTCTCTCATGGTACTCTTTTCATTTTTTCAAATTATTTTTATGATTTTTTTAGTCCTCTGATTCTAAAGCAGCCTTAAACTTTCTATATGCTTATGTTAATTCAGAAAACTCATCAGTGAGTTCCCTTAGGCCTTTGGGAGGAATACTGTGCACTCCTGCTCACTTGTTACTATAATAAGCAAATACTTTTTATTTTAATACCTTAATTAGAGACATTCTTTGCTGAGAATCTCCCCAGGAAAAAAAAGAAAAATCAGAATTACATGGTCAGAGTTCAGTTTACATCTGGCAGTGATGAATGCTGATGGGTTGATGATTTTTTCTCATGGATAGGACAGGTGCATTTTTCTCTGGGTGAAAAAATTGGCTAGATGACCAGGCCCAAAAAGGTGTGGTGAATGGAGTTAAATCCAGCTGGCAGGTTGTCAAAAGTGGTGTTCCCCAGGGCTCTGTTCTCCTTAGTGCCTTTCTCAATGATCTGCATGAGGGCATCAAGTTCACTTTCAGAAAGTCTGTACATGACACCAAGCTGAGTGTTGATCTGCTTGAGGGTAGGGCAGCTCAGCAGGATGCCTGGACAGGATGGATTGATGGGCCAAGGTCAGTTGCATGAGTTTCAACAAGTCCAAGTACTATGTCCTGTGTTTTGAGCCACAGCAGCCCCAGGCAACGCAGGGTTGGGGAAGAGTAAAGCTGGCCAGTGGCAAGGGACGTCGGGGTGTTGGTCAAACATGATCCAGCAGTGTGACCAGGTGGCCGGGAAGGCCAGCAGCATCATGGCCTGTATCAGTGTGGCCAGCAGGGGCAGGGAAGTGACTCAGCATTGGTGAGGCTGCATCTGGAGTACTGTGTTCAGTTCTGAGCCTCTCACTGCTAGCAGCACATTTTGGTTCTGGAACATGCTTAGAGAAAGGCAACCAAGATGGTGAAGAGTCTAGAGAGTAAGTCATATGAGGAAGGGCTGAGGGAACTCGGGCTGTTTAGCCTGGAGAAAATGAGACCTGGGAGACCTTATCACTCTGTACAACTGTGACAGGAGGCTGTGATCAGGTGTGTTGGTCTCTTCTCCCAGGTTACAAGTGGCAGAACAAGAGGAAATGGCCTCAAGTTGTTGCGCCGAATACATGCACTAAACCTCCATACTTAGAGGAGGAACAGTCTTAGGACTGAAGAAACACTTGCAAGTTTGAAAATTCTGTGACTGGCATTTTCAGTACAAGCTTTATTTTCCTTAAAGTACGTATTTATGATAATCTTCAATTACCTGATCCATTCCTGGGGATTTTTGCTTCTTTTTCCCATCTCGCCTTCCCAGTGCACAAGGATCAGCATAAAAGGAGCACAGCATCTGACTGTGCAGGGCAACCAAAAACCCTACCAGTTTTCCAGACATTCCATAGTTTGCAACATGAATGTTGTGGGGTTTTTTAATACAACATATTTGTATTTAGTTCATGTAAGCTTTCAGAAAACAGTACTGCAATTTTAAACCTCTTCTGTTTTACTTACTGTTGTATCATGGGTTGTAATCATGTAATGGTTGCTTTCCTCTGAATGTTCTTCCCCTGTGCTCTTGAGACTTTTCCAAACAGAACTGCCTGATTTCTTTATTGTCCTAGATATGTATTTTCTGGATCTACTGATTTATATATATTTTTTTAAATATATATATATATATAAATTGTGTAAGGTATTCCTGCACCTGTTTGTTATCAGCAACATTATTGACATGGTCTTAATTACTTGTTAATTGTCCATTGTCTTACCAGTCCATTGAATTTTAAGAAAGACTACAGCTGTTTTACAATCAGCGTTAATTTGGTATATGTCATTAATGGCTCTTCTTACTCTTTTTACTACTTTTTTTCTGTTACTCATTTTTTAAAGCCTTTCTTGTTCCTACTAACTTTTAAAAATATTATTAACTCATCCTGCCCTTCTGCTTCTTTTTGTTTTGCTCCATTGATTTCTTCATTTCTCATCTAGCTTTGTTTTAACCTCAAATCCTTTGAAAGTGTCTCAGGAAATCACATTGACTGCTTTCTTTCATTTTTATTTTTCAAAGGCGCTGTAATCTGTTGCACTTTGTTTCTAACATTTCAAGGGCTGGTCTCTTATTTGCTGCATAGAAAGTCACTGTTTACTCCCACTACAGTATGCTCCCAGTTTTCAAAAAAAGAAAAATTCAATATTGAATTTTTCACATCAAATGGATTATATTTTATCACTTAGCCTCAAGTTAAACCACTCTGCACTTAGTAATTAAATATTGGTTAGAAGTGCAATTGTGTAATAAGTTTCTACACCAAAGTATTCACTATCTTAAAATTTACTTGGTAAGTTTTTATGAAATTTAATAAAATTAAGGAAAACACTTTAAAGTTAGGTTGGGTGAGCCTTACATTAAAACATTAATAGCTTATCATAGAATCACATAATGGTTTGGGTTGAAAAGGATCCTACAGATCATCTAGTTTCAACACCCCTGCACTGGCAGGGACACCTTCATCTAGACCATGTTGCTCCAAGCCCCATGCATTCTCTCTGTCAACATAACAAGGGAAGGAGCATCCAGAACTTCTCTGGGCATCCTATGCCCGTGTCTCAGAACCCTCATAGTGAAGAATTTTGCCATAATATATAATCTAAATGTACCATCTTTCAGCTTGAAAATGCTTCCCCTTGTCCTGTCACTACAGACCTCTGTCAAAAGCCTCTTCCCAACTTTCCTAAAGCCCCACTTCAGATACCAGAAAGCTGCTATAAGATCTCCCCAGAGCCTTCTATTTTCCAGGCTCAACAACCCTAACTGTCTCAGCCTGCCTTCACAGGAGAGGTACTCCAGCCCTCTGATCATCTTTGTCTCATCTTGACTCTCTCCCAATAGCTCCATGTGATTCTTGTGTTGGAACTCCACATGGGGTCTTACAAGAGTGATTGTAAGACCCATCTCCCCTGACCTTCTGGCCATGCTTCTTTTGATGCAGCGCAGGATATGGTTGGCTTTCTAGGCTGCAAGTTCACATCACCTGTTCATGTTGAGCTTTTCATTAACATTTGCCAAGTCCATCTCATCAGGGCTGCTCTTAACCTATTTTCCTCCCAAGCTTTATTATTGGTACTTGGGATTGCCTTGACTTATAGCCAGTACACTTGATCTTGGTGACCTTAATACGATTTTCACCTCACAAGTCTGTCAAAAACCCTCTGGATGGCCTCCTGTGCCTCCAGTGCATTAAGCACACCACACAACTTGGTATTGTTGGCAAACTTGCTAGAGGGTGCACTCAATATCACTGTTACCAACAGCATACCAATATCAATGTTACCAACTAAGATTTTAAACAGTGCTGGTACCAATACCAACTGCTGAGGAACACCTCTTTTCACTGAACTCCACCTGGAGTGAAGCAACTTCTATGTGCAACCATACAGCCAATTCCTTATCCACCCAGTGGTCCATCCATGAAGTCCACATCTCTACAATTTCGAGACAAGGGTGTTGTGAGGAACAGAACCAAATGCAGAAGTCTAAATAATTGACATCAGTCACTCTTCCTTTATCTGAGGCTGTAGCCCTGTCACAGAAGGACACCAAATTGTCAGGCATGATTGCCTGAAATGAATCCATGTTGGCTGTCACCTCCTTATTTTCCGTGTGCCTTAGCATGGTTTCCAGGAGTATCTGCTCCATGATCTTGCAGGGCACAGACGTAAGGCTGGTTGGCCTGTAGTTACCCATATCTTCCTTCTTCCCCTTTTTGAGGGGTTGTTTCCCCTTTTCCAGTCAGTGGACACAGAAATATAAACACTGTAATGAATTTCTGCTTACGTACTTTCAGTGGCTATCCGTCAGTCATTTAACCTATTTGGCCTCCCTTCCATCTAGTTTATTCATCCTCTGTGTAGTTGGAGAAAGCTGTGATGGATGGATTTGTTACTCAGAAGGTATCTGGTGACTTCTGAGATCACTGGAATTATAACAGATTGATCTGAAAGTTGGTGCAGGAATTTCTCAACTGTACTCCAGTCTTGAGGTTCAGAGGTGCAATTCCCCTCCATACTTTTTTTTTTTTTTCCCTGTTTATTTGTTTTTACTTCTGTGACTTTACATTAGCATTTGAAGATCTTTGTTGGAAGTGTTTGAGCATATAATACAGTGAATATCTTGTTCCCTTTCAAGCTCCATTGTGTAGATGGCACTCTTGCTGTTGACTTCCATTTCATATATAGTTTGGGATTGTTAGCTAGTTGATGCTTCATATGAAGCATCACTTCTGTATCATTGTATGTGCATTTACGTGCTTCTTGAGTATCTCTATGTAGAGTTTTAGCCATGTTTTATAACCTTTCCCTTTTCTTACAAAACTGACCATCAGTCAATGTTTCTGGTAGTAATGAAAATCAGAGAATCCTTACTACAGCCACAAGTGACAAGTTTTTAGACATAATTCTCATTGAAAACTTACAAAAGCATATTTACTGAAGAAGACTGTGAGTTTCTTCATAGTTCTTCGCAGTGGTTAGCAGAAAACAGTACCGTACCCTTTAAAGTAGAAAGCCTGCTACTAGAAGTCCAGTTCCTTTATCTTCTTGGTTTTAGTTAATGTGTTCTTTTGGTAACCTTTTCATCATTTTGTGGGGTTGTGTAAAGCAGTTCAGGAAAAGCAGGTTAATAGAAGAATAGAGACTCTAAAGTGTTCTAAAAGATGTGGGTTTTGGTCCCAGTGGAGACTGACACTCCAGCCTACTTACTGTAGCTGGGATGTATTGATTTTCTTCTCCCCCATTTTAGCTGAACCACTGAATTAGGTATTGTGAAGCATCTTTCCCTGTGAAGAGAGGAAAATCTGTCATGAACTTTTTCACCCTAACAGTACAGCATTTCAAACTAAACCCCATTGAATGGAAATGTCTGTAAGGACTCTTAAAAACCTTGTAACTCATCTCTCCACTCTCATTTATCCTTCTGCAATAGCTCTTCCAGCAAACTGCAGAAAATATGACAGACCTTTGGAATAACTAG
This sequence comes from Florisuga fusca, assembly GCA_038090715.1. Lineage (NCBI taxonomy): Eukaryota > Metazoa > Chordata > Aves > Apodiformes > Trochilidae > Florisuga > Florisuga fusca. Next base: position 16,297,462 of record JAAWXA010000006.1, on the reverse strand, counting down.
TTTTTACATTTTCATTTAAAACTGCAACAATAATAACAGTAAAAATCAGAGAAAACTATGCATTCCAGTGGCATGATCTCGTAAGGTTAGCAAAGTGGTGTTGTTCAGGTTTTCAGCAAGATGTTCAGTTACTGTATAATTGGCTGATGAGTAGGTTTGGACCTAACTAGAATGCCACTGTTCGATTTCACAGTGTCCTCTGTGAAGATATGTCACCATTTACCATGGCTTTAGTGACAATTTTCTAAAAAGGAAACTCGTGGGAAATCATTATGCTGTTTATATATCTCCCTTGTTGGAGAGCATTATCCTGTGATATTTTAACACTGTTTTCCACTGCATGATGGCATCTAGCTAAGGTTAAGGCAGAACAAGTCCCTTTGCAATTTTGTGACTATATTTTACTTGCTGACGGAGAAAAGATAACCGACAATTAAGTATTTCAGATGACACTGAAAGGACATGTGCAACTAATCAATGACATCCTTAGGGAACATGATTTTATGAAACTGATAAGGTAGAAAAATTGGGATTTTTGTGATTTGTGTTACATAATAATAATTGCTCCTTTTCAATGAAAAAGACATTTCTGCTGATGTAAACATCAGGCTTTCCCTTGTGTGTGTTGTTTTTTTTTTTTTCCTGGAGCACAGAGTAGTTCATTAAAGTGTGACAGTAACAGATAAACACCATTTATGATTTTCTGAGAAAGTATGGTGCTTACACTCTTAGTTCAGATTAAATCAATGAGCTTGAAAAATGTATTTCCAGGAGCTACTTCCCAAATCACTTGCTAGAGGTTATGTTAGGTGTTTTAGGAAGTAGCTCCTGGAAATACATTTTTCAAGCTCATTGATTTAATCTGAACTAAGAGTGTAAGCACNCCTAACATAACCTCTAGGATTATTTATTGTAGGAAGGAAATACATGTGCTGTGTTGTTTGTTGTTTTTTTTTCTTATATTAGCACTCCAGGGCCCATATTTGAAATTCATTGCTATGATCTTGGATCTCGGTAGAATTCAGATTTATGAAAAATTCACATTACTAGCCAACTAAATGTGAGGTTTTGTTTCTTTGAAAATATATGTCTTTCAGTTTCTGGCTGCAGAGCAAATAGGGTTGTAGACCTATTTGCAAGCCAGTGTCACATATTCACTTGACCAAAGTCTATGACTGAGCACATTACACAACGAAGTGTAGATAATGGATGTATTTCTTACAAGTTTTCAGTCAGAAGTAAATATTCTCTTGTGTTATGGGTTGTTCCAGGTAAATCAATCCAATTTGGATAATATATATTTCTGATTTAAGGGTATTCTTTTTAACACTTGAATAGGAAACAGAGAATGCTTATGTTTTTCTCACTACCACCAGAGGTAGAAAATGCAGCTAGATGGACACACCCAATCTAGTGTGTCTGGGTTTTGGGGGGTGGTGTTTAATACCTTTAATCCCTTTTTTTCCTTTTTTTTTTTTTTTTCTCTTTTCCTTTGGTTTCTACAATATAGAGTAAATGGCTGGATGATGTGCTGGGTCACAAAGATGATCCTGGGGCTATGGTACCTCTGAAGCCAATGAAAAGCAGCCAGAAGGCAAATTGCCCCTTTATTAGGATCATTAACTTGTATCTTAATTTAATTTTAATTATTTATGTCACATTCCATTCCATTACAAAAGCTGAAAAATCCTTCTTTTCTTAATACAGTCTTTCCTCCCTCCATAAAAGTCTGGAAATAATAAAATTCCCAATCAAGAGAAGTGACATCAAAAACACAGTGCAGTCCAAAATTGCCCTGCTTCTCTGGAATGCCTACATTTTTCAAGTTTCTTCGTTACCAAAACAGAGTTATTTACAGCTAGCAAATTACATGGATTAGCATGCTAAAATGTATTGGAACAGTTTTAGCAGGGTTTGGGCTGAATTGATGCATGTGGTGAAAAACAAGACAAAGCACAAAAATAATTAGAATGAGAGATTAATTTAGAGTGAGTGTAAATAGAAACAAATAGGTTTGCAAGAGCTGTTGGAACAACTTCTCTCCTCTTCCCTGACAGTCACTGTTCTATTCAGCAGCCTCACCAGGCAGCTCAACTTTTGGAAAAAGGTATCAGGAGGTATAAATCTTGAGGCAGCGTGTAAGCACAGAAAGCCCTTCAACATATTTTTACAACTTTTTGCAATACTTCATTGCATATAATTAGTAAAATGGTTTTATTTGAGCAAATCGTACATATTGTTATGCAATTCACACACGCTCTGAATATGCATCCACCCCTCCTTCTGTGCATAACCTGAAAGCAGAATAAATTTTACAGTAGCAGAGTGCTGATTTTGCAGAATGCAAAATAAGTGTCATTTTTTAATGCAGCATCTTCATAGAGGTGAACTGAAAGGCTTAACATTTGCCAACATTTCAGACATCTGTGTTTGTTTTGTCTTTTAAAATTTGGAACAGGAAAGTTCCAAAGCTACATTTTTCCCTGTTCCTTTTTAAAAACTTATTAGTAACAGCCTCAGCAATAGAAGGAATGTAGACTTTGAGTTCAAATTTGCAGATGTAACAAGAAAAAAAAAAAAAAAGGGCAAGTTCTCAGATATGTTTTCAAATGTTTTTCTTAAGTTTATGCACTTCTTAAGTAATTTTCACACTGAGTTCTCATTACAAAAATAACCAAACCATTTGCTATAAAACATGCTTTAACATCTAGATGACCTCTAGATGTCTCTTCCAACCTATTTTTTTTTTTTTTTTTGGTGCTTCTGATGTTCTCTACATACCGAATGATACTGTAACATAAATGAGTACACATGCATGAATGTTACCTCCTGAATGTAAACAGGGTAATGTTTCTTCCCATCACCAATCTTGTTTTTTCTGTAGGTTTTGTTTCTTCTGATATAGGGTGTGAGAATTAACAGGATGAACTCGAATAGTTTTACTTGTACAAGTGGTTTTATTCATAAATCTAGTGAAATTTCTTCCATGCATATGTTCATTCCCTATCTGGGCTTTACAAAGGAAAGTTCTATAGGAAAGAGCTTGTGGCTTTCAGTTGCATGTGCAGTTTGTGTGTTACCAGAAGGTATGACAATTTGAACAGTAAATAAATGTGGGCTTAACCTTTCAGGTGAGGCATTGGTTAAGTTTATGAACTGTTTCATTGCCTTGTTAAAATTAAAGGTCAACAATTATTTTTGGTCTGCTTCTATATCTGTCATAGATCTGTTTTTCTTTAAAAGTTATTATTTCATCATGAACACGCACCTAAGCATCTAATTTATTTGCTGTGCACTTTTAAGTGTACTTGCAATTAATTTGCTGAAAATTGTCTCATCAGTGGAAAAACAGAGGACGAATTACATCCAGCAATTACATCATTGCTGTGGAAGTATGTGGAAGGTGTAGCCAGCAGCTCTTTGGTCAGAGCTTTGTTATTAGGAGTCACAGTGCAGATACAAGGAGAATGTTGGAAGCTGAGCTTTTAAGCTAAGCACAGAGTTTCCCTTACTAGCATTACCAAGACGTGCATTAATAAAATTGTACAAAGTGAAGACTTCCATTTTCCGCTTATGTGCCAGGCAGAAGTCTTCTTTGAGGTGAGCACGAAAGCACTGAGCTGTAGCTGGTTTATGTTTTAGACAAACAGAATTGTATTCACAAATGAGTTTGCCAATAATGTAGTTCCAGAATCAGATATTTTTGTGTGGGAGTCATCTAGCTTGTCACCAGTGATAGCAGATGAAGAATGTTGTAGGATAAGCTAAATGTATTTATATGTGATTCATTAAGACCTGTGGTTTTCCTACTGAAATGAAGCCGTCCAAAAAAGGTGTAAAAAATGGAGGAGAACTTAGAAGTGTTGCAAGGAGGAGATATTTTGGTAGCTTGAGTAAAAGTTTATGATGTCTAAGATATTGAAAAATCTTGGGTGTCTATTGTGTCTTTTTTTTTTTTTTTACAGACAGTAATTTTAGAAAATGAAGAGCTCCCTAAAATATTTCTTGATTTCCTGAACGTCCGCCATGTACCTACCTTGCCAAAAGCAGAAAGCTGTGGGTAAGCTCTTATTTCCTGAAAAAAAACATGGAAGCCAAGAGACCCATATCCACTCAGTGCTGATGCTGTTCCATTGACTTAAAATGGTCTTGCTGCCAACTCTAAGACTGTAAAATAAATGAGCAATACGTTCATGTTAAGTATGTTTATATATCCCCAAAAGGTGGTAAAATAAATTCAGGCTGTTCAAAGACAAAATTAGGTTTAATATAGTATTCTTGGAAAGCAAAGGAGAATTTAAATGAGTAAAATGAGATTTTCTCATAGATCTTGAAGTATCTGCTGAAATGAATTTTGTAAGATATTCATAAACACTCACTAAAGATGCATAGAAAGCCTTTGCATGTGTTTTATGGTCATAGTATCTGGACAAAATAGAATTTCACTCTGTGATCATTTTATGATTCCTGTCTCTGAATTTGAAAATGAGATCTTTCACTGTTCTGGTGACATTTACTCCAGTGACCCCATTTTCCTTCCTCTGGGTAGGGTTTTGATCAGGATGGAAGAAGGGAATCTTAATATGGTTATGATGAGTATAGTGACTATAGAAATACCCCAAAACAGTGTAATTGAAAGCCCTGTTACCATCTGCAGCTGTATGGTTTTTAGAGAGAATAATTTATTTTGCTGTGCAAGCTGAAGTAGCTGCCAAGTGTAGCAGCATTACCAGAACTTGCTCCCTAGAAAGTTGTATGGCCCTTTTCCACTTCAGGGGAGACTGTGTGGATCTACAGGGGAAAGAAGGCAATTTGAAAAAAGTGGACATAATTTTGAAGCCCCCTTTGACTCAGAATTCTCTGTGGTACATGGGAATTCAGAAGCTGACAGATTTTAGTTTTCACTTGTAATTAATGACATCAGCCAATATCCTCAGTGAGACTGTGCGCCATCACTTCCTAGATAGATAGATAGATAGTGAATCTGTTGTAATAAAATGGATGCTGTAATTACCAAGTGATGGTTGTTGAAAAATTGTATGATCTCCTATGTTTATTTCATCACTAATGGCCAGAAGAAGGTGCCTCCCTTTGATGCTTCTTAAAGGAGATGGTGTTTGGTTTGTTTGGGGTTTTTTGTTTTGAGTTTGGTTGGTTGGTTGGTTTTGGTTTTGGTTTGTTTTTATTGTGGAGTTAATTTTGTTGTAATCAAAGCTTCCTCTCACTTACTTGCAGCTCTTTTGATGAAACAGAATCTGAAGAATCAAGGTGAGCTTGATTCCTACTCTTTTAGGACACCGGGTTAATAAACTACTCAAAATTATTGGCATTTACTCTATTTGCTCCTTGCAGTTGACAAGTTATCAGTACTTTAGCATAAAATTAGTTGTGTTTGTTAAATATTGCAACTAGTTTCATCAGGTGCACTAGGTCCATCCTCTTGTAGAGTTAAATGAGCGTTAATCCTTAAGCTTGTACTGAAAAATTCCTAATGAAACCCTGATAGAATACTGCTAGCTCTTAAACTTTTCTGGGAAACTTTTTTACCCATTGAAAAATATTTTTCATAGCAAGAAGATTTAGCAGAAGGAATTAGAGGCTTCAGCTCCCCCTGTTGTGTTTCATAGAGCTTTGTATGTACCTGGGGGGGGGGGGGATGGATGTCTGTACCATGACCAGGGTGGGAGACAGCCCTGTGAGAGGCTTCCAAGGACTTTCTTCTCATGGGTGAGGTGTACACCAACTTTTTTGGGGGATGGAAGAAACTGGTGAAATTTTAAGTCTGCTTGGTAGCCTGTGGACCATGGAACCTGGTTGTAGGTCATTTTGTAGCCTGCATTACACGAAGTGTGAGGTAGCAATGCAGGATCAGGAGGCCTCAAAGCCACCTACAAGCCTCTCCTTGATACACCTCTTCACGTCCAACTTCATGTTAATGGTTTTGCTGAGTCTGAGGAGCTCCGAGTTTTGGTGCCAGGAAACACAATTTGCCCTTTTTGGGCAGCACCGGTGTGCAGGAATGCATCATTCCAGCATTGCTCCTGCTCGGCCACCTCACTTTGTCAAAGCTAGTTTGTAGAATATTCTGTTTGCTGTCCCTTGATACTGACATCCCTGTTCTTGACCTTTCCAGCAAACTGTCCCACCAGCCTGTGCTGCTGTTCCTAAGGGATCCATATGTCTTGCCTAAAGCCAACGGTAATCAAACTTGTCATCTGTTAACAGCGCTCTACTGATCTGACCCTGCACCACATAAACCACATTATTATTAATACCTGCCTAATCAAATGACACTGCTCCAAAATCTAATAACCTGCCAATAAAATTATAGTTCTTGTGTAAGAAGCCATTAAAACACTAAGTGGGGTGGCTGATTTATAAGAGGGTGGAATTTTCTCCCTCAGTTGTTCTCTCAGACAAACCTACTGAGAATTCAAATCAAAAGACAAAGAACATCATTTTTCTTTTCTTTTTGTTGACCCTTTGGGCTATTTTGCCTGAAGGATTTGAACTTAAAAGCCCAGTCCTTTGTAAATGTGTTTTCCATAAACACCAGTTGACCTACTGTGAGTATGTTTGTCTTTCCATTTGGATTATTACTATTCCTTGTCATTTATAACTTCTAGAGCTCTTTAGACAAAAAAAAATAAGAAAGTATACTTTAAGTATAATGGATGTGTTTCACAGGACAGTTATGTTAACCTTCATCTCTTAATACTGGTTAAATGGTTCAAAAGTGTGTTTGAAACAGCTTGTTATAAACTCTTTTTAATAAAAAGTTCTTTGTTTTATCAATTTGGAAAACTTACCTACTGTCTGAAATTAAATGTGTGCAGGAAAATAATACCATTTCTAGTAGTGTGTTCCTCCTTGGTTTGTCATTTTACTTTTTTTAACTGTTACTTCTACTGAATTTTGTTTTAATGTAATACACTTTTGAGGGAGAATTTTCTCCTTAGAGCTGCAAATTCGGGTTTTGTTGTGTTTTTTTTTTTTTAATGTTGCACTTGTGTGATTATACAAACTAGTGTGTTGAAATAAAAAGTAAAGTTCTTCTGCCTTGGAAATCATGAAATTTTAAAAGGGTAAATTTAAGAAAGAAAGCTTGTTTGCTTGGAGTATTTTAGCTAATGAAGTGTACTTCCTTGAGATTTTCTCAAGATGTACATAAATACTTGAAGGGAGGATGTAAAGAAGACAAATCCAGGCTCTTTTTAGTGGTGCTCAGTGGCAGGACTCACTCTGAGGGTGACCCAGCACTGTCACAGGTTGCCCAGAATGGCAGTGGAGTTTCCAGCCTTGGAGGTACTCACAAGCCATCTGGATCATGTCCTGGGCAGCTCGTTCGAGATGTCTGTGGTCAAGTACCAACCCAGTGTTAAATCTTGACACTGCCAGTTAACTTTTCCAGCTGCAATCATGTAATGATCCTGTTGTCTTTTCAAGCTGTTTTGCAAAACCACTGGGACTAGGCTGATGTATTTTAAAAGCATTAAACATTTCTCTTGCAGGCAATATCCTCTATAGTTAGTAGTGTGGCCCAGCAGTGTTGTCCCTATGGAGTCTTACTGAACCTAAAACTGTAGTTCTAGAGTGTAAAACACTTTCTAGAGTGCAGAGGTCCTGTGTGGCCACAGTCTTCTTTGGAAGACATGTTAAAGGGTCATTTAATTTTTACTTTGACTTAGCAGTAGTCTGGTTTCATTAACTAAATGCCTGATTAAGGCTAGAGTGAAGTCAGAAAATTTATGAACTAAGTTAAGGGGAGATGGTCACTTCACAAGCTCACTCCTGACCTCAGTGGCAACAGTAAGGCAGAGGCAGCTACAGTCATCTCTGTCTACATGTTGGTCCAGCTGCTGCCTGTACTAATATTTAGAGTGAGCTACATTGCATGTCTTAATCTTACTGATTAATGCTCCTCTTAATTGCAAACTTGGATTCCTCAAGAATAGGATGGGTATAAATTATGAGCATCCTTTAATTCCATACCATTCCTGAGAGAGAAAATGGATTTCATATACAGTTATCATGAAAAATGAAGACACTGTTTAATGTTTCCAGCCCACATGTAGCATTTTGCTGTAAGACTTCCATTCAAGGTTTTGCAGTTCTCTGATGGTATTTATCTTCCCTGCCTAATGTGTACTCTGAGTAAGGTTAAGCTTCCTTTTCTTGACATCATTAGGAACTTCATAATGAATTTGGCAACTACTCTCTTCAGTAATACTTTACTTGGATTAAGATAAAAGCCTCTTCTAATGTGTGACATGTTTAAATATTAAGTAGTCTGCATTAATGACAACTGAAACAAAGGACTTTTCGGGCTTTTGCCAAGGCATTTTTTGTCTTTGACACACAGCATTTAGAATTAATATGTCAGGTGAATATTCTCTGCATTTGAAGACCCTAAAATGTAAAAATTGTTTGCAAATTATTCTTTAAATTAATGAATTAAACCACAAATTATAATATAACTTGTAGTTTAAAAAAGAAGGAAAATAATTCATAAGTCTAGAAGCTCTACTCAGGTTCTAGTTAGAAGGAAATAAAGTTTTTACACAACTGCCATTGCCTTTAATTCTTGTTCTTTGTTTTTAGCTTGCAGCATGGAGAAAATATAGATGAGCTTTTTCAAGTTTTCTCTTAGATCAGTTCTTACTTTGATAGACTCTGATTCTTTTGTAAAAAGCAGCCAAGGTTGTTCAAACTATGACCAAAAGTGTCCATTAGCAAGTAAATAGTCATTGTATGTACTCTTTGAAGAAGTTACTGTCACAGTTGTTAAGATCAGATGAAGGATCCAAAGAAAGTCTTTCCTGAATACAGGACTACCTGTTTCAACACCTTCCCATAAAACACAAAATTGTCCGTTTGTGGGTTTTTAATGAAATAAATAGTTGTTTCTGGAACATAATAATCAAAGAACAATTTTCATTCCCCTCATTACAATGTTACTTGTCTTTTTAAAATACAGTCTTGACATTTCTGAAGGCTGGACTTTAAGAATTGTTGAGCTGCAAGACAACTTTCCAAAAATGAAGATGAAAGTTACAAACGTAACACTGATTTTTCAGACTTGGTTTTTCATGCTATGTCTAACACAGCCCGAGTGCATGAACACATCATTGTTTGTGTGAGGTGCCCACTTCTTTTGAAAGGGTAGAAAAAAAAATTACATACCATTTTGAGGGAAAATGAAGGAAAATCTAAAATGCTGCGAATTGAAAATGATGCCTCAGAAGGTAAAAAAAGTGGAATCTCTGATTTACTGACACTTGTTTGAAAACTGTTCTGACAATTCCTTAGGTTGTGTAAGTACCACAGATCTGCAAGATTGTGTTTTGATGTTTTAACTAATTAATAAGCTTGATTTTTTAAGCAAGAAGGCCTCTTTACAAGAAGGTAAATCTGATGCTGTAAAATTGTATAATTTTTTTAATCAATAATAATTTTCCTACTTTCACTTTCTAAAGTATGTTACAGAAGAACAGTAAAAAACTGGTTTCTGGAACTGCAACATTTAGTTTAAAAGGAAAGCATCAGATTGTCCTTGTTATTTTTAATAACATTAATGACAACAGCATAGGGTTATCTTCCCAGGATGACTGGAAATAGCTGAGCTTGCAGCATTTGAAGAATCATTATGGGATTCAAAATATTAATAGGTCGTTTATAATGATAACTTACTCTGAGAACTTGGTGAGAATTATTCGTGCATTGTCTATGGTTGAGGTTGAAGTTTGTTAAAGCATCCGATAATATCTCTGCTTGTAACATCTCTAATACACTGGAACCACCTTATTAATACCTATGATATGACCTAGGGATTATTTTCTTCTTACAAGTCCAAATCTGATTTTTGCTCAATGTTTTTACCTCCAAAATTATTTTAGGAAAAGAATTAGGAGCTATTCTAATTCCCTAGACCACATTAGGACATAATTCCCACCCACATTAGGTGATATAATCTAACAGGTACCTAATGGTTTTTATAAAAGTTGCATCTACGTTTTTTTACTATCCTGATAGGTGAAGGACAGATTTGATTAGTGTCAAAAGTTCTGTGTCACAAACAACCTGTTCTTCTAGGCAAACCTCTTCCCTAGTATGCTAGCAATTACAAGATAGTAAGACATGATCAGGAGTTCTCTTAGTGCCCAGTGATTTCACTAAGTCCTTCATTAAAAACACAGGAGATGGTGCATTTGAAAAACATTTTCAGTTCAGTAGTGTGCATCCTGCCATTTTTATGTGTGGATCTATTACTGTGTTTTATCAGGTAATTCTTTCATGCTAAATTTAACATGAAAATTGCCACATCTGTGCTAAGAACACTGTGCAGTTTTTTTCCCTTCAGATATTGGAGGATGACTTTTTTATAACATGACACTTTATGTTGATTAGACAGCCTGAAATTTTCCTGCTTCAAATAATCATCTCTGATTTGTATAGGCATCCTCAAGTCTTCTCAGTCTAAACATCACTGTAAACTACAATGGAAAAACAGCTTTGAAGTATTCCCAGTAGCAGTCTTGGAATTCCTTCAAGTATATTAAGATTTTGTTAGAAATTGAATTGCCAGTGTAATACATCTTCCTTGTGAGAAAACATTCAGATAAAGAGCTGGAGCCCAGCAGAATTAAGTATTAGAACATCCCTTTAAATCAATAAGCTACAAATCTGGCAGCGCATTCATGCAATGCCCAGTGCTACATTAATGTGGCTTTAGTGCTGAAACAGCATTACTAAAGCACATCCTCAACATAGAAAAGCAGTTGAGTGATGCAGTAACCCGAATTATATGAGGTCTGACCTACTTAAGTATCACAAAAACATTTATATTGTACTGACATAGATACGAATGCAAGATATTTTATTTTTTTTTTATTTTTTTTCAGATGACTTTCCAAATGTGGTTATAGAAGGCATTCTACATGGAATATTTTATCCTCATTTACTGCCCAGGTAGAAGTGACATGGATAGAAGGAGCTTAATCAAGTCTACAAGTCATCTTTAATGGAATTAACAGGAATAAAGTTTTGTGATGTGAAAATTACGCTCAGAAACAAGAGGTACAACCTCTATTTAAGTTCAAGCATTTTGCTTTTTTTAGTAAAATTGATGTCACTACAATAGCTGCTTTAAAAGAAAAAAAAAAGGGATATGGATAACAGTATTGAAATTATTTATATACCTTCTATATATTGACATGCTCTTATTATTTAACACTAAAAGCTGGAAGTCATACACTGAATTACACTAACACTTGAAAAGAATTGAAAGCTTTACTAATTATTGATGTAATTTCTATCATAAATCATACTAAAGGTTTTTGCACCAGTATTTTTTTCCAAAAAAAAAAAAAAAAAAAAAAAAAAAAAAGCTATTTGAAATATTTTGTTAATTTTTCTTAAATTATTTTGAATCTGCTCCTAATAATAGATTGGAAAAGGGTCAATGCAGGTGTATGGAGAGTTTATTGGAAAGCATGCTTCCACATCCTGAAATTGATAGCTCTCTCTCAGGAAATTTTCTACATTTCAGTTGAAAGTATTTTATCTATCAGGAGATTTTACGTGGCATTTACAGATCTCCATTTAGTTATGACATCTAATCTGTTTGTATATTTACTCTTTATGTCAACTTGCAGATTCTCTTCCACATCTTAACATTTTTTAACTCACAGAGCATACAACTCTGTGGTAAGCTGAAGCAAGAATATGATTAAGTAATAAAATAATAAAGCTAAACCATATATATATATATATATATATATACACACTTATGTATATATATTTGTTCAGATTTAACTGGAAATTTGTATGTGTGCTACTGGAAATTATGAAATAAATTACTAGAACATGAATGTACTGCTTCAGTTTACTTTTTGTGCATTTCTATTCAAATGAGACATTCCTCTGAGCTTGTGTCAGTCTCACAGGTATCTCCATATGAAGCCTGAGAAATACCTGGGTGTCTGCTTATTTAAAACTCTTGGCACCATGCCATCTGAACATGGTAGGCTTATTAAAGTGTATGTCCTGGGGGGAAAAAAAAGTCGATGTAGCTGAACAGCCAGTAAGTCGTTGGGCTCATCAGAGGAAAGGCATAATGGCCAAGCTGGACAAGAACATATTTCTTATCCTGGAGACACATGGACTGCCTCCTGCTGACCTCTGGGTCTGTTTTAAAGATGCTTGGGGGTGGTGAAAAGCCAGGACTTGTATAAAAGGTAGGCTGGTGACTGCAGTACTTCATCAGGTAGCAGAGTGTCTGTAGGATCACTCCCGGAAAGCGTTTAGCTACTGGGGAAAGCAAGGAAGTCTGGGGCATTCTCACTTTCACTTATTAACACTGCTTTCCAGGGAATATTACTTTAAACAGCTAGTCAAAAGAAAAATTAACAGGGGTAAAAATGAAAGTCTAAAAGGACTTTGTAAGTTCTCCTCTAGCTCTGTTTTTTAAGAGGATAGTAATCCTTTCACAGGTCTCAAAAAATGTCAGTCCTTATGCCCAGAAAAGGCCCCAGGACTGTGGATGGTGAGCTACTAGAAACGTATTTTAATGACAAATGACATGTCAGAGGAATCCCTGCCCACAGCATTTTCCTGTTTCCTTGTGATGGGGTGCCAGTCAGTACACACAAGCATGACTCTGTGCTCTCATGCTTGCTCTTCCCCTGGACCAGCTGGATAAGTAGGCTCCAGAACACCTTCCAGGAATCAAGTTAATGTGAAGTTGAGTGGTGCACTGCCTCCCATGCAGCTGAATGAGTCCTTCATTAGATCTTGGCATTCACCATCTCGCCTATCTTGAGTTATAAACCATCCAAAATTAAAAAAAAAAAATAAAAAAATCACATTTCTTTTCTGTGGAATGTAACTCATTAAGGAACCTAACACACACAGCTGTCTCTAAATGGTACCTTATGCTGACTTTGTTTTAAATCTACCAGTTGAGTTGTCAGCTTAGAGTTATAGAAGAAACGTTACAGAACTAGTGAACCCAAAGTTGCATCTCTGACATACAGCAAAACTCCAAGAAAAAGTGTCTGAGCTTTATCATAAATAATATTAGATAGGTGATACAAAATTCACGGTGCCGTAAAACAAAGACTCTTCTGTTTTAACCGATTTCTAACTTATGATCTTATTCAACAACAGACAGAGGTGCTCTTTCTTGATTACAGGACTGTATCTGAATACTGTGGGTTTTTTGAAAGACAGCAAGGACTTTATCTGACATGTTAAGATTATAGAAATTTACCATCCCAACTCTAACCCCACAATCTCATTTCCTGGAAAGCAGCATCCCTGCATATTTTTCAGAATCAGATGAGATGATAAAAACAGGCCTTTTGGTGAGGAAATATAAAAAGCTCTTCACTAAATATTTATTTGAAAACAAAGTTTATTTGTTCAAAACACTTCTGGGTTTTTTTTTCCATTTTAAAAAATGCTGGTACTAGTACAGAAAACAATATATTCAGTTGAAAAGGCAGAAACAAATACTGCAAAAATTTCCACACAACAAAGTTACTGTATTTGAAACCTTAAAAAACCAAAAATACTTCTACAATTTTTCATTAAATACTTTTTCTCCAAGATCTAGGATTTGGCAGGATATGTCTTGAATTTCAAGGAGTTACAGATCCATCATTATATAAATGGTTGTGTCTCTTATGTATTTGGTAAATATATAATGTGTAAATAAAGCCTTATCTTTTGAGGAGAAAACTCAATAGATAGTTAAGATCAGTCCAAAATAGACCTTAAAGAAACGTGATTGTTTTACTTTCCATTCTGACTCTTGGACTCACCAGTCATCTACTTCAACTACAAATGGTTCTTTTACAGCTATTTTGCCACTGTTCACAATCACACAGTCTTGAAGGGGCTGGTCATGTTCATCTGTCTGCTGGAGTTCTATCGAGTGTACCACAGACTGTTAAGGGGAAAAAAAAAAAAAAAAAAAAAAGGTTCAGTTTAGGCAACAAAACCCCAGTGGCTCAAGTCTGGTACCAGGTGAGCAACCAAGTGCTTCTAGCAGTACTGTTTATTAAGCAACTTGTTGAGTTCCTCCATGCTGGGTTTGAGTCATTGTAACCCTACACACAGCTGACATAAGCACATGAAAGGCTGTTTGCCCTTCTATAAAAATTTTTCAGCCAACAAAAATATTATGAGGCAACTGAAAATTAACTTGTCAGTTGATTAACCTATCACATACAAAGTCTATCTGTAGCCTATGAGCAGAAAGTGCATCAGAGAGAGATCACAAAGGATGACCAGTAGTTCTTTTTCTAATCATACAGAGTAACTGTGCTTCAAGAAATCCAGTAACTACTTTTACCTTTAGTATAACACACACATGCAGATTTTAAGTGTGGCAGTGTTCAGTCAGACAGGTACAGGTTAAATACTGGCCTCATGGCTAGGCAACAAATTAAAGTAGCAACTTTAAAGGACAAAATTCAGTTAAAATCACAAAATGGTTTAGGTTGGAAGGGACCTTAGAGATCAACTCCAACCTCCCTGCCTGGGGCAGGGACACCTCTCAACTAGGCGTGCTCAAAGCTTCATCCAGCCTGGACTTGAACACTTGCAGGGAGGGGAGAGCCACAATTTCCTCTAGGCTACACAACCCATGTATTGAAGATCTTCTTCCTGAGATCTGTCTAGATCTAGCTCTAACCCCAGTGTCTTCTTCAGGCTGAGCAATCCCAGCTCCTTCAGCTTCTCCTCTTAGCAGAGGTGCCCCAGCCACTGGATCATCTCTGTGGCCCTTCTCTGGACTTGTTCCAACAGATCTATGTCCTGTGGTGGGGGACACCAGGTTGAGGTGGGGTCTCACAAGTGTAGAGGAGGAGAATCACCTCTCTTGATCTGCTGGCCACGGTCCTCTTGATGCATCCTAGGATACAACTGGCCTTCTGGGGTGTTAGGATTATTGCCTACCTGGCTTTCAATATTTGTTCATTAGCTAACTAAACTATAACTTGGTCTAATGTCTCCTCAAAAATTTTCAGCTCCTACCATAGTCCATTAGAATTGAATTCAGTATGACCGTGGAAGTGGGGGGCAAGTATCCTCATGAGGTTTTCAAACTCCTCAAAGAGCTGGTAAGTGAAGCAGTTCATGTTTCCCCCATTCATTTCAAAACACAGATTAAATAATTTAAAAGGAAAATCAGACTACTGAAAGTATAATCAGTTGGAAACTTTTAAACTTAAATTCTATTAGGCCTTTCTTTAGTTTTGCAGCTGTGTAGAGTTTGAGGGAATTAACTAAATTATTTTTTTATTTTTAAACAGATCTTGGATACATGTGTTTGTTGTTTTTTGCATTCACAGCTTCTGAAAACCCTAACAGTGAACCTGTTATCCATAACTAACATGTGCTATACACAATTAGATTTTAGCTTGTAGAAATACAATTATTTCATGGCTAACAGTGTTAGTGAAATGGGGACCGGCACCTAAATTCCATTTGTAATCTGTAAAGGTGTCTGCGATGATTTCAGTAGTTTGTGGTCTGAAATAAGAGTTGTTAATGCAAAAGGCAGGATTTCAGTTTCTATTTCTGCAGTCCCCATTTATTGTTTCAATCTTAAGTCACCCATCTCCAGGCTCTTCACAATCATTTTCTATCATGTACATACTAATCATTCAGTTGGTTTGAACTACTATGGTGTAAGTTACACTAATGCAGACAAAATGCAGCAGACTTTGCTTAGATTTTCTTGGATTACTCTTGCCACTCCTTTTAGCTTACCATTCCATCAAGGACTTTGCCAAATACTACATGTTTTCCATCTAACCAGGAAGGCTTTGTCACACTAATGAAGAACTGGGATCCATTGGTGTCTGGGCCAGAATTGGCCATGCTAACCCACCCAATTCCATAGTGTTTGAGCTTGAAGTTTTCATCTGGAAACCTTTCTCCATAGATGCTTCTGCCTATGACCAAAATAAATAAATAAATAAATCAAACAAGAAAAAAACCTTTTTTCTTCCGACAGGTGAGAAAAACAAAATATTAATTCAGGACTTGAAGACTTATTGAATAAGCACAGCAACATCGCTGTTCCATCATCAATCCCATAACTAAAAGCATTTTGCATGTAAAGAAGATAAGATAAACCACCACATATAAGGAGAGAATATTAAAAGTTGATCATGCTTTATCCTTTGATTTTAACAAGCAAGGTGAGTACCTTCAAATGTCCTGCTTACCTAACCACTGAACAAAAGTATACCTCATCCTTTTCAACAAATTTAAATTACATAATTACAGCAACTAGAAATAAGGTTGCCATGTTCCATGACAATTTTAGTCTTCACTTTTAAACTCTTCCTCCTAATAATAAATTGCTTTAGACAAGTTTAAATACATGAGGAACTGAAACTTAGCCAAAAAGACTCAGTGTAGATTTGTACTATTACTGCATAAAGATTTTTATGTTTCTACAACAGTTCAGAAGAGTCATGCTTAAACCACCATCACTTTGAAAAGAGAAGGCTGTCTGTCTCATTCTGTATTTGTACAGTGTCTAGCACAACGGGGATGCTGCTCCCAACACCACCAGATAGTGTCCCAATGAACAGTCCTAGCAGGCAAACAAACATTGGCTACTTTTAAGGCTAAAACCGTCTCATTCATGTTTCACTCTTACCCATTGTTCTCTGCAACAAAAAGGAATGTGCGCAGACAGTTCAAATAGTAGCACACAAAGAACATGCATGTAATGGAAGAGTAGAAATCAGAAGCCATAATTCATGCAATGCAAGAGGTGCTGCATTGGGACCACCCTCCTTAGTGGAATGAACTGGTCATCTGGAGGCTTGGGAGAAAGAAGTGATACACACAGCCCAAACTCATCACCAGAAAGTTTATGTTTTTAAATTTAGTAAGAGGAAAAAGGGGAGAGGGCATGATCCTCATTTTCTGATTTCTCTACTGTTGTTTTGAAAGTTCTTCCCATAGAACATTTCAGAAGGTTCCTCAGAACCAGCTGGGCTGAGGGCAAAGGACAACCTACTCCTTCCCTACCTGCCTTCCCTCTGTGCACTTTCACTGCTTCATTACAGATTTGTTTTCTGATGGGTGACTTGAATTGGTTCACACACATGGAATCAACAAGTACCTCAAGGAAGGAGTGCATCACAAAGCCAGAGCAAGGGCAGGGCAGAGACATCCCCTTTTTGGAGACAGTATGTTGTAGGAGCAGCACATCTGATCACATGGCTGCAGCCCACCACACAAAGCCATGCTTCTTGAATGGGGATAAATCACGGACAGAAAAGGTCTACCTGCAAAAACTGAAGACAAAGGAAGCTCTGCACACATTTATAATTGCAGCTTAAGTTCCAAGATGCTTGTAAAAGTACTAGATGCTCTGAAACACATGCGGTTTTATTTCATTCATGGGAGCTGAAAGAATGAGGAACAAGATGTTCTGCCCAACTTTTCAGCAGACATTCGAAGAAAGGAAAGGGAACACGGAAGACACTGAGCATGTTACCTCCTGATCCATCTCCAGCTGTAAAGTCTCCTCCTTGAATCATGAAGTCTTTGATCACACGATGAAATTTACTTCCTTTGTATCCATATCCTCTCTAAGAAAATGAAACAATTCTATAATAAACATAGAAGCCAGTTCTACACAGTGAAATACAGTTCTCATAGTGAAATACGCATGTGCTGAACGGCCAGATTTCACAGAATATACCAACATCAGAGACAAGTTCTGGCGACAAACAAATTAAATGGACATGTAGGTAAATGCAGCTGGGCTGCACTGCCACGAAGCAGGCATTATTCAGTTGATGAAAGTCAATGTCTTTATTTAACTGGTATCTGACCACAGTATCTCTACCTGCTAGATCTGCATGTGGTACCAGACTGAGGTGGTAACAACCAACATCTCATAATTCTACCTTGTCATTCCAGACTCAAGCACACACCAGAAGATGCACACCACTGCACAGCCTGGGAGATGGCACTCTTGCACAGCCTCCACTGAATTAACATCAAGAGTTCCCAATTGAAACAGCATTAAGTAAACATTTACTTCCCAATCCAAACTTGAGTACATAGTGGAAGAAAACCGCAAACATACTTCCCCAGTTGCCAGTGCCATGAAGTTCTCCACAGTCTTTGGGACAACTTTTCCAAACAATCCGATTACAATTCTGCCAACATCTTTGTCTCCAATCTTCACATCGAAGAACACCTGAATATTTTTGTGAAGACAATAAAAGTAATCAAGCTTTTGAAAGCATAAGGTGGTAAGAAACTGCTTCTGGCTGATCTGTATGAATAGTATTCTTCAAATCCTGAGGGAGCTGTTTAAGAAAAATCCTTTCAGAGCTACCAAAGTCAGATAATGTGGAAAACTGTTTAAGAACTGGTTCAGCAAGACTGCTGTATCAGGAGTTTTAAGATAATGTTCAAGACAGTTTTTCCCAGTCATATATGTATTTAAAGCTCTACAGAAAAGATGAAACATGAATGTAAGGAAGAACAATTATGCTATTCCAGTGTGGGGAGCAGTAACAAGGAACTGTAGTACTGACACTCTCCACAAGCAGTAATTTGCTCTCCACTCATAACCTTCACTGTTCTAGGCATTAATATGTATGCAATTAAGTATAGGGAAAAGCCTAAATTTCATTAAATTAACAGTGGGAAGAAAATCCTATGGCTCGAGGAAGCAGTCTCTTTCCTGAACATGAATTCAAACCTGGCATCAGGCTACACTGTTAAGGTGATTACCTAAAAGCTTCAACATCAATGTTGTTAAAATTACAACTTCAAAAAGGCAAATGAGTTATAAAGCATTTTAATGTAGTTCAGAATATAGGAATGCATATTTGAATGTGCAGAAATGTTCCAACAATTACTGAAAATAGAAACAGCTGTCAGGAAATGAGGCATTTTGAAGTTCTGAAAAAGTTACATAAAGACTATTACAACTTCTAGGAAACAGCCATGTGTATTCCTATGATGTGGTATTTGCTGTTCCTTGTGGCACTTGACCAAGTATTACTTGTCTGCAACGCTAAGAAATTAGTCCATTGATAATAAATGACCACAGTCTCTCCAATGTGAATGCCTCTTTCACATTCCCCTACTAAACATTTCTACCGTCTCTTGATCTTCCAAGTGGTTTCTTGACTGTTGAACTTTTGCCTAATGCTATAAAAGCTCTATAAAGAAAATAAAATTCCTTTTGATACACCTCATTCATTTCCTTGGGACTTGGCACTAAATGACATACTTCTTAGATGTGAAGTTCCCAAAGTATTAGCAGCACACTTTCACTAACTTCTTAAAAATTTTATGAACACACCTCTCTGAATTTTGCCACCAAGGTTGTTTAGGTAAGGGGTATTGCCTGCCTACATTTTCTAAACACACCTCTTTTTTCTTTTTTGGCCAGGAAATGCTGTCCTAGTAGAAGGCTTGTCTGAAATATATTAGTATGTAAGTCACACAGCAGAGGCTACCAAACAATAACCCCAGATCACAGTAACACTGAACACTTTCACAGAGCACATGGAGATAAGTCCATCCAGGTAACCCAATCAGGCAGCTTCATTTGGGGCAGAGCTGCACACCTAAGCAGCAAACTCCGTACTTCCAAAAGTGTTCTTCTAGCATTTGTGAACAAATGGTAAATTCCTGGCTTCCTGTCAGCACCCCACATACCTGTGGAGCTATATGCTTGGTGATTTTCAGAAAGTTCTGTGCTTCCTAATTTTGAACTACCTAATGTGTCTGTGCATATTTCAGGCCAGGGAATCAAATACGGAAATATCTGGTAGCCCCAGGTGCCATTTCTGCACAGAGAAGCCATGTTCTCTTAAGCATATTTCCTCAAGTTCTCTGGAAAGTCAATAAGCATGTAGACACTAGTGAGCTGAACAACACAGCAGTCTCAAATCTCAAAACACATCTGGCCATATTCTTCACCAAAAAATCTTAAAGAAAATAAATACTATAAATTTTCAATTAGTATCTCTATAAATACTAAACTTTATTTACAATTTGCATGAATTATTTCGAGACTGAACTGGACTGCACCAGTAAGAGTGGGTGGTTGTCATGAACATATTCATATATAATCTAACCAAGATGGTGCATATCAAAATGAAAAAAACATCCAAGAGCATTCAACTACTCGGGGATGGGAGGGGGGGGTGAGGAGGGAGGAACTGATTGTGAAAGAAAGATTTCCTGATTCCTAGAGACTAGGCAATATAATGACAAACGAACTCCTGATAATGCAAAATACTGCAATGTGGAAGAGGACTATAGAGCTACAACAAGGAGTCCTAAATCAGCCAGCACTGTCTTAGAAAAGGCATCTGCAGTCACTGTAAGCAGTTTGATTAAAAGTTTGATTAAAAGGTCAGAGAAGGAAAATGAATGTCAGAAATAAAAAACAGATGGGCATAATTATGCCACGGTATATACCTGTACTGAATGTTCACAACCAAAATGCTCCGTGTAATTCTGGCTTCTCTATTCCAGAATGATAAAACCAACACAAAAAAAGGTAAATAAAAGGGCAGCACAGGTAAGAATCAGAAAAAGACACTAAATAAAATCCCAGACAGAAGGTTTGAAGAAGCAAAGTACTGCATGAATAGTTAATCTGGAATATATTGTTGTCAGAAGATTTGGAGGCCAAAAACTATGAGATCTACCCTCTAAAAAAAAAGCATAAATTCAAGGACTATAAGTCCATGGCGAGAAATTGTAGATAGTTGTAGAGAATGGTATCAATGAAGTCCAGAGATAAAGCCACAGCATGTGGCTTAGGAAGCTGAGGCCATGACAGGGGAAGCAGCTCTGTCCCTGCCCTGTCACATTTGCTCATACAGGCATCTTTCACCAGGAACACTTGCTCTTGAAAACAGGTAAAAAAGTAATTGGAGGTGGAAACATCTAATGCTTACATTATCCAAAGTTGGACTGGACACCCCACCTCTGCCACCTTTCTGGAATGCAGTGCCAGTGGGCTGTGAGAGCGGGTGGCATCCGCATCCCGATGCCAGGTGGCAAGGCTTACCCGTCCAACTCTCGAGCAGCACCCTCTCCAATTACCACCGGTGGATCTGGAGCAAACCCTCTCCTTTCAACCAAGGAGAGCCCCAACGCCGAGACACGCCGGTGCTGGCACCGCGCTCTGACGCTCGACGCCATCGGGGTTGGGTTTAAACACACAGCAGGTGCCCGAGCCTGTCACGGGCAGGGACAACGAGGAAGCGGCAATCAAGGGGACAATAAAACACCAGCTCACAAGGCCAGAGGATTCAGAAAAGCGCTGGTTAAGAGCCGGCCCCTCAGCGCAGGGCCGGCAGCCCAAGGGCACTTGCGGCCACGGCAGAGACCGCGGAAGCCCAGGATCCCGTTCGGAGCGCTCGAGTTGCTGTTTCTGCCAGCCTGGAGCAGGATGAACTAACTCTAAGTTTGAGGTGTGCCCGCTCGCACCTACAGAAAGACAGCATGCCCCAAAGCGTTTTGTTTTGTTAAAAAAAAAAAAAAAAAAAAAAAAAAAAGGCAGAACTTGTAACACGGAAAAGTTAAGCCACTTCTTCTCCGAGCCCTCCCCAAACCCGAACCCCGCAGGNGGGGCGGGCACCCAGCCGAGTTGCGACCGGCGCCAGCCCTGCGTAGCTGCGGGGAGCGGATGGGAGGGGCGAGGCCCTCGGAACACCTCAGGAGCGCGGACTGGGGGAGCTCTCCTTGGGCTGAGGTGGTCGCTGAGGGAGGCTGCAGGCGGCCGCCACCTGCCTTCAGATCCCGAGGCTTTCTTCCGAGCGGGTTTTCTTACCACTTGGGTACGGGAGGCTGCCAGGGTGAGCCCCGAGGCTCTGGCCGAGTTTGGTGTGGCTGCTAATGCCGGGGTGGTCACGGTGGCCGTTCCTGTTGGGATACGCAGGGCGGGAAACCGAGTGGCCTCCTTGGGGGGGCTCATCCTCGCCGGGCAGGACTGGAGTTACCTGAAAGGGGCTCGGAAGCCCAGCTGCTGGATTCGGCCAGCCCGTGTGCACGGGAGGGATCCTTGAAGATCACACAAGCGTGTGAAGTAGCCAAAATAGTAGATGTTCAGGCGATTTTGAAAGCGGATCGTTGGTCTTTCATCTGTGGTGTATGTAATAGGATGAGTAGAAACACGAGGCTGCATGGCATTAATAGTACTTCGGTTTCCTTTGTGTTAGCAGTGGAGGTGCACTTTGTGGCACCCCTGGTTCTGAACAATAAGAAGCTGCACTGAACAAATTTGCCTACCAAGACAGGGAAGAGGGATCCCAGTCTAGCAAAAGTACTTTTACACTGACCTCTCACCTTCTCTGCTCAACAATCGTTTGCCTTCAGGACCTGTGACAAGTGGTGCCACAGTTCCTGGAAAATTTGCACATTGTAACACACAGTGACATTTATGGTCTCCCAAGTGCCAGCACGTGAAAGAAAAATAATTATTGGATACCGGTACACTGCAAGCAGGAGGCTGTCAGTGGCTCATGTAAACATACTCAAGGATTACACTCGGCAGCGTTGTGTTTCTGAGTGTAAGGCATGGCATCGACACAGAGCTTGGTGCTGGCTGCAAAGACAGCCCAGAGCTTGGGGGGAGTGCCCGAGGGAGAAAAAGCTCTGCACCGCGGCATGTACCCAGCCATTGCCACTGGGCCTCTCGGCTTGAGACTCTGCCTCACTTGGACAGTACTAGATGCAGTAATTGCTACTGAAAAGTGGGTATCTGTGCTGTCTGCTTTTCAGGTGTTGTGTTCTTCTGACCCAAATGCATACTAGAAGATGAAGAGTTCTGAGCATGCTCCTAGAACACATCTGGTTTAGTTTAATTTCACAGGAATCTCAGTGCATTGCAAGACTGCACTGCGTTGAGAACCAAAGCACAGCAAGTGGGAGTGTTGGAAAGATTCACTCATCCAAATTAAAGCATAGCACAGGCATTCCACAATGCAAATCTTTGGGTATAGATTGGTCATAGGCTTTTTCACAGGTTGTCACTTTTTTGGTGTTTTCCATTCTGCCCCATGTGCTGCCTACACTAGTGCATCTGAGTGCAATGGAATTTTTTCTCAGGTGACTGTAGTAGAAACTCATTTCCCAGGCACAACAGAGAGTGGTGGTTACGGACACCCCATTATGTAGCACTTGAGCAGAAACACTGAGTGATCATCCTGCTTAGTTGATGTCTGATCACCTTTCCTCCAGAGGTGCAAATATCTGTGTTTGTAGCTCCTCAGTCAAAGAGCCATCTAACATAATGTGGGGTTTAACTTTGGCACCTGACCTTTGTGCTGGTATTTTGTGAAACTGGGTACATTACTGAGGACTTTACTGAAGCCTTGCCCATGGGGACTCACCATCTGCACTGGGACCTGTGGGGCTTCATGGCATGGTTCAAGACATTTACCAAATTTCCCTATAGCTAATTAGATCTGTTTGTCGTAAGTGCTGAAAGAAAACCCAACAACACCTAGTTAATGTTTGAATAGATGGTTAAAGTACTTTTTTGATCCCAATGGTGGTGACTGCTATATTTCTCACTCATGTACTTCTTTAAATATCCAAACAGGTCCAAACTTTACTCTTGCACTAGATTCTTCTATATTGGTGCACTCTCATTTTGTGAGTATGAGAGTTTACTCAGAATAAACTTTGCTGGTTCAGTAAGGTGCTGAGAATCTAAAGTCATGGTTCAGCTGCATTCTTTTAATTGTGTCACCACATAACAATGGTGTTTGAATAATTCTGAGGTTAAGATTTACTGCAGAAACATAAAAACACAAAAGATCTACTGATTTGTTGACGTAGTTTTGTATCCAGTTTAAAAGGACTGGATTGTTGTACCAAAATTTTGAAAAATAGGGATTTTAACTAAATATTCACAGAAATTTTTTGCAGCCAACGTAGGTACCTGAATAAATAAATATCAAATTGATATAATGAATATCAATAATTAAAATCCAGAAGGTGAACATTTACTGATTCCAACTCTTGTTATCACTACAATCTACCTATTCAATAGTTGTCTGCTCAGAAGTTCTAAGCATGACATTTACACTAAAAGGATACTCAGAGGAATATTATGAAGATGAAAAATTTTCCTCTAGAAGCAATATATCAGGACACATTAAAATTCTTCAGCACTCCAAAGGTAATATTTTTAGGTTTGGGATGAGTTGGAGGAGACCTGTGTGGGACAGAGCATTTTTGATACTCCAGGTGCAAGTGAGTCACAAGGTGAATGTGGGAAAAAGTGGAGCCATGGCCAGTTCTAGGTTTTGAACCTGAAATAAGAGAAATACTCCCTCCCCAGAAATATCCAAGGCCAGGCTGGATGGGGCTTGGAGAAACCTGGTCTGGTGGGAGGTGCTGCTAACTTTGTCAGGGGGGGGTCAGAACTACATGAACTTTAAGGTCCTTTCCAACCAGAAACATTCTGTGATTCTATGGAATACCATCTGATGGGACTATTTTTTTCAGCCAGAGTAGTACACTGGTAGAAATCATTATGTGGAAAGACAGGAAGAGATGGTCTAGACTGGCAACTCCTTAATTTAATGGTCCTGAATAGAGGAAGGCCTATTGAATGTGGGTATGCTGAACAATACTATCTGCAGTACTCACCAGCATTCCCTTTCAGTGAAAATGCTGGTGTTTGCAAGGATGACTTCCCTGTTTATTGAATTGCAAATATATTTTATCCATGTACAAGATGGCAGTATGAGGCAGAAAGAATGAAATTAGTGGCTATATAGAGCTGAAAAGATTTAAACCAAGCAAGATGAGACAGATCTGGTTTACATTATCTTGGTAAGTTTATGCACATTAGTGATGCTGCTAAATATGTTTTGGAAGAGGATAAAACGATGTTTAAAAACAAATCTCAAAAATTGGCAGAAACTTAGTATATCCAATGAAAACTCAACTTTACACAGAGAATGTCTTCCTGACTCCAAAAGAAGTACATGTTTTCTTTGTAGGGATTTGATGTCATGACTATCAAACTGAAAGTACACAAAATCCAGACAAACAGTAGACTTAGTATTAAATGTGAAAAGAAATAAATCCTTACAACAAAGATAGAGAATAAAATGTGAAAAACTGTTATAACCTCATCATTTTTCTGCTTTAGTTATTCACAACTATCTTGCAGATTTTGGAGGTGTCCACAACCTCTTCAAAGAGACAAACTGCATACAGTCTTCTGACAACTGCTTGGGATTCACTGTCACTTTGCACAGGAATGGTTTCTCTGCATTAAATAAAAAGTGCAAAATCATGATAGAGTGTACAACAGACCACCATGCCTTATCCATTCATTGTTCCATCCTCCCTAGTCATGAACCATTTGTTCACCTCTTTGGTGCAATAGATTTGAAGACTGTTATAATTTCTCCCTTCAGTTTTCTTTTCTGTAGACTAAACAACCATGATTCCTTCAATCTTTCCACATGGGTCAAATATTAGGTTAGCCATCACCTTTGTAGTTTTTGGCTGAAATATTATTTTGTCACTTTTAAATGTGAGTAGAAGCTACAGGTAAGTACATTTTGTCATTTCTTGCCTTTTTTTTTTATTATTTCCTTTTTAATTTTATCAAGTGGCATGGATCCATTTAAAGAACATGTCCAAACTATTTTGTATTTGTATTATGGTGCACAGGACATTTTGCATTTTAGAGCTAGCGGATGGATTGTTTTGATGCTTGTTGTCTTCTGAAGTAATCAAGTCTCTAAAGAGTAATTTGCTACTGTTTAGCAGTCTTCAGAAGTATCTCTAATAGGGTGTTTCATTGCTTCTAATTCTTTACAATTTAGAGTAGGTACAGAAGAGAGATCTATTAAACGTATAGCATACGAGAGGTTTTGATTTCTGGTAGTACTAGCATTCGCAGTAATTCTAGCACTTCCTTTCAGCACTATGGCATTTTAGTGAGCTATGATATATTGTAGTGATATAGAAATATTTCATATCCAAACTGCTCAAGTGTGTCATGTTTTACAGGCAAAAAGAATTCTGGGCATGACATATGTAATAATAATACTTTATGGTTCTATAGGCACTTTCATCAACATTAACTGCATGACAGCTGCCAGAATAAAACTTGGGTAAGCACTGTGTTCTGTAAGGCTGCTATAACTGAGCTTGTGTTTTTTATTTCCTTACTTTGAAATGGGTTTTTGATTCTCAAATCTGAATCACAAAAGTGTGTCATCTTTCCCAGGCTCATCTTTGTCCATATTGTTTCTCAATGCCATTGCATTACTTGTTGAGTTTTTAATGTATCACTTGCAGAGTAAAGTTATAGGTTTAAAGCCAAACTCTAATCCCACAAAGACTAAGAAGTAACACTACTTCATCTCATACATTGTCTGAATTATAAAATGGCTAAGCTATAAAATACCAAGGCCACTGTGATTGCATATAATTCTAAGAGACCACAAGGAAAAAAAATACCTAAGGTCCACAAATTGTCCAGATAAGGTCTATTATATAGGGTCTTCATGAATAATGAAGAAAGAGGCTTATGGGGAGTTTTGTTTGTGGATTTTTGTTGTCCTTTTTTAAAAATATATATTTTATTTTCCCTTATGTAACTTCAGAAGGATGGAGTGCATCATATGTGCTGTCTTTTCTATTAAATCACTTGTAAAATGGCTTACACTTCTCCTGTCATCTGGTCCACTTATGCAAAATAAATGTGTCCTGTGCTCTGGATAAGTGTCTCCCTTTTGCTGAACAGTTTTCAAGCCTTTTAAATTTTGTATCCAGGCACAATTTGAAGTGTCACCCTTTCCACTCTAATGGTCAAAGCATTTGTTTAGGTGATACCAGCTATGTGTTTTAAAAATAGTGCAGCTGGAGCCAGAACCATTTTTGCTTTGAGTACATCTGTTTACAGGATATCAGAGCTATCTGTAATTGCACATCTCCACTGCAGTGAGCATTAAGCACATACTCATTCATTTGATTTTTTTTTAAATGTCTGCAGTCACATGAGGTTCTTTAAGGGAAAGGAAAAAAGAATATCAGTAAAACCTAGATGTAAGGAAGCACACAGACATAATTCTTTGTTTTCCAGGGTAAAAAAAACAACAAACCCCCCCCCAAAAAAATCAACCAACCAAAAAACCCACCTTAGCTTAAAAAACTAAAACTTCATAGCTTCTTAAAATTATGTGGGTTTTTTTCTTTCTCTGATTGTTACTTAAAAGAAAGATTCTAGTCCCCCAAACACTTTTGCAGATCCCTTAACTATGGCTATGTTCTCACTTTCATGGAACCAGTCAAGCCTAAAGGTAAATGCATAGGTGTTTGAAAAGTATGCTTTTGTCAGTAACTTTAAGTTCCAGTAGTCAATACTTCTAGTCTGATAATGCCAGAGGTGCAAATCAGGACAAATAGCTCTCTGCTCCTAAGAGAAAGAGGAGAGAATTCCT
Source organism: Florisuga fusca (assembly GCA_038090715.1). Lineage (NCBI taxonomy): Eukaryota > Metazoa > Chordata > Aves > Apodiformes > Trochilidae > Florisuga > Florisuga fusca. The sequence goes on along the minus strand of JAAWXA010000006.1, from coordinate 16,269,971 downwards.
TCCTTAAAAATGCAATGGGAAGTTGAAAAATTTTTGGAGCAACATCCAGTCACATTAATATGGTGAAGAATTAATCTAGCTTTGCTCTTTTCATGTGAGGTTTTAGTTGGTGAGGGTTTTGAGCAAGGAAAAGGTAGGGAAAGAAGGAAATAGGAAGAGTGAAACAGAGAAAGCTTGTTTATTTTTTAGGAGGTAAATAGGAACTCAGGTAAGTAACACTCAGGAGACAACTACCATACACAGAATTAAGAAGGCATATAAATGGGATTGGTCCCCACCTTCCCAATAACAGAGATGACTGTAGTAGTCAAGAGGAAAAGAAATGCTGGTGGCTGTCCAAGAAGAAAGTGGCAATGGCAAGTACACAAGTTTTTACAGATGTTTAAAGAACTTCTATATGAAAAGTGATAATTTTGGAAAAGACCTAAGTGGCTAGAACCAGGGAGAAGAATGTTTCAAGGATGGTTTTAAATGAACAAAACCATGATCACTTTGTTTCAAGTTGAGTGAACAATGAGGGTAAATTGTATTTCTCTCTTCGACTCGCTCTTGAGTCTGCTGTGCTGACAGAAGTACAAAGCTTCTATAGTACAGGAAATATGGCTTAGAAGGCACAGAGAAAACATAGCTATAATTTCTCTTTCTCTGAAGTTCCACTTTTGTTATTGCCTTGCTAACAGTAGTGTCTGATCAAGGATCCCACCCATCTAGTAAGTTTATAATCAGTAAGATGCAGTGTTACTGAAAAGAGGAATTAATTTACTATCTTACAAAGTACATTATGTAAGAAAGATATCTTAAGCCACATAGAAAGGTCTGTGGCCAGGCCTTTACTTGTATATTTCCTTTTAACTTTGAAAGAATTTTCATATTTATGCATAAGCATTTGCTTTGCAAACACTTGACTTAGATACCACCCTATTTGTTTCATATTTGAAGTCATTATGAAAACACATGCCGAAGTAAAGCAAATATTTTATTAGGGCTTTATTTTATTATTTTATTTATATTCTTCCTCAGATGTTGCCAATCAGAGATAAAATTTCTGAGAAATATATACCATGACCCTCTGTCTCTATGAAATAATTTTGTACAATTTTTTTGTGCATTAAATTTATGCAGGAGCCAAGGGAACTCTGCTAGGATTACCTAAGGATCTAGAAGAGACTGCTAGTGATGAGTGCAAGCAATAAGTGCTCACCTGTAGTCAAGTATATACAGCTGGTGTTTTCCCTTAGGATCTTCTTTGTGTTACTGTTAAATGTATGCAAAGTGTAAAATGATCCTCACTATTCCATGGTATCTAGGAAAGTATTATGGTTTCTCGCACTTGAACAAAAAGCAATGTCCTGATTACTGTAACACAATAACTTTGCATGGATTGAGTTGGAGTGAGCCCAGAGGAGGGCCACAAAGATGATCAGGGAGCTGGAGCCCCTCTCCAATGAAGACAGGCTGAGGGTGTTGGAGTTGTTCAGCCTGGAAAAGGGAGGGCTCGGGGGAGACCTTCCAATACCTGAAGAGGCCTACAGGAAAGCTGGGGAGAAACCTTTTACAATGACATGTAGTGACAGGACAAGGGGTAATGTCTTTAAACTGGAAGAGGGCAGATTTAGGTTAGACAACAGGAAGAAACTCTTTCCTATGAGGGTGGTGAGCCACTGGCAGAGGTTGCCCAGAGAAGTTGTGTATGCCTCAACCCTGGAAGTGTTCAAGGCCAGTTTGGATGGGGCTTGGAGAAACCTGATCTAGTGGGAGGTGTCCCTGCCCATGCAGGGGGATTGGAAGTCCTATCTTTAAGGACCTTTCCAACCTAAAGCATGCTGTGATTCTATGATTTTGTATTAGTGTGGGTTTTGCAACATTCTTATGAATGCAATTGAAGCTATTTTGCTTTCTGACTTTTTAATCTACATTGATTCTCCCTGTCCTAAGTGATTTGTTTTAAAAGAGTGCTCTAGAGTGCTTTGTAAATTCTACATTTTGAGCCCAGTAACTTGTTACAGCAGTTACCCATATATTTCAGCATAAGATTTTTTCTAGTGCTAGTAGTGAAGAGCTACTTTTGATACAGGAATTCTAGATAACTTGGAAATAATTCTGATTCTCAGTTTTGGAGACCTGCACTGATGACAGTGGGACCCTTTCATAGTTGGCTGTGGCTGGACCCCAGGTACCTACCAAGCAATTCTATCACTCCCTTTCTCAGCAGAATGGGAAAGGGAGAGAAAAAAATGTCAAGAAAAAACTCTTGTTCCCAGATGAAGGCAGTTTATTAAAGCAAAAGCCAAGGCCACACATGGAAGCAAATGAAAACAAAAGATTTGTTCTCAACTTCCTACCAACGGGTTTTGTCCAGCCACTTCTTGGGAAGTGGAGCTTCAGTACACATAGCAGTTTCTCTGGAAGACACAGACAGGACTTTGGTTGGTTGTCCTGGCTGTGTGGTCTCCCTAGATCTTGCCAGCACCCTACCTGCTGGCCTTTGGTGGTGTGGAGGGGAAATGTTGGAGAGACAGGAGTGCTGCTCTGCAGCAGCCCAAACTCTTTTATGTTATCAAAACCTTTCTAACTACAAATACAAAGCACAGCACTATGAGAGATGCTATGGAGAAAATTAAGTCCATCTCAGTCAGACGTATATATTTACAAGTCAGGTGTGCAGAGGTGCCGCCTGAAGGATCTCAGCATTGACTTCCCCCTGTCAAAATAGGAACCAAGAGGCCTGACATGGAAACTTGGGGAGCTGAGACAACTTTTTCACTTTTAGGATAAGACCTCTCATCCACTAAGGAATTTTTCACTGTTCTTATACTTCACAGAGTTAAGCTAGTGGAAAAGAGTAGTGTTTCAAAGATTTTTTTTAAGTGTCAGCAACTCCTCTGATCCCTGAAGACTACACAAAGCAGTTTAAAACAAGAAGTTCTTACAAAATATGTAGAATATGCATAATGCATGGAAATGCAATTGTCTGGAATGACATACTTCTTTCATTTCTCAATATTTAATTAATCAGAAATTATGTTGATGACATGTTTTCCACTTGCAATTTGTGCTCTCTGTATTTCCTATGAAGAAAGTCTAAGACTTAATTGTAAGTATTTGTCCTTAATACACTGCAGTTAAATCTTTTACAACATTTTTGTTTTCTCACCTATTGATACGAAGAGCTGTAACGTGTCAGAAAAAGTGGAAACAGTCTAGGAAATCTAAATTGGTCTGAATAAACATAGGAGGTCTTTGAGCAACCTGATCTAGTTGAAGATATCCCTGCCCATGTCAGAGGATTGGTCTAGATGACTTATAGGTCTTTTCCAGCAAAACACATTCTATTTTTCTCTGAAAATGAATCAGATTTCTGTCTGCAAGCAGAGGAGCCTGGGATGAATAGCTCAAGGATCAGATGTGTTAATATCATTATACTGGAAATGCTTTCCAAAATATGACTTCACTTTGTATTTTGTATCCTTAAATGAATAGCATAATTGTAAAGCCATTGAAGCTTCTGCTATTTCTTCAGTCTTTAGATTGCTTATATTTTGCTGGTTGCGATTTTTTTTCTATGTCTGGAAGCATACCTTAGTTACAAAATGTTTAGGATAGAATCATAGAATCATTCAGGTTGGGAAAATACCTGTAAGATCACACAGTCCAGCCTTTAACCTAACCCTAGTAACCTAGCTCTGCCAGCCCACTGCTGGCAGCATTAGGAATGCAGCCACATTCCTAAGCACTGTATCCATACAATTTTTAAACACATTCAGTGATGGTGACTCAACCACTCACCTGGGCAGCCTGTTCCAGTGCTTAATAACCCTGTCTGTAAAGACATTTTTTCTAACATCTATGCTTCCTCTGGTGTAATTTGCAGCGATTTCCTCTCATCCTATTGCTAGTTACTAGTGAGAACAGACTGGCAACCCCTCTCTATAACCGCTTTTCAGGTAGTTGTAGAGAACAATAAGGTCTCCTTTCAGCCCCAGTTCTCTTAGCCAGTTATCATAAGGTAAGATTTCCAGACCCTTCAACAGCTTTGTTGCTCTTCTCTGGACTTGCTCCAATGACTCAGTGTCTTTCCTATAGAGGAAAGTGAGGTGTCCGTACCTGAACATAGCACTTGGGGTGCAGGTGCAGCATCACCAGTGCCAGGTACAGAGGCACAATCACTTCCCTTCTCCTACTGGCCACACTATTCCTGATACAAGCCAGGATGCTGTTGGCCTTCTTGGTCACCTGGGCACACTGCTGGCTCATATTCATCCATCTGTTAACCAGCACCCCCAGGTCCTTTTCCACCAAGGAACTTTCCAGCCACTCTTCCCCAGCCCTGCAGCATTTGCATGGGGTTGTTGTGACTCACATGCAGGATCCAACACCTGGCATTGTTGAACCTCACATAACTGGCCTTAGCTCATTGATCCAGCCTGTCCAGGTCCCTCTGCCTTCCTAACCTTGAACAGACCAGCACTCCCACCCAGCCTGGTGCACCTACTGGGGGTGCACTTGATACCCGCATCCAAATCACTGATAAGCAGTTTCAGTTGACAAAGCTATGGTTTGGATGGTAAAACAGATTACAGAATCCCATTGATTTTATTTTAATCTGTTTAATTCTGGGTAATTTTCTTAGAGCCCCCAAAGCCTTACATTGACTATTGTCTTGCAGATGGTGGGTTTAAATTAAATCCCATAAATGCTACCTGGAAGCTGATTTATTTTTTATGTCAGTCTTAACGTATTCTAAAATATAGCTATAGATTCTAGCAGAAGCAGCAGCAAAGCAGAAACAGAACAGATGTTTCTCTGATTGTACCTAGGGATATGTCAATGGTATTCTTAGAAATAGAGAAATTTTGGCTTGGCAAAATACTGGTGGCATTTTTTTTCTCATTAAAACATCAGATTGATAAAGTCCATGTGCTTCTCTGCTCCAAGATGTTCAGGCTTCTTTAAACATTAGCATTCCTGTGATTTCATTGGCACTGCAGGCTTCTAGGGAACTCGCTTTTTACAGACTTCTTCTTTCTCCTCTTTCCTTCCATCAACCTGACAAGTGAGAAAAAAGTCACCACTAAGATTGCCAGTTGTGACTGCCACTGAAGGCAAGGGATTATAATGAATACTTAAAATTCCATTCCAGGAAAGCTTTTTCCTTTTGGGGGCTATGCCCTCTCTCTCTCCCAGTTGACAGAAAAGCCAACACTTTCTTAGATTTAGCAATGTTCTGTGTCAAAATTCTCTAACTTCAGACAGCATAGCCAGGGAAGTGACAGCTTTATATGTATTCCTTTGTAGAAGACCTCAGTAGTGTTGTAAATCTGGAGTTTATTCACAACTGTTGTGCTCATACATCACTATAAAAACAGACCTATATATCATGTGATGTGCGAACTACTGTTTTCACAAGTAGAACACAAATCTGTAAATTTGAACCAGTAAATCTTCTTGAACATGAAGACAAAATTGGTACTCATTTCATAAACACATTGTCTGTGTATATTATGTCTAATGCAGCGAATGTTCCCCTTGAGGATAAACAGTGTCACCCACAGCTAAAGTGTTGTCTTTTAATGACATGGTTCATAAATTATAATGTCATTAGGAAATTAGATTCAAACCACTTAGAAAAGCAAAATGAGTGTTTTAAATGTAAATTAGAACTCTATTTTTATTTTTATTTTTTTACTCTTTTGCACTGATGTAAACTCATTTCTTACAGATTGGTGTTTGCCTTTGTCAAAGCAGAATATTCAAGAGCACATGAATAGTGCATAGATGAAGCTTTCCAGCAGGAGTGTGCTTGTTGGCTGACCTTCTCTTCTCTGTCTTCTGTCTGTGATGCTTCCCCACTAATTATATTTTCTGTCTGTGTAGGATTTTACTTTTGGTAGTGTAGGATTCAACATTTGGCAGCCTGGTAGAATCAAACCAGCTTAAGGACGTTTCTCTAGTGAGACTGAGAGTGTCCACATGTGGTCTTTTCTGACATCAGGTATGAATGGTAGAAGAGACATTTCACAGCTATGGTCTGATTAAATGAAGCCTATCCATAGCTGTGTAAGAACCTCTTACCAATTAAAAGATAGAGACATGATGCATGCCTCTTGCCTCAGACCTAGAAGAGGTTTGCCTGACTACAGTTACTGTCACAAGTCATATTTCAGCCATGACCTGAACGAGAAAATTGCCAGGTGTCCCAGTTCTGATGTCTAGAGGAAAACAAGATGACCACAGCTTTCAGATCCATTCCTTAGGAAGAACACCTCTGTGAGAGCTGGCAAAGAAGCAGGTCATCTGGGAGGGACAGCTAAGAAGGCATGAGTTCATACTGTGGTAAGCTCGGTTCAACATGAAGTTTCAGGTTTCCTTCCTTTCTCTTCCCGTCCCACATTTTCAGAGAATTACAGAAATTTTTAGCTTATATAGCTGCACAGTGACCTATATCCCTACCTCACTGATGCACAGAAAACAGTGGCTTAGATGTGGACTCCATCTATATGGTTCAGAACTTACCATTGGAAGAGTAAATGACAAGTCCTCACTGGAAAGTGATTCTTCCCCTGTACTCAGCGCTGGTGAGGCCACACCTCGAGTACTGTGTCCAGTTCTGGGCCCCTCAGTTCAGGAAGGAGACTGAGGTGCTGGAGCAGGTCCAGAGAAGAGCAAGAAGGCTGTGAAGGGACTCCAGCACAAGTCCTGTGAGGAAGGGCTGAGGGAGCTGGGGGTGTTCAGCCTGGAGAAGAGGAGGCTCAGGGGAGACCTCATCACTCTCTGCAACTCCCTGGAAGGAGGTTGCAGCCAGAGGGGTGTTGGTCTCTTCTCCCAGGCAGCTACCAGTAAGACAAGAGGGCATGGACTTAAGCTCTGCCAGGGGAGGTTTAGGTTAGATATTAGGAAAAAGTTATTTACAGAGAGGGTGATCAGGCATTGGGATGGGCTGCCCAGAGAGCTGGTGGATTCTCCATACTTGGAGATATTTAAAAAGAGACTGATGTGGCACTCAGTGCCATGGTCTGGTAACCGCAGTGGTAGTGGATTAAGGGTTGGACTTCCTGATGTCAGAGGTCTTTTCCAGCCTGGATGATTCTGTGATTCTGTGGAGCAGCTTCCAGTAGTACAATGACAAGTGCGTCTCTATTTTCTGGTGGCTGCTATTGACCCTGCTATTGAGACATCACAGTGCTGACAAGAAATCAAGTGCAAGATCCTGAATCACAGCAAAGTCAAAATTGTTCTGTGAGATGATGCTTTGGTGGCAGGCCTGAGATACTATTTCCAGAAGTATACAGACCTCTTTCTCATACTGTGACACTTTGACATCCTGTTTGAAATTGGATAACCAGGTAGCATCAATGTCTACAAATGCTTTATTTAACATTTAGCTTGCCTGGAAATGTTTTCCCTCCCTGCAGGGCAAGGACCTAATAAAGCAAAGAGTGAATTCGCTCAAGATCTTGTACAAATATCAGCTGCTTCATTTGAAGCTTCCTGGCTGAGGTTGTTAGGACCCCATCAGTCATTAAGCTCCTATCCAGTTTTGCATCTACTTTTCCAGTAGGAACATCTTCAAAGCTATAAACTGAATGAAGTAGAAAGCAGTTGTCCCTCTCTAAATCTGTGCTTTTGTCAACTACTAATGTTACCTTTCTCTATCTACTTAGCAGTTATGTCAGCAAACCAAGCAAATTTAATAGAAAATATATTTTCTAGGGATATTTCCAGGAATTTAAAGCTACAGAAGCCATGTTCTGGAGGTAACATCATGTGGGTGATGCCTATAAAACTGAGAATATGCTCAGAATTATGGATACATAGTTGACATTAATTAAATTACTTACTTAATTCTAAAATTGTAGCCCACTCACCAGTTGCAAATTATCTGTATTTTGTTTTCTGAAGAACAGATGTTTTAAGAAGGCATTGTATTTCAGAATAATAGAATTGTTTCTGGACAGAACTCTGATCTCCATGAGGAAGAGTTTTACTGAATTGGCTTGGAGAGGGAAAAGAGGTCTTTTAGATACTCCAGAGGGTTTCCAAAGAATGCATTTTCAGGGAACCGAGAAATTATAATATGTGATTATAGATAGTTACAGGTCATGAGCTGTTTAGTGATTTATTAAAAAATTATCCCTTCAAATTTTAAGCATAGCAGATCCTAGCTGTTTCTTGGAGTCCTTACGGGTGCAACAGAAGAAGCCAGATTCTAAAACTTAATTTATTGCACTACGAGGATGTACTTTTATGTCACATCTGATCTGAACTAATTTCAGGATTTTGCTAAAAAGACGTGATCCCATTCTTTCTTCTCTCTGCCTGGACATCACAAGCAGCAAGCTCTACCAAGTCTTTATATCATATGAAATAATGATGCAGCTATGTAGTGAACCAGATAATCCTGCTGACCTGTTAGAGAATGTACTTTTTTTTTTTAATTGGTTATCTGGTGGATCAGTGAACAGGAACATCAGTCTCTAAAGCATAATAATTAATAAATTGAGTTTTACATTGGTGAAGGAAAGAGAGTAGAAAAGTGGGATGGTGAGAGACATCTGCTGTTTTGTAAGATTAAAAAGAACAGTTAGATGCACCCTAAAAACCAGCAGATAGCTGACAAGGACAGACTGGATCTGTTCTTATCTGTTCTAGGATCTGATAATCCATTGGACCTTTCTGTACCTATTTCCTTTCCAATCAACACATTTGTAAATTCTTTTGCCTTTTCTTTCCAAAGAACTGGAAAGACAATTAATTAATTCAACAACATGCTTTCTCTCAGAATTCATTGTAGATTCTGGTGATGCCTTGCCCACGTTGCATTCCTGTGCTGTTGCCATCTTCCTTTTGTCTGCTTTTGTACCACTTCTGATGTCTTGTTAGACCTACAGGAGGGGACTGACCGCAATAGGCTTTCTGAATGGAATAGGAGTGAATTCCTCCTCGTTACACATGTGATGACTGAGACAAAAAGGAGTTATCTAAGTGGTAAATGATGCTGTTTGGTTTATTTTGATGAAAACATTCAGGTAGTTGAGCTAAAGCACAGAGCTATGCTCACATAAGTGCAATTCTTCCTAACAGCTTTCTTGCTGCTCTGCTTTTTTTCTCAGAACTCTTCCCTGTAGCATCAATGAAAATTATATTAATCATTTATATTAATAATTCATATACAAGATCAGAAAAAACAGCTGCTATTTGTCATAATTTTAATTTCAAATGTTTTTATTTAATGCAGTTATAATGCTGGAATGGATGATTGGACCCCAATTCCGGACTCCCCAGAAGAAGAGACATGGACATGCTAGAGAGAGTCCAGCAGAGGGTCACAAAGGTGATGAAGGGACTGGAGTATCTGTCCTGTATGGAAAAGATGAAAGAACTGACTGTTCAGCCTGGATAAGAAAAGGCTCAGGGGGACCTCGTCAATGTTTATAAATACCTGAAGAGAGAGTGCAAGAGAGGAGAACCATAGTCTCTTCAGTGTTGCCCTGTGACTGAACCAGAGGCAACAGCCACCAAATAAAACACAGAAGGCTCCCTCTGAGCATCAGGAAATACTTTGTCACTGTGAGGATGACCAAGCTCTGTCAAAAGTTGCCCAGAGAGGTGGCAGAGTCTCCCACCCAAGAATTATTTAAAAACTGCCTGGCCATAGTCCTGGGCAACTGGCTGTAGTGTCCTTGCTTGAGCATAAGGTCAGACCAGATGACCTTCAGCTGTCTTCTCCAACCTCAAATTCTCCATGATTCTGTTAACCTTCTGTTTTTACTGAGTTTGAGCTCACTGCTTATGACCCTTTCTATGATAAAACACACAATAATATGATTTCCCAATGTGTCCAACTGTTCTGTATGATTCATCCACAAGAAGTACCAGAATTACTGCCATATGCTCTCTGTCTTTAATCCTATAAAAATAAACACTGAAGCCATTGAGGGTGAAGTAAACTGCTGGGTTTCCTGAAACAGAACAGCAACATGTTATCCTCTTCTTCATCATGCAGAATTAACTGAGGAATTCTCTGCTAGTAATTAATACAGAAAAACCATATGAGAAACATGGATAAACCTATATGAATGTGGAGGCAATTTAGGAAAGATTTTGCAATATGTAATTAAACCCCCAAATCCAAAATGTCCCATTCTCAGAGTTAGCTCCAAGAGCAACGTTGTATTCTATGATCTAGCTGCCACAAATAGGACTTTCAGTAGCTTTACCAAAGGCTCTATTAATCAAATTCAGGGTACAGGCCAAGGAAATCGATTCACTTCTGAACCGCTTTCCACTGTGAAATTCATAAAATAAACAGTTTGAATGCTGCAGTATTGTGGCTACTACCAGTTGAAATTAGATAAGACCGCTGCACACTTTTCCTGAGGCTTTTAGATGTAGAAAGCAGAAGTAGCAGTCTTAGAGTACCACTAGTTCATTATGACTTGTTATTGAATGTACACAACACATCCTTCATAAAACCAGCAGGGATAGCCAAAGAATATGTAGGACTTCTGGATTTTACCTCCCAGACCTGTGTCCCTTTTGATAGAAGAGCACTGTTACTGTGCTGGAACAATTTTTGCTACGTGTTATGATGGTGTATGGATTGATGGTTTGCTTTCTGGTTATTTCAATACCATAACAGAATGAGTGCTATAGCTGAAGCACAGAATCAAAATCACTGCAAATGTTAAAGTTACAGGTTGTGCAATATCATCTGACAGCACAGAACTCCTCTACAGAACATGCCTCCAGGATTTTCTATAATCTGAATCAAACCATTTGTCTTTATGGAACTTCCTGAAAGATCTGTTAAGACCAGAAGCTGTTTGAACCAGACATGTCACAGAAGATGTAGCCATGGAATAAAGTAAATCCGTTTTCCTGTGTTCTCAGTCTCAATCCTACACAATGAGCTATGGTACCATTCTAAGGCACCTCAGTCATGTTTTTCATGCTTGTGTCTCTTGTCCAGGCACTAGCCTGCTTCCAGTATGATGCATGAACCTTTTCTCCATGTCTTCTGTTGGGCAAGTTAACTTTTTTGTTATTACCTCCCCACATACTTCAATACTGAGCTCATTTCACATACTCTTACAGCATGTCTGATTTTACCCTTGTACTTCATATGTATCATCACTTTTATCTTTTATGTCTAAGACTCCGCTAACATTAATTTAAGCAACTTTTGGGACCCACTTAAAGTAAAACAATATAAATGAAGCTATTCTGACATAGGCTGTCACTTCAAAAGTGCCAGAAGTGTGGACAATGTTTTATACAGTCATCAGCTGCTGAGAATGAAATGTGACAGCACAAGCTCTATTTACAGTTGGCTTCAAAAGGCAGAGGCAGTGGGAATGGGAGATTGCAGTGCCCTTATTAGGTTTTGTAATTATTATATTTGTGTCTTGGGAGAAATAATGAATGTCCCCCAAACTGCACATAGGTTTAGCTATTCAAATTACGTTTGTTTCACTGATTTCAAAGAATACATTTTTGTGTATGAAACCTAAACCCACACTCCCTGTAGGATCAAGACCTACTTTTTTCATTGACTTGTTTTCTTCATCTGTAGGATAGCCATTTCCTATGCTATTGATATTGGTAGGAGGCTTTGTAGGTTGTGGCAGTTGCCACTCTCTCTTTTTACTTGTTCCTACCATTTATTCTTGCCCAAGTTAAAAAAAATATTAATGGAATAAACTTTGAGAAAAACTTAAACAAGGTTTTCCATAACTTACTTTTCTATTCATGTTGAACTGAACATGATCGTTTGCCAGACAAAAGAAACGTCCTGTTACACTACTGGTTGCTTCAGAAATCCCCACAATTTGTCTTAAATATGTACTAGTAGGTGAACCACACTCTTATTATCCTAGCGGGCATGCCACTTCTATAGACTTCTTTTGGGGAGATGTATCAAAAAATGAATGTTCTGGGCTGCAAGTTAACTGCTGTTTGAGAACTTCTTGACTGCTTGTACACTTACAAGTTTGGACCATTTAAATGTGTACAGAAATCACAGAGTTATCAGAGTTGGAAGGCACCTCTAGAGATCATCTAGTCTTCATCTGGTTCTTCTCTGCCCAGCTTTCCAACCTGTCCAGATCACTCTGGATGGCAGCACAGCTCTCCAGAGTGTCAGTCACCTCATCAGCGAACTTGCTGAGGACAGTCTCTGTCTCCTCATCCAGGTCATTGATGAAGGTGTTGAACAAGACTGGACTGAGTATTGACCCCTGGGGGACACCACTGACCTCCAACTCAGTGCTGCTCCATTGATCCCCACCCTCTGAGTTCTGTCACCCAGCCAGCTCTCAATCAGCCCCACTGTCCACTCATCTAGCCCACACTTCTTGAGTTTCCTAATGAGGGTGTTATGGGAGACAGCCCTCATCTAGCCAGTAAATAAAAATGTCACCCTTCACATCCCCAACAAGATCCTCTTTGTTTGTTAATACCAGATCTAGCAGAGCACCTCCCCTCATAGGCTCCTCTACCACATGCATCAGAAGGTTGCCACCAGTGCTCTGCAGGAATCTCCCGGACCATGCACACCTGGTTGTTTTGCCTTTCCAGTTAATATCTGGGTGATTGAAATCCCCCAGGAGAACCAGGGCCTGTGATTGTGAGGCTACTCTCAGCTGCCTGTAAAAGGATTCATCAACTCATCCTGATTAGGTGGCCTGTAGTAAACACCCACCTCTGTGTCACTCATGCTGGCCTGCCCCGTAGTGGTCCTGACATCTTTTTGAAGGGAGAAGCCCTAACTTCCACCAGACAGTTCCCAGATTCTTCCACAGCTGCCAGCCTATTATCCCCCATCTCCATGGAGGCAGTTAACAGTAGGATTTTATTAGGTCCCCACTGGCATGCCACTCCCAGGCTCCTCTCTATTAAACCCAGTTTTACCCCCACCCCTCCTTCAACCATAGCTTAAAGCCCTTTCAATGAGCTCTGCCAATGTTTTGAAACAATCCAGATCTGCTTATTATTCCAACTTAATTGCTGAATGGGCAAACTGCCCTACTCTCTTGTAACTTTTTATTGCAGGGAAGCTGTCTAATCTGGCTCTTCCTCCATCAACAGAACTTTGTGAACTGTTCACATCCCACTTTGAGAACAAAATTAAGATCATGGTGAGTCAGCTGCCTTCTAATGAAGCTGCCAACACTAACAATTCTGTAATTCCCAATCTTGAGCCTGTCACAGTTCTCAAACTACAAATACTTTCGGCATTTTGTGCTCCAACACCTCAGGGCACTATTATGTTTTGCCAAAACTCTGTTCTAAATAGTTACAGTTTTTCTTGATTCTCTAATCCCTCTGGGTTCTCACATTGTTAATCTTTCTTTGATGGTGGATAACTTCTTAATAATGCCAGACAGTAAAACAATTATCAGTCCAGTTTTTAAGAAAAAAATCTGTTACCAATTGAATATTCTGCATGTTGCTGTCTAATATTCAATCATCGTTTTTTGGTGGTTTTTTTTTTATTATTTTTTTTTATTTTAGCAATCGTAACACCCTGCAAATGTGGCAATACCTTTCAAAGAAGGCCTCTTGACTTTCTCTCAGGCTGGACCCCATCCTCTGCACTCTGAAAAATATTCTTAAGAGTTTATTTTTGATCTTTATACCCTGACAGATGATGAATTTTTGCTGCTGCTGCTTGACCTCTTTATTTCCTTTGGCATTATTTTGATCATAATAGAATATTAGGTCTCCTGGCAACCCAGATTGATTTAGCTCTTGTTTTCATTGAGACTGCGTGTAGCAATTCTGCTTTTCTCTTTCTGTTCCTCTCTCTCTCAGACACACATGCTCAACAGTATCTTGTACTTACCATAGCACAAAGAAGGCAAGCAGAAGTGGTCTGGCAGTCAACAGACAACTTTCCTGGCCAGCATGTAAGTTTATTCAACATAATTCAATTAATAAATGTAATACCTAGCACATACATAATTTTCATCAGAGGGTATGACATTTTTTTACAAAGATGCATAAGAACTAGTATCCTGTAGAGTGGTGCAGACAGTGACTTCAATATTATTGGACAGGGTATCTAGTCTGGGAACACAAACTCAACTATCAGCATATAGCATCTTGAAGAAAGGAGTATCGTTAGTGAAGGTTAATAGCTGTTCAGCTGTCCGGTCTTACCCTATTTAAATGACACAGTTTTGTGCACACTATTTAGGATATAAATGGATTGGGTCCCGTTTTTTTGAGTCTCTAGCTGTCTCAGTGTGAATCTTGTGTGTCACTTGCAAAAAGTTCATTCCCAGGCCATTTTATGTGTACAGCACTGTTAATTTGGTATTCATGTGCCCAGATATAACTTAATGCTTTACAGTCTGACAGGTCTGCTTGGGTATTCAGGTGCTAGATCACTCCCTATTGCAGCACAGTGTCTATATAGCACTGGTCTTTTGCTCAGGTTTTCTGGAAATATAAAACTAAGAGACTTAAAGCTGAATCACTAGTTATTGGTTCCAGAAAGAAATTGCATCTAGTTTCCTTGTTTGCATTCTTTATCACTTCTGAAGTTATTCCTGCCTCATAAATCAAATGTCTTTTTTTACCAGCTCTTATTTTACAGACAACTAAAAGGCATTATTTTTAGCCTATTTTTTGTTACATTTGTTATTTCTTGTGTTTCTTGAGAGGACTGCCAAAATACTTCTACATTCCCCTCTGAAGATTATATTATTTTAAATGTTTTATCTAGTCAAGTCCTTGTAATGTTAACATCCAGAATATTTTGAAATTATCTGGGATATTTCAGTAAGTGATCTGACTTCCTTTGAGTAGAAAGTGAAATCTTAAAAGGTTAGAAAAATGAAATCTTACTTTCATTCTTTTGGGGTTGTTTTATTCCAGTATTTGTAAGAATATCATAATGAAATATTAGGTGTGTATTTAATAAAAAATACATCTTAGATGAGTCCAGAAACCAGGCACTCACTGTATCAAATACCTGTGTTTTTTTTCAAAAGACTTTATATGGGAAAATGCTTAAAATATGGCTTTTAAGTGTTTTTTAACTATAATATAGTGAAGATTGTGTCTTTCATTGTCTCTTAGATTTTCTATATTGCATTTGTTCTTTTGAGGGGCTTCAATTAAGCCAATCCTGAATATCTAACTTCTGTTCTAAAACTGAAGCTGATCACAGCATATCACAGATAGTAAAGATTAAAGAATCAGAGGTTAGCTAATAAATCTGCTCATCTTATATAAAGGGAAAAGTATCTAGCTTATTCTCCCATAGCTGTGTTGATTCTACACAATGATGAGAAACTAAAAGTGGCAAAGTATATTTTAATCACAGATAAATAGAATAAGAAAAAGCATCTACGGCCCGGTGCAGAGACAGGAGGCTGTTAAAAGATGCCATTTTTACACAATCACTTTATTTACCACAGTCACACTTAGATTTTAAACAGGCTCTATTGTACCAATCTGGGTGTAAAAACACTAAGAACTCCTTCCAGTACACTGTAAGCTTCCCATTGAATAAGATAAGAGGTATGCTTTAAAATAATTATCTTTTCTAAGATGGTAATTTCCACACTCTTATTCAAGCCAGTATCTGACTACATTTAACTAGCTAGTATTTTACCTCAAGTATATACCTTAGTCATTTGTCAAGTGAAAACATGTTCCAAAATTCAAGTGAATATTAAAGTACATCTAATAAATCTGGTATCATACTCTGTTTTATGCAGACTCAATTCCTGCTGACTGAACCCCTTTGATTTGCAATCTACTACTTAGTATACAAAGGTAAGATGTATTATGGCCCTCAGTTTAATTTTCAGAATTCTGTATCTGTCAATATGTGGAAATTTTAACAGAGATGGAGATAATCATAGAATGGCTTAGGTTGGAGCAGCCCTTAGAGATCATTGACTCCAGCCTTCCTGCCATGGACAGGGACACTTCTCAGCTAGACAAGGGTGCTCAAAATCTCATCCAACCTGAACTTGAACCCCTCCAGGGACGGGGCAGACACAACTTCCTAGGCTATCTATTCCAGAGTCTCACCACCCATGTACTGAAGATCTTCCTAAGATCAAGTTTAAACCTATTCTCCACCACTTTAAAACTCTTTCCCTTTGTCCTATTGCTGGACACTCATGTGAGAAGTCCCTCTTTAGCCTTCCTGTAGGTTCCCTTCAGGTATTGGAAGGCAGCTATAGGGTCCTCCAGGAGCATTCTCTTCTTCAGGCTGAACAATCCCAACCCCCCGCAAGCCTCTCCTCATAGCAGAGGTGCCCCAGCCCCTGGATTGTCTTTGTAGCCCTCCTCTGGACTCGCTCCAACAGCTATATGTCCTTCTTATGCTGGGGACACCAGAACTGGTCACAGTATTCGAGGCAGGGTCTCACAAATGCAGAGTAGAGGGGACAAATCACCTGTCTTGATCTGCTGGCCACACTCCTCTTGATGCATCCTAGGATATGGTGGGCCTTTTGGGCTGCATGAGCTCCCTGCCAACTCATATTGAGCTTCTCATCATAGAATCATAGAATTGTCTGGGTTAGAGATCATCAAGTCCAACCCTTAAATCAATCGACACCCCCAAATCCTTCTCTTTAAGGCTACTCTCAGCCCATTCTGTACCCAGCTTGTAATGGTTGATTTCATAATAATGTAATAAGTTATTTGTAACTCAATTTTAAATTGTATTCAGGGAACACTGTATTGTGTATACACACATTACCATAAAATTTCCCTTTCTGGAAAACTGTTTTATACATAAATATTACATAAAAGCTACTCTATGAAAGATACACTCTGAAAATTGTGTCTTTTGATGTTGTCCCATTCAAAGTCTAAGAGAGGCTTTGTGGAAAAACTGAGTTCTCCTGCCAAACCTGAAAGAGGTTCTCAGGTTATTCCACATTCAGCCCAGGGTTGTTCTTGCCCTTTGTACATGATTAGGCAAAGTTAAAAGGAAGTAATAATGATTCTGTCATTTCTTCAAATCATGTGATTTTAGCTGAGGAATAATTTTCCCTCCAAATCACTGTTCAAGAGAATTACTGCAGTCTTCAGCCATGGCATAAATCTGTATTAAAATGGTTATCCTGGTTTTGTCTGTAGTATGTGATTGAAGCATACAAATCTTCAAGATTTTCCAGCAATTTTAAGATTGATATTAAGTGTTTGGTGTAAAAACGGAAACTTTGTACTCTGAGTGCTTGATGGTGTTTATTATAGCACTGTCCTGCTGAAATCAGTGAGATTTGGAATGTGCTAATGGCACCGAAATTTGCACATTCTAATTATTCTTTTTTTCTGCTTACCAAAACCATAAAAAATAAAAAAGAAGAAAATATATAGTAAGGGAGCTTCTCAAACTGCGTCTTTCATCTTTCCTTAACATACTTCCTCTTTTTCAGGCATATAATTTTTGTTTTGGAACTATTCATATAATCATAAAACAAATACTTTAACATTTCTTCCTGGTCTGTACTACTTGTATTGTTCTGCATGCACAGAAGGGAGTCTGATGTTGCAGTTCTATACTAAATACCCAAAGTATTTAGGACAAAGAGGTGTTAAAAGAAATCATCTCTTCTTTCTTGGTGGTTTTTTTTGTGTACACTACTTCCATATCTTTGTATTTCTGGATGGCTGTTTCTGAAAGAAGTTTCTCTGGGCTCTCTTGCTAGCTACTCATCTCTTTTGCTTCTGCCCTTCTGTTTTTCACAAATCTGAAAAACTGTCAGGAAATTCCATGAAGAACAAGACTGCATGGTGGGCAACCAAATTAACAGTCCAAATCTGCATGGTGGGCAACCAAATTAACAGTCCAAATTGCAGGAAGAATTAATTTTGAAAGACACAAGCCAGGGTTACTCAGGAGAAGGGGAAATTACACAGAGAAGAAGAGCAGGATCAGGAGTATATCCACCTCACCTCCTTGAGAAGTAACTATATCCTGCTGTTCAGAAGCTGAAAGGACAGCAACCTGGCAAGAATATAAACTTAATTGCTTGCTAAAATCAGTATGAACTTGAAAAACATTGTAGGTTTCATTTAGATGGCTAGGGCAAATCAGGGTTTCGATTAAGTTGAATTTTTGTGATGTGTCTGTTTCATTTTTATAATGAAGTTCACTTGTGTGCCAAGTGATTAAATAGTATAAGCTACGTCACTGTTAATGTTTTTATGTTATCAGTGGGCTTTTTTAGGGCATTTTATCTTAAGTATTGCCATTGTAATGTAATGTATAGCATGTTTTAATAATCCATGTATATTTAGAACAGACAGAAAATAACTCTGAAATGTAGATTTTAAATGTCAGAGGACACAAGGTTAATTGACTTGCCTGGCATGCATTAAAAGTCCATTCTAACAGAGAAACTGGTAGTTTCATATCAAAAGTAGTGATAGCATTCCAGAGTGTTATGAATCCATTTCATACAAATAGAACAGTAATCCATGTATATTTAAGAAGTGTGATATGTGTTTGTCTGAAAAGAAGTAACACAAGTAATGATTCATTTGACTTTTGAAAAAAACTACTGAACCACGTATTCTGCATGTCATTTAAGTTCCCAATCATACATTATATTGGCAACATGACTTTGACTTCTTTGATAGTCCATGGAAATATAACTGTAACAGGTTGAAAATATTACATTTTGGAAAATTTGAAAACATAAGTGCAGTAGTGTAAGCAGCAGTTCTTAGTAGTAGCTCAGCACTAAAGAATACATTAATTTATATGACTAATTAGCCCAGAGTAGGGAAGCAATAAACAAGTATTCAGGTTTAGCATTAAGCACATTGTGTTTAGTGACCTTTTGTTGGAAATAGAACTCCAAAGTTATTCCAAATGCCTTTCTGGTAAAATGGTAGAGGTCATGCTATAAGTTCCTCCTGTACCCATCATCTTTAAGTGCCACATGAAGAGCAGCCTTCCACGTCACATGAAGAGCAAACACAGAGAATTTCTTCTTAATGTAGCTGTATGTGTGAAGCCATTATCAACTGTGGTTTGTTCATATCACCTGGCAGATAAAAAAATGAAAGCATGTTTAGCCACCAAAACAAACAGTGTGGGAGATGTCTTCCATTCAGCATATTACATTAACTGTCCTCTGAGACTGTATGCATTATTCTGAATAATACAGACTTAGTAAAGGTGTGATTCCTCTTCTTACTTCTGTCTGAGGATTGAAAGCTTCAGAAGAGACATCTTGTACTCTAAGAACAAATTCCAAAGTTTAAATATAACACTGTGCTTAAGTCTCCAAAATATGAAACACCTGTACCTTACATGTTGCCCTATAAATATCATGTATAAACTGCTGAACCTGTTTCAAAGTGCATTTTCTTATACTGTAAATTAAATAACCAACATTAAAAAAATAAACAAAAACCAAACAAAAACCTGAAGATCAAAATCCATAGTTTGCAAACTCCAAGACCATCAGCCTATGCTGTTTTGAAGGTCTTGACAATGTGCCTTCAGATCTCTGTAATGGAATCATCTAAATCTCACAAATACACCAACAGTAGGGTTGGGATTAAGTAGAAAGAGAAATCCCATGCATGTTGCTACTGTTTGCATACCAGGAGTGAGAGAGAAACAGTAGTCCCAGCTTTACTCTTGGATTTGGGGAAGAACTGAAATCTTGTGACCACAGCAGGGGCTGTGGCAAATGAGTCGTGTGTAGATCTGGCTCCTGCAACAAACATCATTTAGCCAACAGCTCTGACATGTGTTAAAGGTGTGAGATTTGTCTACAGTGGCTGTCAGGCAGAAGCTGAAACTTTTGCTCATGCTGTTTCACTCAGTCATGAGCAGCAGTGAATGCCTTCCATCAATACCCCTTGTAGCCACTAGTTGTTCCGCGGGCAGTTTTCACAGCAGAGTTGAAGGCAGCCTGTGTTTCTGCTGTTTTTCTCCATAGTTTGTTGACAAGAGGTTGGATAGAGTTTTATAACTTGTTGTTTGACTCTTAACACTTAGTTTTCCTCAATGGTTATTCCTAGCTGCCAGCACAGGCAATCCCTGACCTCAGCTGGTATAGGCTGGCTCCCACTTCTTTTGTCCTTCCATCATATCTATATATACCATAATGGAGTATTTAGCCTTCTTTTTTTCTACTTTTTCTTGATACCAAATCATATTCTGGTGAAATATCTGTAGTTGTCTTTCTTTCAGTCATCTGGAATTGCTATGTGTGCACTGATGTGCTTAATATCTTGGAGCATTCTCAATTTTATCTGGTCAAGACTTTCTTATGTTTATGAGATAAAACTGATTTCATTTTGGCCTAGTGGAACCTTTCCCTGTGATTATCAGCAGCTGTTGGAGACATTTTGATACCCTCTGTTCTGCCTGGGGTATTCACTTTACAAGAAACCCCGGGCATTTTCACTAAACCAATTCCTTTTCCAGTGCAGAGATCCATGACATCCTTTGTGTTTCTTTTCCTTCACCTATGGTACATTGTATTTTGGAGGGGGTTTTGTTTTGTTGTTTGGTTTGGTTTTCAGTGCTTTGTCTTGGGGTTTTTTTGTATTTTCTACTAAAGTCTCCAGTTAGTTATTGGGTATTTTGGAGGGAAGCAAGAGAGGGTGGGGGTCTTACAGTAGAAACATAAAGTAGAAAGTAGAAGGGATTTATTTTTTACCCTTTTTTTGGACTGAACAATTATTCCACAGTTCCCTGCAATGGTAGTGTACTGAACTCAGTGACCAAAATGTTTCTTTCCCGTCCACAGTTTCTATCTCTTCTTTCTGAAACCAGGAAACAGTGCATGCACTGCCAATGTAGAACACCTAACCTGTTCTAGCCAATATGTGGAATAGCTCACAAAATTATGTATATCTAAGAACTTTGGGTTGGGGTTTTTGTTTTGTTTTTTTGTTTGTTTGCTTGCTTGTTTGTTTTGTTTGTTTGTTTGTTTGTTTGGGGTTTTTTTGGGGGGGTTTGATGTCTGTTCTGCTGAATGGGGGCTAGTGTACCTGTGACAGGTTGCAGAGGACTAAATTTTTTTCCCCAAGCAAGAGAGTTAGCTCTCAGTGTTAGAAAGGATTCACAAGGAAAAAAAAATAAGGGCAGTCTGGTTGACAGGAGGCAAACAGGAAACTAGAAAAACTGATTGTTGTTAGTCAGAAGGGGAGACTGTAGTATTTCACAATATGGTGTTTGGGCAGGTTTCTAGCCCAAGGTGTGTGTCAGTTTCCTATATTTCCTACATCAGCTGTGTTGGTTTGGGAATAGTTCATTCTGGAGGATGTCAGAAAGAAGTCCTTGCTGCAGAAAATTACCAGCTGCATTATAATTGCTCTCTATTGAAAAGCCAGTTGGTTTACCTGTATTATTTATTCTTTGAGACACTGTATTTCTCTATTCAGTTCTGGACTTCAGATGATCTGAACCCCGAGTTCTAGATTCCAAATACTTAACCATGTGAACAACTCAAACAAACATTTGGTAAAACATCAGAAATTGAACTAAAGCAAGTATTGTGGAGTGGCAAGAATGCCATGAAGTTGTTTCATTTATTGATTCATCCTTGAGAGTTCACCTTCATATGCTGTTCGCTTTTATTCATTTACCTAGTAAACTCTGTTGGTCATGAGGTACTATTAATTAATACAGCTGTAGCAGCCCAGAGTTTTCTGCTTGATTCTAAAGCTGTAACCAGATGTTTTTCACAGTTTGCACAGTACAACACACATCTCCTACAAAAGAGCTGTTACCCCCTCCCCAAGTCCTTCTGTACACGTTTACCAAAATAGCTATTGCTGAATAATGTCATCAGAATTAACACCACTATTCCAGAATCTGACTTACTGAAGTAAGTCCCGGACATGAGCCAATTATAAGAAAAACAAAACAAAACAAAATTAAAAAAAAAAAAAATCCAAACCAAACACAACCAAAAACAACCAAAGACACAAACAAACAAACAAAACCACAAACAAACAAACAAAGTGCAAACAAACAACAACAACAACAACAAAACAGCACCCAAAAGAACAAACATAGTTCAGCAAAAAATAAAGAACATTATCAGGCAGGTATTTTAGACATATTCTTGCAGTCATTTACCACATGGTAGATAAAGCAAAGGAAGACATGGTCCTTGTTTTGAACTTCTGTTCTCTTGGGGCTGTCAGTCTTCCTTTACCCCATCAATAGATTCACTGGTTATTTATGAAGGGAAAACAAACAAACCAAACAAAAAACTACAAGAAAAAACAACAACAACAACAACAAAACAAACAACAAACAACAAAAAACCCACCAAAATACAAAGAAAAAGAAAATTTAAAAAAAGAAAGGAAAAAATACTGGAGTGCAGGCCCAGCAAAATCTGTTAGACAAGTCTACCCTGGTACACATGAAGTGTGAGGGTTTTCTGTTTTTTCTGTTAAAAAACATTGAGTCATGACTATGACAACAAGCCAAAATTGAAAAAAGAACCCCATAATTTCCATTTATTTCTGCAAACATTGTGGTAAGGCTGCAGCATTCTTATGACAATAGTAACCATTGAAATGCTACCGTTCCTGAGTTTTGTCCAGACTTTATCAATATCATGTCACATGTAAACAATCATATTTAATAGATTCCGTATTTATGAAAGCTATTTTAGATGAAGTGCAGCAAAACTCTTTAGACTATATTTTGCTGTTTGAGGTAGACACTCTATTGCTTAAGCATCAAAAAATGTTGAGTTGCTTAGAAGGCTTACCATGAGGTATTTTAAAGGAGTTCTGGCTTTCAGAATATTCCCTCATACCATTTCTGAAACTATGGTCAATGAAATGCATGTGAGAATTTACAGTAATCCACACAGGAACGAAAAAAAAAATCACAAAAGCTGTGCTTAAAGATATCAGACTAAAGTATTCTTCCTATTAATCTTATTATCACCCAGAGAATGGATTATAAATTCTATAACCCTACATGGAAGGCTCTCTTTACATACTGCATTATAGATTGTGTGTAAACTTTCTTTAGATACTGCATTATAGATTAAATTGTGTATTTTGTAAAGAAAAAATCCCAAAGAGGGTCCTTTTTAAAAAATAGGCATTTGAATAGTTAATTCTCAGATAATTGAGAATGCTTTCGTATAGGCTATGCATGAAAGCAGGAATGAAATTAAACCAAATGTGTCGTGTTTAAGCTCAACTTTATTTTTAACCCGGCATGGTTTATTTTTACTTAGCCTTTACAAATGAAAAACAAATTCCTTTTCTTATCCCATCTGCAGTATGCCTTCCTTTAAGGAGACTGTGTTTTGGTGATGGACACAAATACCTGAATGTGTCTGTGAGGAGAATTTGGTGGATCGGGGAACTGTTAATAGACTATAGAGCATTTCACCTCAAGGGTCACTAGTTCACATCCGAAACAGGTCAATAACAGCAGAAATTCATTATGCATGCATCTGGCTGGCATCTGCTTGGTGGCCATTGCCAAATAATTTAATAATCCCCGCCCAGTTCCACCTAGCCAGGTGCTTTCTGCTCTCCCCAGAGCAGTGACCTACAGCAAGACATCCTCGCACAGTCTCTTGCGGCCGCCTCACACGGAAAGATCCCAATCCCCTTCTTTGAGGGACCTCTTCATCCCGCAGGCACCCCGGAGCGGGCTCAGCCACAGCCACAGCGCGGGGCTGCCGGGGCCCTCAGAGCAGGACCCGCAGCGGGGGCAGCAGGGAGACGGCCNGAGGGCAGAGCCGGAGCCGCCCAGCCCTTAGGGGTCTCGGGCGGGGAGAGAGCCCTGCCCCAGGCAGGCTTCTCGTTGGGGTACCGCGTTTTAACCACGTGTGTAGAAAGAGGTCTGTGCATTGCGTAGAGCCTTCCTCCATCACTTCTCCTCACCCTCCTGTTCAAGGGAAACTACATCCAAACGGTGAGATGTAGGAGGGCGCGAATCCCCGTGAATCCCATCTGAATAAATGTCTATATTAATGAATTATTAACTCAGCCGCTCGTGACCTTAAAACTGCAAGGAGGAGACGCCTAGGGCAAGAAGGAAAGCTGCTGAATCTTTATCGGACTCCTGTCAGAGGTAACCGACCATTTGTCTTCCCCAGATCAGGAGAATTTAATTAATATGAAAGGCAAACTTTTTAATTGTGTGTCAAACGAAATCAGATAGGGTGTCCCCGATTCAGTCCCTTCCTAAAAGAGGTTTAACTTCCTTTTCTACCCCAAGCCTAAAATAAAACTTCCGAGTTTCTTAGGGGGTGGGCATCCTTCCTAAAGGTTCTTTACAAAACGTACATATACACACTCACAAAATAACAAACAAACAAACAAAACAAAAACACCCCCAAAAAAACTCACTCCAACAAGCAAAAAGAAAAAAAAAATCGCAGGGAAAATGATGAATTTGGGTAGTTAATTTATCGATCTTGGCTCTTCTTTGCGCTTGTTTTATTTTAGAGGTCATTAATCAATGAAGAAAAACACCATGGTGTTCCCCTTTGCATTTAATACACTTACCCTCCTTATTTATTTCTTTTGAACAAATTTCTAGCAAATATTCACCAATCGATTTGTAGGCGATGGATTTTTATAAAGGTTTGATCGCTTTCTAAACGGTCAATGTGATTTGTTTCAGTGCTCGTCCTCTAAATAATGAAAAAGCCTGAGAGAAGGGGAAGGAGGAGGAGGTAGTTAAAAACCTCTCTTTCTTTTTTTTTTTTTTTTTTTTTTTTTTTTTTTTTTTTTTTTTTTTTTTTTTTTTTTTTTTTTCTTTTTCCCCTGCATCTTTAGACACAGAAATCACATGCAGGAGGAAAAAAATAATGTCGTTTTTAAAAGCAACAGTCAAGAAACAGTAACAAATAGACCGTAGATAAACTCGGGAAGACAAAAGGGACGCGCACGAACGCCTCTGCCTGGGCAAGCGAGACCAGAGGTCAGGGTTGGCTAAAGCTGTCCCGAGGAGGGGCAGGTTCGGAGGCTGGGAGCCCCGCTCGCAGATTTGGTAGTTCTGGTCTTTCGGGAGGGTGACGGATCAGGGAGCGGTGGCATTTTGGAGAGGCTGGAATAGCAACCGTGTTCTTTCCTGATGAGACACATCGCTGCCTTCCCCGCCAGCCCGCCGGCGCAGGGAGCATCCCCTCTCGCCGCTGGGCACCGGGGCTGCCCCACTGCTCACCGAGCTTCCCCACGGTCGATCTCTCCATTCCGAGCCTGGGTCGAGTGAAGCTGACGCAGCGGGAGCTCCTTGTCGTCAAGGAGGANAAAAAAAAAAAAAAAAAAAAAAAAAAAAAAGAGAAGTCTGGTCCTTGGGGCGCGGGTCACCTCCGCGCCCTCCCGAGCTGCCCGGCCCGGATGCAGCTACCTGGACCTGCGGGCAGAGGCAGAGGCCGCGGGATTGGGCTGCCTGCGGGGCCGGGCTCCCGAGTGGACCGAGCTCCTTGATGGACCGGCTACCCGCGGGGCCGGCTCCCTCCCACACGCCGCCTGAGCCGCCGTCTTGTTCTGCCCTCCCTGGCCTGAGGACGAGCGAAGGTGGCGAGCAGTGTACTTCTTCCTTCCTCTCTCCTCCAGTTGGGATGGGTCCCAAAGTAACAGGAAGGTCTATAAACTTCATTCGGTCACCTTGGTCGCCTGAAGCGCTACTTTTCTAGCTGAAAACAAACAAACAAACACACAAAACACCAACCCACGGTAACAGATTAAAGTCCTCCTAAACTGAACCCGCAGGGAATATTTCTGTTAAAAACACAGGTTAACTGCAGATGTTGACAATATAGCCCACTAGCTAGGAGCTTTTCCCCACTTCATCACGTTTTTCTAGCGTGAAACGAATTTTTAGGGATTGTTGCCTGTGAAAACAATTTAGTATTTTTAAGAGGTCCGGTAGGGTAAACAACAATAACCCAGAGGTGCGCTTAAAAACCGAACCAAACCACACACACACACACACAAACCACACTGAAAGGGTCAGAAAGGGTAGAATAAAACTGTACCAAGGAAAGAGCTGGCCAGGGACGACACACTGTATTAATAAGGTCAAAATAAAGACTACCAAGCGTGGCTATTCCCCAATGAGTGTCCACAACAGCGCAGTAAACTCATGCTGGCCAGTGCAACCATACTCCCACCCCACACCTCTGACCCTCAGCTGTACGGCCGTATTTCATAACTTTAGAAAGTGGATTAATAGAGCGAAAGGGCTGAAAATTCATTATATGTTGTACAATGAAACTGATCAAAGACATAAAAAAGTTTTTTTATAGCCACCATTATAACCCATAAAAATCGGACTTTTTTCCTACTCATGTTTGCCTTTAACTTAGGTGTTATCAATCTATACAGCAGATGACGGATGACCTTGTCAAAATGACGCCAGTCAAAACATTTTTTGTCTCAGCCCCGTACAAATTTGTGTTAAAATGTCCTGCTTTAGACACAGACAAAGTCTAAACAGCAGCAGCTTTCCCAGGCTCTGAGAGAATGAAGGGTGGGAAAGATGTAAACTAGAAATCGGGTAGGACGGGTAGGGCGAATGGCAAAAACAGTTTACAGGGGAACATGTTATGTTTGTAAGCAAGTGTGCTTTTAGAGGCGGTGTGACACCTGACAGTGGAGGCTTTTCTGACACTAGATAGATGTTTTGGTGATATAAACACTTTGTATTGTGTACAGAGACAAAAAGTATTTTGTCTTAAATGCGCGGGATACTGTGATACTGTGTACATGCAATATACAGAAGAGATTATAGTTCTCGTCTAGTTTTTCAGACGGTGTAAAAAAGAAAAAAGAAAAAAAAAAAGCCCTGTTAAATACTCACTGATACGTGAGCTCAACAACTAAACATCTGGGTGGAAAAAGCCAATTTTTAGGCAAAGTGGAGAGAAAAAGTTGACAAGTATCTCGCCACAGGTTGCATCTCCATGTGCATACTTCTTGCTCTGTGCTGAAAGAGTACGGGGAGCAGGAGAGGGGCGTGATGAGGGGTTCTCTAGGGAACAAGGTCTGAGGAGGGAGAAACTCTAGTGTGGTGAGTTTCATCGTCTGTGTTGGGACCCCGCGGGGCAGGTCTCAGGTAGCCGAGGGGAATAGGAGGCATATTAAGTGAAGTAGGTGGGACAGTATCAGGACAGCGAAGAGAGCTAGGAAGGTGTCTAAAATCCACCTTAGCCCCCGAGGGGCAAAAGGCAAATGAGTCAAGGCCACAGCTCCCGGGTGCAGGACAGGGAGCTAAGCTCTCCCTAACTTGGGTCCAGAGCTTCCGCCGCCAACCCGCAGCCCGGGACTGGGGACCGCGCAGCGTAGAGGATCTTGCTGGGGACTGCGCCGGGTCATTGCTCCCCTTCCCGAGGCGCTGTGCTCCCGGAGCTAGGGATGGAGAGAGAGAAGGAGGAAGAGAAGGAGAGGGAACAGGAGGGTGG
>JAAWXA010000006.1:15906606-16242127 GCA_038090715.1 Florisuga fusca | reverse complement strand
GCAGCGCGATGCTGAAGCCCGGCGACCCTGGCGGATCCGCGTTCCTGAAGGTGGATCCAGCCTATCTGCAGCACTGGCAGCAGCTCTTCCCGCAGAGCAGCCAGCTCAAGAGCAGCGGGACCCTCGCCCAGCTTCAGCCGCCCGAGAGAGCCGAGCCTCCGGCTGACAGCCTCCGCCAGCGTCCGGCCTCCCTCTCCTCCGCCTCCTCCTCCTCTTCCTCGTCCACTTCGTCTTCCTCCTCCACCTCCTCCTGCGTCGCCGCGGCGGCCGCTTCCTTGGCTGGCCTGACCTCCCTGCCTGTGACCCAGCTCCCGGTCTTTGGACCGCTGCAAAGCTCCGAGCCCCCGGCCGGGGGAGCGCCCGCTCCCCTGCAGGGCAAAGACTTGTGCGGTGCCGGCAGCGGCGGCAGCAAATGCGGTGACCGCGCTGCCGGTCGGTTCCGGTGCACGGCCGAGGAGCTGGACTACTACCTGTACGGGCAGCAGCGCATGGAAATCATCCCTTTGAATCAGCACACCAGTGACCCCAACAACCGTACGTATCTTGCCCCCTCTCGCAGTCCCCGACTCCCCGTTCTCCGCCTCTCCCTTCACCGGGCCAGCCTAGGGACGCTCCAAGTTGGGGGACGGCGGTCGGTGCCCGCACCTCTCTCTCTATAGGGAGCATCTCCTGCCCTGCTCTACCCTCCCATTACCTGCTCTTGCATTGTTCCCAGTGATTTCGGGAGGCGGGCGGTAACCCCTCGGTAGCAGCTGTTTTTGCATGAGACCCAGGTCCTCCCCTGGAAGGCACACTTTACTGAGGAGGCTCCTGGGATAGGTTTCTCTCGGAGGGCTGCTTAGTAAAATGGATTAGGAAATGGGTCAAAGAAACTTGCTGTAAAACTGATCCCTTCTCTCCTTGCTTGTCTCTCTCCGTTCCTGCCCCGAATGCCCGGGCTTCACTGAACACCGTGAAATCAGTTACTCCTCCGAGCTGGGAAGGGGAAAAGTTGCAGTTTTCATCAGATGGGCTAAGACAAAGTTTTCCTCCCTCTTATCTCAGAATATCGTTTTCCTTTCAGACCTCCTTGACGCCTCATTGGTTTTAGCTTTCACCCCTATGGAAGAGCATGACATGGTCTTTTAATACGAAAAGTTAGTTTTCAAGACGAAAAAGGTCGTCTCCGTGGGTGTCAGAATTCATTTAGGACTTGGTGGTTAGAAAACGCTTAGCACTGCTGTTGCCAAATCCTGAATTTTCGAAGTATTATTCTGATTCTATATTTCTGCGGGCAGGGGGGGAGAGGAGCCCTAGTATTAAACATCTGTATCGGCTAGAGGTTCTGATTCGAGTTATTGGTTCTGCTTGTCATTTAATCCTGTATATAAAGATACTAAACAACTTAGGAAATTCACAGGTTGAAAATAACTAGATGAACTATATTAATTAATCAGATTTATCGCTAACATTCATAGCACATCGGTCTTTCCCTGTTACACATATAACATGACTTCAGAGTGTGCACTTTTTCCTATTGCTTCAAACACTGTCTGTTACCCTAAGGTTTCTTAATATACTTAATTCTGTTGGCTTTCCTCCCCAAACGTCTAAAAGGCTAACAGACTAAGCGACACCCCAAATCAGCTACCTGTAAGCACATGCCAAAGTATAACGCGGATTTATTTAATTTAATTTCAGATGCGGAGTGTGTATTAATTACATTGCATAGATAATGGCATAGTTTTAATCATTGTACGTATGTCTTAAAGAGCGAAAGGAAAGTTGACTTAGAGTTCGGTGGGGACTTTTCCTCTCTTCTTACTATGGCGTATCTTTCTATGTCAGATACTGACTTTGTTTTGAGCGACTTCCTCACGTTTAGTTTTATCCTGTAGTGAAAAATGTTAGTGTATTTTCTGTTCTCGGGTGCAGAAAACGTGATCTCATAAATTACATCTACTTAATGGAATCCGAAAAGCACTTTTAATCGCCAACTGAACAGTTCAGACAATACATGTTTTACTTTTCAGAGCAGCTCTGTAAACCTGCAAGATAAAGCTTTTAAAAAGCGAAAGGAAGATTAAAAAGTGATTGGGGGTGGGGGAAACGTTTTTAAGAAGCGATTTGCGTCATAGCACGCCGCAGAGTCGCAGGCAAAGTCTTCACGGTTTCTTCTCAGACGTGGTATTAAAGGTGTACTCGAGGGCCGATTGCCGAGAGGACGCGTGTGAATCGCGTCCGGCTGTGACGGGGCAGCTCTCTCCGTCCGAAGGACGGGATAGGATGCTGCCAGCACGGCTTCTCATTTTTTAATTTCCCCCCCCCCGCAGCGATATCTAAAAGGACTTATCATTGAATTTGCTTGCAGGGCGACTTTTCTCCCCAGCTATTATTAGTTGACTCTGAGCAAAACTTCTGGTGCGAGTGTTTCAGCCTTGTAGGACCAGGTGCGTTTGCTTTGGGAACGTCGTTCTAAAAGAAAAAAAATCAAACTGAAAGCGAGAAAGGAGTACGGGAGCTGCAGGCCGTGTCGTGCCCCGCTCCCTCTGTCTCTTCCCGGCCGAGGCGCTGCTCAGCGCTCTGCAGGGCACCGACCCGGCAGCCCCGAGCAGCTGCCCCACCGCCGCGGCCGTCACACAAGTAGCCCAGGTGGGATTGCCAGCCGCTTTGGCTCCGTCCCTCGCTCCCTTTGCTGCACCTTAGCTGCCCATTCGAGGCAACAGAGTTTCTGGTTGTGGGTGAGGTGGGGAGTGACAGACTTCAGTTTGAGTTGTATTTGCTGGCCGCACTTTTAGTTCCGGACGGCCCCGCCGAAACTCCGAGGCTGACCTGCGGCGGCTGTGCGGGCAGGGAGCTCGCCCCAGCTTGGCACAGAGACCCCCACCAGCAGAACATCATCCCCACCCCAAGCGCGGGAGCAGGGCCGCCGGCTCGGCCTTCCTTAGCTGCTGCCTNGCCCGCAGGACCCGGCTCCCCCAGCGCCAGTCCCGGCCCGGCGCCGGGCGGCCGCCGTGGGAAGATGGATGGGCGGCGGTTTTCCCATAGGCGCACGCCTCGGTCGTCAAGTATCAATGAATACGGCACGCTCTTGGGTGAGGGAGGGGGGCGAGGGCCGCTAAGGATCTGTGGGTTAAGTGTCTGTGTGTAATTGTTTTAGATTGAAAGGGGTTTAACTAAGGGAGTGGGGGGGGGGAAAGGCAACCAACCAAGAAACAAACCCCTAATTAGGGCCCTGCAGTCTTTACTCCCAGGGAAGTAAAGGGGATTATGTTAAAACCCTGATAATGTGGCAGGCGGCTGGGGGCCTTTTTCTTCCCAGAGATGAATCCGGAAGGATGAGGGTACTCCTGGGCGCTGGGGCAGGGGCGCCTGTGAGGCGAGGAGCAGATCTGCTATGGTGAGTTTGAGGGCTGCGGGGCCGTCTTGCTCCCGCGGAGGCTTGCCCTCGCTGCTGGAGAGGCACTGTCTCAAGAAGTCTGCGACTCTGCCTTCTCCAGCGGGCTCCAGCCTGCCACTGTAATAAATACGATGTGTAAAACTAAAGTGTCACGCAAGCAAGCAGTTTGCACGCCTCTTCCCACTCGACTTACGGGGAGACAGCGTATATATAACATGCTGTGAAGTGTATCGGTGTGGGGAATATTTGGATGTTTTTTCTCTAGACTGCTGGTAACCTGTATGATTTAGCTATTTTACATCATTAGTTACCCAGCACCCTTAAACATAGCAGATAGCCATATATTAGATTGAGGTTAGAGAAGGTGGTGACTGTTTATTTAGGGTGATAAAATGGTCCATCAGCAGTAATCTCCATCGATATGTGCCACCAGGAGATGAAGGATGAGGGGACAAGCCACAATTAATTGCCCTATAGTTTTGTAGGAGAGAGTGGAGCTGGTGCGGACTGAACTTCGATCTCTTCTCCCAGAGCCTATTCATCATCTCTACATTGTATATGGGGGTCTCTCAGGGCCAGGGGGTGGCAAGGTTTATCTACACACAATATTCTCCTACCCTTCTCATACCTGACACGGAAATTTAATTCATTCATACTTTCAATCGAAGGCAGGGAAAACCAAACCAACCTCCCCTTACCCGCTTCGCAAAAATAACACGAAAGACGCTTCCCAAAGAGATACGGTTCCCCCACCCCCTCGTCGTATCCCAGGGCGGGGGTTAAGAGGGCCCTGGAGTGCTGTCTTCCTCGGGAGAAGGAAGAGCGGGTTGTGTCCGACTCCCGACCGACGATACCGAGTTCCGCGGCAGCGCTTGTGCCCGTGGGGGAAGAACGTCCTGGGCGCCCGGCGGGGGACCAACTTCATCCCCCTCCATCCCCCTCGCTGCTCCGCGGCAGCTGCTCAGCCCCGACGGGGAAAAAGCGGAGAGCGGAGGCGAGCAGGGTAGCAGCCTGGGGCCCTGGGGGTCAGACCCCGGGAAGGGTCGGGCAGCAGCGGGCGGGGGCAGACGGGGCCAGTGCCCACCGTGACTCGCCGCCCTCCGGCTTGCCGGTCAGCGCCCCGGCACATCGATCTGGCCCCTGGGGCAGCAGCCTGGGCTCTGCCCCGCTCACCGCCGCCAGCATTTAAAACAGATAAATAAATAAAAGGAACCCAAGGGGGAAAGCGCATCTGTATTTCGTCCCCTCGAAGGCCTTCTTGAAATCTGGCAGTCTGCGAGGAAGTGCGATTAATTTCGCAAAAAGAGACTGATGCCAGCTCGTCGATGAGGAAATTTAGACATGAGGAACCCGAGATCCCTAGGAAAGCGCCAGCCCTCAGGAAACGAAAGGGTACTGTCACACCCAGCCCACCCGCCGCCTTAGTTGGGTACCCGGGACTATCCAGGGACTTGGGGCAGCCGCAGTGATTTATACTTGCAAGTGAGTAATACCGTGTGAAATGATGGCCACTTACACTGGATACCTGTGTGCTGGTGGTGAATTATGAAGCTGAGGGTCAGAGGCCACCCTTCTTTAATACAGGCAAACTGCAGGTATCCAGTATAACTGCACCTTTGAAGCATATTATTGCCAAGACAAAAATATATTTCTTTCATTTATTGTTACAGCTGGTTTGCTGGTTAAAACACTATGTTGGATCCCACCTTTCACTGACAAAGCTTTCTCCTCTCAAATTTCCTTTAAAATAGGCGATACTCGTGTTATTTAGATTGAAAAGTATTTAGAATTGTATTTTGGGGGCAATGATGTGTCTTTTCCCTTTTGCTTAGGTTTAGCACTTTTACGTGTGATCACATGGAGCTGCAGTTCTGTCATTACACTGTGTTTATTTTTATGAAGGCAAATAAATGGTAACATATTGCACCCCTCCCAAAAGGGCCATGCCAAACAGCTCCACTAGGAAATAGTTTGATTTTTTTTCCTTGCTTCTTCCTTGCCTTAATTCTCCTATCTATAGCCCATGAAGGTATAAAATGAATAAGTGTAATATATAAAAAAAAAAAAAAAACTCCTTCCTGGCTGCATCTGGCCCTGCAATGGAGCATTCCCACTGCCCTTACCTTCTACATCTCCTGATTTTATCAGGAGACACTCTTCTGTGCCTGCAGTTCACATCGCTTTTTCCATTTTCATTCAAATCTCTCAATTTTCTCATATTCATTGCTTCTTCTTGTCTTCATTTGGGGTTTGACTAGCACTATTACAGCTGGTGGGAACAATAATTTCAGCAGTCCTTGGAGGAGGCCTGCACTCACACAGCTGCTTTCTGAGGCCAAAGTAGGAGGAAGGGCACAGTACCTCTCTCCATGATGCCCTGTGTGGCAGTCCTCTGGAAAGCTCATGCTTGTCCCACCATCTCCCGTTTACATGAATTTCTGACACCCTCGTGGATCTTAACAGTTGTCATCCAGTTTGGAGATGCTAGTGATGTCTGTGGATAACAGCACCCTTCCTCTGAAAAAAAACAACAACTTTCTTTTTCATATATTCTTAAGCAAATTGGTGCACTGTATCAGATCCTGCTTTGCAGTATCCATGAAGACAATACTATTGATCCTTTCTGTGAGGCAGAGTAATATGCAAGACTTGAAGCTATCCCTTTTTCCCCTACCTGGTATTAAGGACTTCCTTCCCTTGCCCTCTGAGGAAGAGGAATCCACTGCTTACAGTGGCTGTCTTTAAATGGATAGCGTAATGTTACTGGAAGTGTGCTTGCATGTATCCTTCTACGTATCATTACAAAAAAGTTAGTCACAGAAGAGGAAAATATACATAGTAGTTTTTCATTCAAGGTGCGGTAAAATAGATCTAGGAGGACTTTCAGTCTTTATCACATTTATGAGAAATCAAAAAGTTTATAATACTCATACTAAAATACGCATAAAAACTAAAGATAGATTTATAAAGCACGAAAGTAAGAAGACTTTCAGTACTGCTTAGCATTAAAGACTGGCTCCTTCCCTCTCAGCAACAAGCCATAAGCCAAAACACTTTCAGAAGATGTCCCATTTTCCAAATTTTCATCTTTGGCAGGACAAAGGGAAAGAAACACAGCAGGAGATCAGATACTGCTGCTGCCAAGCATGAAAACATTACCAGTGTTTTTGGATAGTGGAAAATAAATATCACCATGTGTGACTTCCTGGAAGGGTAAATGACAGGGACACAGGGTTCGTTTATACTCCTTGTCGATTTCTTTTTTTTTTTTCTCTGAAAAGATAGAAATAAAATGTTTTATGCACACGTGTCAGGATGAAGAGAAGAAATCATTGCTCTAGGCAGGTTTTCATGTGTGCATGAAGTTAAGCATATCTGGTGGCAAGATGCAGGAAATTGATGCTAAAATTGCCTGAGCAGAGTCATGAAGATGCTTTAGCATACTTAGTGTAAGTTGCTACAGAGACATGGTGTCTCCAGGAAAGCCATTAATAATCAGGTGTTTGGAGGAAGTGTTATGTTTCTAGGAGTTGGCCGAATAGTGCATACAGATGGGATTCAAGGACCTCCACTGGGTGCTTATTGACTTCATGGTTAGACATCCTCTCTTAAAGCCTTCAGTTTTCCTGTGAGATGTTTTCTTTCTAACTTGCATAGTAAGATGCCATATTTGTTTCGTTTAAAGTGTACCCATATGGCAACCTCTTTAGGGATGGCTGCTTTTTGGGTGGTTGGTTGGGTTTCTTTTATTTGTTTGTTTTTTTGTGGTTTTTTTGTTTGTTTTTTTTTTTTCTGGTTTTTTTGTTTGTTTCGTTTGTTTCATTTGTTTTGTTTTTTCCTTTTTCCTATTTGAGTATTTGAGGTTCTTTCCTGTGTGATCTCCAATGCCTAACTCCAGCACAGCGCCTGAGATCTTGGAATATGCCAAATACAGAGGGTTTCTTGGTGACTGGTTTCAAAGAGGAAAAAAACCCATGTTGTGGTGATACCTCATTTTCCAAACTAGCTGTGGCAATAACAACAACAACAACAACATGAAAAGCCCAGCATGTACTCAATGCCTTTTACTCATCGTGCCCGGGAATGGCTGTAGGAATATCTGCTGCGTAATAATCTCCTCTCAGGACTAACCAGAAACCTTTTCCCGGGTTCCTACAAATCTTATATTCCATCCACCTCTAATTGATGTGGCTGAATGAGCAAAAACCCCTCTGCAGTTGCGGTTTAACCCAACAAAAGAGTCGCTTTGTTACAGGGATTAAATTGTTAAGGAAACACTTTAGCCCTCCATCCGAAAGGCATTTTTTTGGCCTATATACTCAGGGTCCCCACTAGGTGGCTTTGTCCTAGAACTGCTTTGGTGTGCTGCAGTGCCGGCAAGGATTCTGCTTTCTCTCCTGCTCTCCTGCCCTTACCCTGCACAACATGTCAGGGATGGCATGAGGCGACTTTCATAAGCAGACTGTCTTCTGCTGAGGTACCCATCAGAGTACTGCACAGCTTAGGGCTGTCTGGCTTGTTTCTCCCTGCAAAGATCTGTAATCAATGTTACGTGTGGAGAACTTGAACAGATGAGCACCAAGTAGGGACAAATGCATTTCCTACAAGACTTGTAATGATTTTGAGGGAAGTGAGCTGCCTCATGTAAGTTTCCAGCATTTTCATATTGATGAATACTTCATTTTTGGCTGGTACAATTTAAAAGATGATGATAGGAAATACGGCTTAGAAAGTGTATCTAAAGTTGTCAAAAGCAAATAGTCTTTTATGCAAACACAGCTTTTATGATCCTTAGGAGCTTTTACTGAATAGACAGGAAGATTTTCCTTTGAAGAATCTGTAGGAAAGGAGCCTACATAATGCATAATACATCCACTTTGGAAAGGAGAACTGCTGAGTCAGACCCCCCGGAGAACTGAAACTGTGGTTACAGGCCATCTAGCAAGCCTAAATATGTGGCTTAGACCAAGAAGCTCCAGCTTCTATAGCAAATTCTGTGCTTTATTTTTATAAGAATGGGTGTAGGTTGCATAAAATTATTAGAGGAAGGGTCTAGGGCTAGTTACATAAGTATTATGGTGTGGTTATTTTTTTCCCTTTGTATTTCTGGAATAAATTTATATAAAAAACCTTTACTGTGCTATAAAAGTAAAATATGAAGAAGACAATTTCAATAAATTTATTATTATGCTAACTCAGCATGCCTCCAGAGAAACTGAGTTCCTGACCATTTAACATTTTCCTGGAAGTTTTACATCCATAGCATGTGCAAGAGTGGTCAGTGGAAAAAATTAACCAAATTTTCTTTGCTCAAAAAAGAAAGATCACAGTAGAGCCTTCCCAATCATTCATTACTAGGAACAATTAGAGAAATAAAGTTTTTTACAAACGTTTTTTTTCAGTGGAGTTGCTCACAAAACCAGGCACGCTGGTTTTGTACTTAGCCTCAGGTACCTGTAACATATGGAGAACATGCATTCCTGTTCAATAAAAAATTTCAAATGTCTGCTAAGAATCAGTAATATTTGTTACATAATTTCAATTTAAAGACTGTATTCATGGCCATACCCTCCCTGATTTTTCATTCGTGAGGTTTTGTTTTCTTTATTTTTTTTTTTCTAAACGGTCATGCATGCACATATGTGTTAATGTAAAAAGTAGAGTGTTCATTGAAAACAAAAATGAAATTAAACCCTATTCCAATTAAAACCTTGGTCTGAGCAGTGGTAAGGCAAATGAGGGGGACTTGTGAAGTATTATGACTGTGGTTTACAATGCCTCACCAAAACACACTGGCAAGGTTTAAATGGGCAATTTATATTTGTAAAACGTGACTCTTAGAAAAACTGTTAAAATAAATGAGTCTTGGCACATCTGTGAACACACCAGGCTTGCAAAGTGTCTGCAGGTTTTCTGCTCAGTCTTTGCAATTTCTATCAAGGGCTTTGCTGACACTAGGAAAACCATCCTAAGCAGCAGGCAAAAGGGCACAGTGTGTACGAGTGCTGTGCTGCCATGAAATGATAGCAAAAGTAGAGGGAGCAGCGTGAGCTTGCCTGTGGCACTGATTGATCACGGTGGTGGCCACCTGCTCTATATTGATAGCCTGTTTCCCTCTCTGCCCCACAGGATGTGACATGTGTGCTGATAATCGCAATGGTGAGTGCCCCATGCATGGACCCCTCCATTCCCTGCGCCGTCTGGTGGGCACCAGCAGTGCTGCTGCAGCAGCCCCTCCACCTGAGATCCCAGAGTGGCTCCGGGACCTGCCCCGGGAAGTGTGCCTGTGCACCAGCACAGTGCCTGGCCTGGCCTATGGCATTTGTGCAGCACAGAGGATCCAGCAAGGCACCTGGATTGGGCCCTTCCAGGGAGTCCTGCTCTTGCCAGAGAAGGTTCAAGCAGGAGCCATCAGGAACACTCAGCATCTCTGGGAAGTAAGTCCTCATCATTCCTTTCTTGTCAAACTTGGTTGTTTTGAAGTAGACATTGAGTGTAATTTTTGTAGCACTAGTAGCACCTACTAGCCATGAAAAAACCCAACACAATTTCAGTAAGGTGATTCAGAAGATCTGAATAGGTACCCAGTGCAAGCAGAAGTCTTGCTGAACTAGAGCTAGCCAGAAAACCAGTGGACACCTCAGAGCTCCAATTGGTGTGTGCAGGAAGAGCAGATTATTGCAGGTGCTATGATGCAGAATAGAGAGATATGTCCAGAGGCTACAACACGTGTTGTGAAGGTGCAGTACATGGTATTCTTTACGTTTTGACGTGAATAACAAAAGCTGATGGACCTCATGGGTCACAGTACCAGAGGTATCATCCTCAGTCTGAGTAGTGCATGTGGGCTGAGATGGCCTATTGTACCATCACTGTGGCCTGCAGACAGTCCAAGAAAGATGCTGAAATAAGTGCAGAAGCCTCTTCTACAGCCCTGCTATTTGCACAGTGAAGGTACTGGTGTGTGTTCACAATTTTCTGGTCCTGAACGGGCTGTGTATTCCCTTAGTGATGCTTTCAGTGCTTTTGTGTGACAGCCACTTTCAGCTCCCTGAAGATGTCCTTTTTTCTTATTTGTCACCATCTTAGAGAGGTTAACAGCAATAACTGATATGAAAACATTCAGGCTGTGATAGTTTGGTTATTTTGCAATGAACATTGACTGTCGTTTGGATCATAAACCCACTGTAGTATTCCCTTGCTCATACAGAGACATCCATGGCTGGTTACTGTTGATGATGATTATGTACATTTCCTCCAGTGAAGCACTGGAGTTCTGTGCTTAGGTATCCTTTGTACGCAGATGGCAACAGTAATATCTTGTGGTAGGTTAATTTAGAAAGAAAAGGCAATGTATGCTTATTTACACACAGATCTAATAATTAATAGGGAAACTTATTGCTTGTGTGTTTCAGCACTTCTTATTTACAAAAAAAAGTCTACTGTCTGCCTAATCTCTTGCCATCAGTTTCTTCCTTGTTTTGTGCTGGAGGGTTTCACCTCTTAGTACAGCTTAGTTCTCTGTAGCTGCAGCTTCTGCTTACCTCAGGAATAACTGCTACAGAGTCAGTAGCAATGTGGTCATACATTTGCAAGTGGTGTTCACTCATCTAGACCAAATTCAGATCTTCATGATCTAAGGGATGTGCTTGATGGTTAGAAATATGACAAGGAGCCTATGAAGATGCAAAAAGAACCTTCAGTGTGTATAAAGTAAAAGTGGATTGATTTTTAAAATTTTAAAATTTTGTGTTATAGAGACAACATACATTGTATAGCACTTGATCACAGGAAACCCGTGAATAGTTAGGTTGTTAGCTCTTTGGGACTGATGATTACCACTTTTCATCATGAAATTCTGCTTTTGCATATCTAATATGTATGACTTCCTTCTATGAAAAGGAGTTCCTATGCATTTCTTATATGCAAACAATTAGTAAATGACATGTCAGGGTCTTTTCCTCAAAGGACTTACCCAAAAGAGTCACTGGGCAAGAGGAAGATTTTCACACCTAAGAGTGAAAAGATCAGTCTCCGAACACACCTAAATATACTCACTAAAATTGTATGACTTGCAGTTATTGGGAGTTTTGTTGCCACCTTCATGAAGGATGGAATTTCTCTTGAATAGCAGGTATTAATGTCAGACTGAAGTCTGTTCCTATGGACTTAAGACTAGTGATTACAATGTGAGCATTTTAGAATATAACATAATATTAATAATTATTTTTTTAATACAATGCTCTGTAATTATGTTGGAGGCTTTATTGTCATGATTAAGTTGGATTTTGTGGTTTATACTATGCTAATTAACAGAATATATAATTACAAAATAAGCTTGCCAGCTCATCAAATTACATAAAACACTGAAATGTAGCTAAAATAAATGGAGTTAGAGATTTTAATATTGTTGTTAATTATCTACATTATCAGCATTTTTTTTTTTAATTACAAAATTTTTAAATGCAAGTTAAGTTCCAACTATTGACATTACCTTTTTAAGTAGACCAGAATTTTTCAGTCTAATTTCAGAGGAACTTAAAAATTGATCTAAAGCAATGAAAAAAAGAAGGTTGCTGGGGGGAAAGCCAAAAACAAAGAAGAAAAAGATGTTAAGTAAAAATAAGAAACAGTACTGATGTCTGTGCCAGATTCAGACCACCGAGGGGTGTCAGCTGAGTTTTTGTGTGGGTTTATTCTTTTGTTCTTAACACAAAACACAGATTTCCTGCTGGCTAGCAAAACTTGTGTATTTTAAGTGAATTATCTTAAAAATAATAATAAAATCTGTGGTTGTTTGGAGGTACTGTGGGCAGTTCATGGATTATTCTGTTAATGGCAAAAGTGTTAACAAAGAATCACATATTCTAAGCTCTAGCTAAAAGTTTTGGCTATTTCCCATTTGTTTTGACTTTCAATTTAGTATGTTTTATCTATTAGAGAACTAATGTTTAATAAAGAAGTACACCAAAAGAAACTAATCAGAAAGTGTGTGTGATTTTACAAAGTTGATCTATGAAAATAAACAAAAGCAATTGAAAGTATGTGTCTGAATAGTCTGTATTCTTTTAGTCTATATGGTATACAGGAGTGTGGATTAAATCACTGCAAATATCAAAACGATGTCTCATCACTACCCCTTTATGAAGCTGTGGCCCTAGTCAGTTCTCTTCTGCCAAACTTTTCAAGATACCTGAAAATACAAGCATGTCCATGGATCAGATACTTAGCATTAGGTGTTGATGGACGTTACAGAGAGAACTTCTCTTTCCTAGTACTGTAAATAGCATTCTAACTTTTTTCTCTCAGCACTGTAAAGTAAAGATGATAGATGTTTATTTTTGTTTACTGTCCTTTGTTTTCAGCATACACCAGTTACATAGGAGGGCTATTGCAACGACTTTTAAGCGTAGTTGAGTGGTTTTTTTTATTCTCTTTGTTGTGGGAAACATCAGAAGCACTGCATTTGATGTATAGTTCAACACTACGGAAATATGTTTCAGTCTGTCTGCTCAAGTGTTCCCACTATGCATTCAATGTTTGCTTTGTATGTAATCCATGCAGCACGGACTCAAAGTAAATTACATACCATTCCATTACCTCACAACAGGCCTTGACACCTATGGGTGTTCATGGGAAATTGTAGAGTTCTTTTGCTATCAGCCAAGATAATTTTTTATAACTTACAGAAAGATCAGTGCTGCAGAAAGGCAAAAATATTAGGCATTTTTAGTTGTAGTTCTTTTTTTTCTTTTTCCCCCTTTGGCCCAAATCTATCCAATCCAGAGTTTGCTTGTATTTTATAATAATACAATCAACTCTGATTTGTTTAAAACAAAAACAGGACTGGGTGTATTAAGTAAACACTCTCTTTGGTAATGCAGACACTTAGTCCAGCACCATTTGATAATATTTCTGATTTTTTTAAATTCTTTTTTTCATTTTGAAACAATGAGAACAATCCTTTTGTTATTGCAAAGAAAACAGAGACTTTCTCAGCAATTAGGTCTTACTGATGAGGATGAGATAATTTTCCCCTAATGTGTTTTCTAATAAAGAAGTTAAAAAGGCACACTTGATTCCAACATATATGAAAGCATTATCTCAATTATTAATGTGTCCTTACTCCCTGGAGATAAATTAATCTAGTTGCACATGGTTTTCCCTTTCTGTTTAACATCAAAATTTAATATGAGTAGACTTAAGGAATGTATATGATATACACTTAAATTCTATTAGAAGAAAATACAGAAGTTTAAAAGACTTACACATTTTAGTAGTCAAGGTTTTATAGGCTCCAAACTTTAAACTGAATTCTGGAAAAAGTACCATTGTAAATTGCCTTTTCCTCTGTATATGTAGTTTAAATGAGAAAAACTTTTACTGATAGATGTATCAAAGGATAGAATCTCTGTTTGCTTTTCTTCATTTGCCTGACAGAGTTGGCTGTCTCCCTGGATACTTTTCTCTGGTCAGAGACCAGTTGTGTTTTTTTGTTTGTTTGTTTTTTTCTTGGAATAGCCCAAGAATGCCAATTATATGATTTCATTTTACATGAAGTTGACTTAAGTTAACTTTTGCTTTTCTGGAAGAAATATTTTTTTGTATATTAATATTTTTTTACAGGGATGAGCAAAATATACATACATCAAGGTGCTCATAAGTAATTGCAAAATGCTGAATATACATTGCTGATTTTCCATTTAAATGGACCAGATTACCTGACAGTACTAGAAAATGTGCACATAATTTTCATAAAGTACCATTTGGGTACTTATTGGTCTTTTTGTGCCTCAGCTGAAGTAAAAAAAACCACATTGCCTTTGACTCCATCTGCAGGAGTCAAAGGACCTGCAGGATCAGGTCCAGGACCAGGAACAAGCATTTTTCTGGTACCTATGCTCGTGAGAGTCCGTGAAGCAGTGCTGTACATTTCTGTATGCATGCAGAGAGAATCCTTAACTTTCAGATGAAGCACTCATTCCAGTTATGGTGATAAATTTTTATTCAGATCCTTAGGGCTGTAGTTTTGGACTAAACTCACTGTTACAGCAAAGCACTGGGGGATAGAATTATGTACATATAGGTCTATTAAAGTGAAAATTATGTTTCTAGGCAATCCATAATCTATTATTCCAGACTGCTTGTCATTCCTGTTTCACATATGCCATGTTCATGAATTAGAATTATTTTGTCTTGAAAAAAACATCCTAGTCATACTACTGTTGTATCTTAAACTATGCAGAGGGACAGCTGATGACATTCTGTTGTTCTGATTTGCTTTTTCTGGAGATTTTGTGGGGTCTACCATCCTTTTGTTTTCTATTAAAAAACACAGTAATTGTTACTTTTGCATGGATTTTAACTTCACATGCTGCCTGCTGGAAATATCCCTAATGTTATGATCATTTGCTTGCTAAGCCAAAGTTCAGTAAACTCATTCAGAACCACAGCTTCTTGAAATCGTATACCTTAGAAGAAGCTTGCACTAAAACTCTGTAAAGCATCTTACTAACATTAGTTACTCTGGATCAGTTAGTATCACGTATTTCCAGAAAACATTTGTAAGTTATAGTTTCCTTACTTGGCATCAATAAAAAGATAGCTTGTTTCTAAATATAAAAGCTGCTTTGTGACTGATAATTCTTATTCTTAGAAAAGCTAAACTAAACCTTGATGTTTCTTTTAGAAGTGTGATTTTTAAAGACCTTTACACAACTTATCTTTATGTAACTTCATGTCTTTGGTATATTTATTCCTTATACACAAGGTATCTATTTTATGTCCAAACAGACAGATAAGCCTAAACATGTGTGCAACAAAATAAATCTGCTTTGGCATGGGTAGTGATTGTGTTCCCATTTAACCAAGCAAAGTTTGGAATAAACTTTGGTACTGAGTTGGATATAGCCCCATAGTCTCAACAGTGTTACTGAAAACAGTAATTCTGTGGACTGTGTGGAACATGAACACATTCATATGCATACCATTCCCAGAAAAAAAAATACTTTCTAAATTGCCAGATCATACAGCGACTGTCTGTTTTTCCATGAGACATAACCTCACCTTGGAGATTTAATTATGTAATATGCAAAAATACTGAAATGGAACACAAATAAATATA
This sequence comes from Florisuga fusca, assembly GCA_038090715.1. NCBI lineage: Eukaryota > Metazoa > Chordata > Aves > Apodiformes > Trochilidae > Florisuga > Florisuga fusca. Next base: position 16,226,624 of record JAAWXA010000006.1, on the reverse strand, counting down.
AAAGCTCATTTTTGTCCTTATTTGACCACTACCTTTCCATATTGCTCAAAAGAAATCCAATCACCAATGTTACGGAACACTTGACCTTCTATTCTTTTGTTAGTTAGCAAAAGCAATTTCTATTTTTGGGTGAAATCTAGTTTGTAAGGCCTGAAATCACTCTTAATTTAAGATACCATTAACAGTGAATTATTTCTAATGACTTTTTATTCAAAGTGGGTGAATAAAGGCAGTATTTTAGTGAGATACATGGATACCCAAAATGTGTTAGTTACCTGATGCCAACAATATTTCATAGATTTGATAAGTGGAAACTGCAGCATACACTTTTTGGCGCAGTGGTGATCAGTATTTTTGCAGAAGCATCTCGATCACTATTGAGTGATTTTTTGCATTTTGGTCCCAGGTTTCATGCTATCAACTATGTCTGGACTTTGAAATGCAGACTTTTAAGGAGTCACTTAACATAAAAGCTGGAAAATTCAGCCCAGCATATACTTTCCTTCCACACATTTGGCACCTTTTTCAGATAAGTTACAGAATTCCATTATCCAAATTGTTACACATGTGTGACAGAGGTTGACCTTTAGTCATGTCAATCCTTTTTGTGTAGGCCTCGGGCTCCAGCCTAATGGCTCAAAGCCTGATTTACTCACTGTAATAAGGGCAGAAGGTCGAGCAATTGTCAGCTTGCCTGCTTGCACTCGTCTCAGAGCCTGGTTGAAGGCTGTTAACACAAAGCTTTTCAAAGTGAATTTACAACCACCACCACTGACAGAGGCCAATCAGTACACCATAAATGTCAGGTTAGTGAGATTGAGCAGTAAGTAAAGTACTGGCAGCCCACTATTGGCTGAAATCAATTGCTGAAGGTTTAACTGAGAATAGCAATCCATGTATAACTAACTCTGTGGAACCATCTTAAGTGTGGAGAGCAACTTGGGAAGTGGATTAGGTGGAATTACCCACCAGCAACAGCCAGGGCACCAAGCCATGCATTTGCTCTTTTTCTATAGGAATGGTACCTGCACTGATGTGATTCATGGTCAAAAAAGTTGTTGTACATGCCTCTTAGTTGTAGAAGTAAGATTATTACACTTTATGTATGGAAGAAAAAGAAGAAAGGTATAACAGTGTGCTACCTCACCTGGACAAAGAAGGCTAGAAAATTTTAAAATGTATTAATTTAGTAATATTCAAATATTTCTAGTCCTTGGTTCCAGAGAAGGCTTTTCCATAATGAAACTGTGTTTTTTTTGCTGCTGGCTTGTAATTGAAACTATCACAGAACTCATTGATGAGTGATTATGTACCTGATGGTCTGAATATCCATGGGATGTAGTTACCCACAAGACTGAATGTTTTTGTCATTTCGTGCAGTGACAGCTTCGACAACAATTCATTTGGCTTTGAAAGCATCAGCATTAAAATGTAGGAATCCATTAAGATGCTGTATGCCAGGATTTATAAATTAGGCAATTTCCTTGATTATCGCAATCATTTACAAAATTGATTGTCCCAGTGTGGTATAGGCAGATTTCAGCAATGATCATTGACAACAGGCGCATCCACTAATATCTATACTCATTGTTCTCTAAAAGAAAAGCCATTCTACTATGAAGTTATTCTCCATCTCAAGGTCAATTATGCATTGAAAAAGTCTACTAATGTGGAAGATCACATATCTTTAAAGGAAAACCACATCAGCTATTTATAGACTGTAATAATATCTGGAATACTTATTTTTTCTTCTGTTTGTAATTTGTTTCCTGATAGCCAGGGCATTCACTTGAGCCTGTAGTATGATTCTCTTTGTGATCCATTATTGAAAGGTAAATAATTTTGGCAAATTGCAGCTGTAAATATTTATTTGATTGAAGATTTAAAAGTCAATACTGTGTTTTATTTGTTGCATCTTAATGTTCTAATTAACGAATAGTTATAGTGTATAGTAACATGATTTGGGTCAATTATTTCTGCAAGACATAATAAAGATATCATGTCACAAAGCAAATATGCTCTAGAAGTTTTCCTAAATTAAAACAAACACAATAAAACCACAAAATTATGTCCCCCATCCACAAAACACCAGTGCTTTCTACTTCTGCGAAAAGAAAATAATATGCATCATAAAAACTTGCAAATGTTAAAGTTAAAAATGCAGGTGATTACAGAAGATTCTTTTGGCAAACTGTAGATAAGGTCCAGACACAGCTGACAACAAGCTAATTTGTGTCAGACCTTATGCAGATCATGAACTTCTAGGGCTACTATCCTGCAGTTGTTAATCAGTCCTTGCTCAGACAAGATAGCCATTGATGTCACTAGGAACTTTGATTTAGTGAGGTCTTCAGGCATGGATGAGTAACACAGTATCACTTTAATCACAATTCTTAATTTTTTTTTTTTTTAATAGACCAACCATTCTTTAAGAACCACTGATCAACCTGCATATTGTCTGCCACTCTCTATACAACAAAAGTGACACACAGTTGACATAAAGGTACCCTAGTAGAAATACATTCATTTGACCTAAAGACAATATTTTATTGTGAAGAGAGGGAAAACCTGTGTTGCCAGTGATTGTGTAGTAGTGCATTTTATATAGTTAGATAAATATTAGAATCCAAGGAACACATTTTTTGGTGTCTTGTAAAAAATCTGCAACTCATAAATTTATTGTTTGTACTACATTGCATATTTGTTGAATGGATTTAGCAAGATATACATAAACAATTCCATATTTTAACAGTAATTCAAACTGGTACTTTCTGTGTAGAGACCTCCTGGAGTATTAGCATGCAAATTTTGTGACCCCAGGGCATTTCTAAAGGTGCTTTGATTTAATCTGTGGAACTACAAAGTAGAAAAAACTGGTTTTATTGTGAGTATGAGAACCTCGTACAGAAGTAGAGGTCATATGAAGGCTCTTTTCAAGTTGTTCACCTGTAACAGAGCCCTCAATCTGAAAATAAAGCAATGGTCAGTGTTTGTTACTGTCCCAACCACAGAATATCCTATATTCTGTGAAGTGCCACATATAAAGCAAATGAAGTAAGCAAACCTAGGGTTCATGATATTTGTCTAGGTTCATCTCCTAAATATGTAAAGGTCAGTATTTTTTTAAAAGTTTTATGTGTACTTTTTGCATGTCAGCATTAACTGTGGAAAGCAGAGTATTAGGTTTTATCAATCTGTCATAAGAACTTTTACTGCAATACCGGTTGGTAACTGATGCTATTTTTAAATGACTATTTTTCAATAAGACCTTGCCATTGAAATAGAAATAATTTTTTTAAGCTGTTCGATTTTGTATGTTCTATGCTATTTCTTTAAGTTGACATGAATTCTCTCCCCTTTTCCACTGTTCCAGTAAAAGAAGAGATTCACAATTACTTAATGAAAACCAAGAAGCCTCTGTTATACCTTCTTATTTGTAGGATCAATTGTTATTGAAGCACATTTTCATTTCCAATTGGAAATGTGAAGTTTTGCTGAGCTATAGATATTTCCCTGGGTTTTTGTTTATCAATTAATTGCAGCCAGCAAAATTTGATCTGTGGTAGCGAAGTGCCATCTGTCCGCCTCTATAAAATGAGTCATCTTTTAGAGCAAACATTCTGAGAAGGTTTTTACATTTGATGAAGAAAACATCCAAATTTTTTTTTTTTTTTTAAAGATGCTCCTCCATGACCTAGTTCCATTCTTCGTTTCAGAGTAGAAAAACTGGTGTACAGTTTGGTTAGATGCATTTTTGATGGCATGAATTTGGAAAGGTCAGTAAGAAATACTAACGTTTCATTACAATAAATATGCTTCTTTTTAGCTAATGCAAAAATATCTTCAGAATATGATAAACTCTATAAACTGAGAGGTTGGCGAAAAACTGTGATTTTTAACGTGCTTTTTCATGCAGAAAAGTGGACGCTGTAGATTAGTTTTTTATTAATTTACCTCTAATAGAAATACACAAAAAGCAACACAGCCTTAAAAATTTAACTCAAAGCTCCTGTAACTTTCCAGGGCAGTTGGCAAAATATATTCAGCTGAAACCTCAGCTATGTTTTCAGCATTGTTCTCTTTCCCACAGTCCCAAACCTGCAAATTGCTAAGTGTCATACTCTGAGTCTGGCATTCTGGTGGTGAGAGGCATATCCTGAGAAATCTGGGGGCTTGCTTCTTGGGATCCTTGGTGTTGGTACTAAAACTTTTTATCCAGCTTAACATCTTTTGTTGTTGATGGATGAACACCACATTTAAAAGACAAGTAAGGAGTCTTAGAAAGCTCAACTTTTGATATAATTATATCATAAAAACACACCAAGTGAAGATAAACCTTGACTTTTTCTTAGATCACACACTAATAATGAAGATGTCTAGGAAAAAAATGGGTACCATACTGATGTTCAGATCTTTGCATCACTGTGGTCTCATTTGAATTTTAATTCTTTTTCATTTTCTGGTTGAACTAAGATCATGCTCTAGTTACTTAGAATAAGAGGTACTTTCTTAGAAATGCTTGCTTGCTTGCTTGTTTGTCCATAAGGGTACCCACTGCATCCCCAGACTTGGTATTCAGTGAATTGCCAATAGTGAGGGTTCCCCAGCAGACACTCTGTGTCCTGGGCTCAGGGGTGTCTCCAGCCCACCATATGGTGGAACATATATTAGAGCAGACTATGTATCTGAGCCTGGGTGGGCTTAGACAGTAACTATGGCTGAGTAGCTATTTGACCTTGAGGTCTACCATTCCCAACAATAGATGTCTGAGGGTCAGGCTGAGGTCTGCAGCCTCCCTTCCCTCCAAAGATTACATTTGTCTGTCTCTTTTCTTAACCTTTGTGGGTTTTGTTTATTTAATAAAATGTTAATTTTTATGCCCTAATTACCCAAAAGTGACATGTCCCAGAGGCAATAGTTTTGCAGAAGCTTTACTTCATTGTTTAAAATAGATTTTTCCTCTACTTTTCAATAGCTAATACATGCGCAATTTAATTGTTTGTTGTCAAGCCTAATCAGATGGCTTCTTTTTTAAAAATACAGCAACTGTCATGTTGGATCACTTTAAGGACTTTGTAGGGTCTTAATCTATTTGATCCTTTATTATGTGTGTACATTTCTTCCACATTATCACTTATCACTTCAGAAATCTCACAGGTCCACATATTATACTTAATGCTATTCATTTCCACTCTGTGGCCTACGACATAGCGCCTGTATTTATGATCAGAAATAGCTTGCAATGCCTCTCAGGATCTATAAATCACATTTTGAAATAACAGCAACAGCCACTGAAGAAGTTTTCATAAGGTCTTCTCCCCCATCTGAAGTTGAGCAGCACACTGCTCGGATACCACACCCAGCCACTGGCTGATGAGTAGTTCAAGAAAAACACTCCTTTCTCTGTCACATTTGACTTTCAGGTCATTTGTTTTAAGAGATAAAAGAAATTAAGAGTTTAAGCTTGCTGATGCATTCACAGAGAAGGTAGTTGGATACGGTGGTAGTTAAACAAGGCAATTCTATGCCTTGGAAATAACATGACTAAAGCCAACCTAGTGAAGGTATGGACCGCCATAGTGTTTGTTTTACTTTTGTTTACTTTTCCCTTCTTTTTTTTTTTACTTTTTAATTATTTTACTTTAAAAATTACTAATTATTTTATTATTTTTTTGTGTGTGTGATTTCTGAAAAGAAGTGCATTTGTTGCAGTGCTTTCTATAGAAACGGCAAACAGTCTGGCATTTCTGCTGTGAAAAAGTGATTTAAATTTTTTTGGAGACTTACCACTAAGTTTGCTGTTGAGAGCATCCTTTTCTAGTTCTGTCTTTCCACATTAACTGTTTAAAAAGAGTTTTCTCTTTTACAGGCAAAACTATACAATGCACATTAATATTTTGATAGCTAATTCCGTTGCTTTATTTAAATAAAGCTATCAATGCAACTTGATATTGACTTATCTGGTAAATCTGTCAAAGAAGTAATACTGAGAAATTTCTGTGTAAGAAAGACTTTGTAGTGCAGAATTCAAGGATCAGATTGCCATAGACTGAAAATCTGCCTGACTTTCTTCCTCCTTTGTACTCTTTGAAGGTCTCACCATAAAATAAGACCGCTAGATATCTTTCACATTTCCTCAGCAAATTCCTGTATCTTTGGAGGCTGAAAAGGTGGGCCTTTAGATCACAGGGAAAACTGGGGCAACAAACAGACATAGGCAGCTAAAACAATGTGTTTGAAGAAGACTGAGAGAGTAGGACAGCAAGGAAATGTAGCACCAATGAGACTGGAGAAAAAAGGCAGGGCTCTCTCTGGCTATGTCTCCTGTAGAAGATTACTACCATTCTTTTTCTTTTTTCTCAAATTATGGGTACTTTTACTCCTTTCTCTCAAACCAGGCTAGACTTGTCTCATGAGCATTACAGTGCTGATTTATCTATTATTCAGTTTCCAAGCTAGCAGTCTGATGATGAGTTGAGGAAACCCCAAAGAAAGTCAAAGGCAAAATGCTAAGATTTCAGAATTAATAATTTTGTCACTCATATTCTCATGGATTTCTGCTCTGGACTTTTCCCATTCTCTTGTTGATTACTTTAAATATTTTATCTAGTTGAAGGTTTCAAAAACTTGAAATTACTACAAAAGGTAACTTTGTAAATACTCTTGATCACACAAAGCTTTTCTTGGAAACCTTCTAGTGTATCCTTAGCATTGCTCTAGGAAATACGAGGGGAGGGACAACTGGGCACAGGTTTGCTCTGTCTGTGGTCTAAGATCACCAGACAGAAGCCTGCTCTGGATTGGCAGCTATGTGGGAGTGTGTCTTCCAGCACAGCACCATGCCCAAGGAAACAAGTCTCAGCAAGGTTAATTGTCTTATGTGCTGAATCTGGACTGTGCCCAGGCAGTGTTTATTAGGATTAGAGTGAACTGGATCTCCATAACTTCTGACATGACTTTGTCCTGTGCCTGGTGAAAGTTTTTGCAACTATTTGACGAACAGCTCACTAGAATTCCTGAAAACTTAAAAATAAGATAGGCTTCCAATTTAATTGCAGGTGATTTTTCTTAGCATTCATACTGACAGAACTTCTTAGTGGCTCCAAGTGCATTGTAAGCAAATGGTGCAATTGCAAATGCCATACAAGTTTTTGTATTGTGTGATTTATAATAGGCTTTGCATATACAGACAGGCCAAGTCAGTATTAGTGTTGCTAAAAGATCTCAAAAGTCATGGTATTGAAAGCTGAATAATTTCGTACTAATGATTTGAAAACTCCTAGTAAACTTCACTATTTAGATAAACAAACAAAAGATCAATTTCTGAGCCTAACTTCAAAAAATTCTTGTGTCAACTGTGAAGGTACAGGTGGTAGAGGCCTGGGTGCTGTAAGCTCATATCACATTGACACTGCACAATTCTGAGCTTTTGCTTACTCCATTCAGCTTTTTTTTTTTTTTTTTTTTTTTTTTTCCCTTCGTGGCTTCCAAGATCAAGACTCCTTCAATTTTTTCCAATGCCATATTGCAGGGCTTTTTAGGTCTTTTCATATTATGTTTCATGGCACTTGTACTTGCTAGTGAATAAAAAGGCTCCTACATTACTCCTTATTCCAGCAAAACAAAAATCATAAGCACTCCAAAGACAACAAATATTTAAATTCGTATGTCAGTCTGTTCAACTTTCTGTCCTGGAGAAGTCTGTTGGAAAGGAACCAGGGAAGAGGAACCAGGCTTTGTGTGTGAGTATAGGAATGTGTGTCTCAATTGCCCATGAGAACTATGGCATTTAACTCTCCAGTAAAAGGGTAATGCTAGCTATAATAAATTACATAAAATGAATAGTGATATGTGGCTGAAATACCTTTGAAAAGTTACCCTGTGTCTGGGGACCACAACCAGAAAACTGTGGGAAAAGAGAAGAGAGTACCCGGTGGCTGTACCAGGTGATCAATGTCTGGAAAAAAAAAAATGGAGATTTTAATGGAGCTTAATATTTTGTCTTCAGTATAGAAAAGGTTAGAGTTATTATGACTTCTTTGTATGCACACATGTATATGGAAACCCCCCCCCCCCAAACCTGGCAGATGAGCTATTCTGATCACTGGATGAGATGGGATAGAAAAAATACCACAATTAGGAGATGAAATTATTCTAAAATGTATCTTCCAAATTGTTACATATGTTTTACGCTAGTTAAACATAAGAATATCCTACTACAAGGGCTGCTCCTTTTAATAAATTACTTTGAATGTGTTTTGGGACTGGGTGATCTGAGCATTAGCCCTCATGGTCTGTGAATTTTCAAACCCCTTGCTTTACCTTCCTAGGCCATAGCTGAGGACAGCAAGATTGCCTGCATCTTCCTTGTAGCACTTTACATAACTGTTTCATCTTCAGTGGGGCACTTACTGGGATTTTTTTACTTTAACTGACCACATAGATGCTGCTTTCTCTTTGGGTTTTTTGTGGGGCCAGAGAGTTGCCACAGGGATTGGGCCAGGGACAGTGGATTGTGGTGTCAGTTTTTCATTTCATAACTATCATATTTCTGACCTGGCTGCCACTGACCTTGCAGGTTTGTCATGATCTCTGTCAGCTTCAGATGTGGCTGTCCTGGCTTGCTGGTTCACCGGGCATTTCTTCCTTTAGCAATTCCTTGCTTTTATGTGGGCATATTCATGGCACACTGGTGACCTCCATTTTTTTGCTGTGCCTTTTTCTGGATAGAAGATAATGGCCTCTGAAGTCCAGAGAAGATGACTGAACAGTCCCTTCTGACTCTAAAACCCATGAAGCTGTGAAACCAGTGAAGAAAAGTTACAGTGTCTGTGTAAACCTTATCAAAACAGTGCTCTGCTCATTCTCCCAAGAAAGAGTTTCTGTGCTTATAAATTCCTCTCAGCCTCCTTTTCTGACAGAATGCAGCTCATCAGAGGACTTGTCTGATAAAGATGGGGAGAGAGGAGTGGGATTATTATAAAAGCCAGCCATGTGGCTTCTGCCTGGAAGTCTGTGTATTTCCCTTATGCATTACGTGGTGTATACAGACTGCAGCTTAACCCAGAGCTCCAGAGAAACTATAATATGGAAGAAAGAGCAACAGTAGCTCTGAATTTTCTTGTGATGATCCTACTGCAGCACTGAATGGACATGCAGTCCTGCACCACAACCCCCACAGCTGTCACTTTGGCAAACCTTTTGATGAATTGGATCTTGATATTTACAGAATCTATTAAAATACAGCCATCATGTGTTTGTTTATATGTTGACAAGATGATGTACACCCTGCAGGTCAAGGGTGATGTGAACTGTTTTGGTGTTCTTGTCAAAGCAGCTAAAAAAAAAGAGCATTTAAATAATTTTTGAAGAATAATTGTCTAAGAATGCAAGAGCAACATACAGAATTCTTACTCTGAAAAAAATCTCTACTGATCTGACACAAAAATCCGAGCTTGTTATCAATCAAAAAGACTTTCCTTCTTCTTTTCTAATATGTTAGAAAATTGGCAGCTCAGATAGAAAAACAAATAGAAAAATTAAACAGAAAGGAATTGATTTAACTACTTGGGTGGTTTATCCAGTACCATATAAAATTTTTCACGTGGACTTGTCACTTATTAAATATACTTTTTAACAAATGAGGGTGTACAGCACATATGAAATCTTGCACAGTTGTGCTATAAATATTATAAGAATTAGTTTTACAAGGGTATTAGATGTATTTCTTTGAACATCATTCATGTGAATTTGATTTTTATTTGCAATTATGAAGAAAAAATTCTGTCTGAAATTAAACCATGTCAATCTAGTCATCTTCACATATATGTCTTGTAAATTTAAAGGCAACTGTATCAAGAGTTTTAGCTGTGTAAAACTGAATCCCAAACTCATATGCTGGAGAATTCTAGAACCTTCTAGAACATTCTCCCAGCTTCATTGTAGTGTTGTTGGATTATATTTGCATGAAGTGGGCTAAGAGCTAAGACTAATTATTGCAGAAAAATCTCTTTCCATCATGCATTTTTGTTACTTTTTTTTCCAGCACCTTATGTGCCTCAGAAAAAGACAATTCCTGTCCCAACACAAAGCTAGCACATGGTCATTTTGATGCCATAAAAGATGTCTTGGCAGAGAGCAGGTAAAGAAGATGAGTTTCAAGGGAACAAAAAATGTACAATTTTCCTGTACTACATGTGTACATGTTGTCAAATTTTTGAGGTACACATGCTTCCTTGCTTAAGAAAGGAATGGATGAACTTGGAAGGGAGAGTGGAGCTGGAATGAAAATCCTGAGAGAGAAGAAGGGTGTGTGAAGGTGAAAAAGAAAGAATTGGTGGGTAAAAGGCAAAGGAAGGAAGTCCTGTGAGAAAGAAAGCATCAGGAATGTTGTAGAGGAGGAATACGAGCAACTGCTGGTCATGAGCTGTCCTGAGGTGTTGTGCTGAAGAAGTAGTAGTGTTGGCCCTCTTGTCCCCCTTGAGAAGAAAACCTGAGAACCTTCAGATTTCCTCTTCCTATGGACAACAGACTGCTGTGTTTCAGCTCTGGTGAAAGCTTATTCGTGGCTACTCCTTGGATCAGGCCCAGGAAAGGAAGCGGTGATGTCTGTTCTTTTATTCCTCTTACAGAAAAGAGGCACAGGGCTTTCCTGATCTGAAATATTGCTAGCATTTCTCTCTCTCTTTTTTTTTTTTTTTTTTTTTTTTTTTTTTTTTTTTTTTTTTTTTTTTTTTATATATATATTTCTAAGAGTGTTATGGTAAAGAAAAGTACTGATAACATTGTTTCAAAATGAAAGCCAAGAGCATCCTTCCCCTGTCTGGGAACTTCTCCCTCTTTTTTCCTTCCTTTTCCAGCTGGTCTTAAAACTGCTCAAAAAACCCCATTATTTTAATTTTTTTTTTTTCTGTTGGGACTACCAAAAATAAACCAGCTAGAGCTAGTTGTGAGATTGCCATCTACAGACACTTGCCTAGATGGAGCTGAGCTGATACCACTTAAAAGCAAAAGCATGGTCATCAGATGCAAATGTTCTTTGGTCACTAAGGATATACCTATCCTCTACTACAAGGTTGTTTGGGTGTTGGGCTGAGTTATTTCTGAATGAACAATTGCACCTGCATGACACAACATAGCTGAGTTTTCAGTATCGTTAGGTTGTATGAACCACTGTAGTGTGTCCATGTGGGATGCATTAGGCTGCATGGTATAATATTACCAAGGTTTGAGGTTCTGCTCCAGAACCACCAAATAAGTGATCACAGCTTTGAGCACAGCTCAGTGATTAAGCAGAATACAAGATCTTAGCGTCCTAGGAAAAGCAGAAATAATCCAATTTGTCTGTTGCGCTGAGCTGTGTATTACGATGCTTTCCAATCAGACACCACAGGTCTGGATGTTTGGGTTTTTTTGTTGTTATTTGTTTGTTTTTTGTTTGGTTTTGGGGTTTTTTTGTTTTTTGGTTTTTTGGTTTCTTTGAGTTTAATTTTGAGTGTTAAGCTTACAGAAGAAGCAGAAAAATGACAAACCAATGGAAAACGTATGCTTAATTTTCTCAAGTTGTATACTGATTTTTAATGTGTAACATTTAAAGCATTTGAGCAGTACAATATAAAGCAAAGGAAGCAGGACCCAAGGCAATGGTAGGAAGATATGCTGGGGGAAGTTTAGGTTAGATATAAGGAAGAAGTTTTTACCCAGAGGGCAGCTGAGCAGTGGAACAGGCTGCCCAGGGAAGCAGTTACAGCACCGAGCCTGCCTGAGTTCAAGAAACGCTCTCAGGCACATGGTGTGACTCTTGGGTTGCCCTCCACAGGGACAGGAATGGGACTTGATACTCCTCATGGGTCCTTTCCAACTTGGCATTTTGTATGAATGTGATTTGAAATGGAAATTATATTAAAAAAAAAAAATCTGATTTTGTTTAACTTTCTTAATTTTAATGATATTCTATTTTATTTTTGTTTATAAACAGTTAATAAGTGTTGCAGTGTGGTAACTGGTATATGAATTGCAGACAAATGTCACACTTGCATTACATTTTCCAGATTTTCCAAGTTTGTCAGACTGAATGCTCTTTGGACAATGTTTCTGACAGTTTAATTAATTATAGTGGAAATATAACAAAACGTTCATACCATTAACTGTGTTCTTTGGCAAGTACTACACTTTATGAAGAACTTCATGACTCTAAAAAGGAAAGAATCCAATCTATATTAGTTAAGCTTTTTCATTTTTATTAATGGTCTTTGTTATGTGAGAAAGACACTTTCAAGAAAGAAGAATAAAAATAAGAAAGAACCAAGGAAATGCTTCCAGTGTCATTCTAATGGGCTCTCATGAGCCTTATGAGCAGATTAGCTCTCATTCAGTGAGTGTGCTTAGAAGGGAGGTAATGGTGCAGGATTTAATCACTGGCTGCAGATACATAAACCTCAGTATTACGATCAGATGCCAAAAAAAAAACAAACCAAAACAAAAAAACCAAAAAAGAGAACATCCAAATTGCCTACTTGTAACTGTGGTTGCTTCCACCAGAGGCCAAGCTGTTGCCCATATCTCCCTGGTGGTCTGCAGGACATTGCAAAATGTTCTGCAGATTACATGAAGGACTGAGTTCAAAGAAGGCTCCCTAGGTGGTAAAATTGTGAGCTGTATTTCAGCACCAGCATGACAGATGCTTTCCCTGACACTAGACAGAACCTGCACCATGCCTGGCGTTGGCATTCCAGTAGGATTTTCACATACACAGTTAACAATGTCCCTGTGGTCATCAGGCACTTGTTTGCAAATGTCATATTTGTGTATGTGGGCCCTCAGTCTGCCGGTGAAGTCTTGTCACAGATGAGCACTGAGTGTCGATAGAGAGCATGGGCACAGCTCACTTCAACAGGGTGAAAACTGACCTTCCTTGTAGCTAGCTGCCCTGTCTGGATGATAAGATTATGGCAAGAGTCACTAGATGACACTGTTACATAGTTTCATACAATATTTTTTCTCAGTGCCTGTGTTCAGTCTTTGTACTGTCTTCTGTGTTTCAGCTTCCTTTAGTTTACACTGCTGCAAGCACCAGGAAGATGTTCTGATTCAATCTTTCTGACTAGACTGTGCTGGAGGACGGAGTTGGTCCTTCATTTTCGACAAGACTGAATATAATTTCCGTACCAAAGACCCAGTTTTGACAGCAGTGATTTCTCCTCTGTTAAGAAAGAGATCTGCAAAGACCTCTGCTTTTGGAGAACTCAGAAGATACTCACATAGTACAAGGCTGCAGTGGCACAGAGACTGCTGGGTGATCTGGTGTGGTGCCTTTGGTGGAGAGAGGAGGTCAGCAAGGGGAGCTCCAGCTGCTTTACTGGAAGCACTTGCCCTCCCATCTCAGCTTCCTTCTGCTGTGATGTTTTGGACTATTTGGAGCCACTGTCACCTTTCTTGTGGAAACTATGCTTTCCCTTGTCCCTCCTCTTGGTGGAGGGATAAGAGCCTGTGACCTTAAGTAAAGCCCTTTCTCTCCTCCATTTGATTATAATGAAATTGTTAGGATCACCAGGATCTATTATTTTATAATACTATTTGCAATTTCAAGATTTTGTGCTGCAGTGCAAGCAGGGGTATGCAATACTGTCAGGCTCCAGATATACTCTTATTCCTGGTCCTCGCATTTTATCTCAAGGTTTTCAAAGAATGACCTGAGGAATCCCAACCAGTTAAATCTCAAAATTAGCACTGAGTGGCAGTGGCACACTTTGAGTTATTTGTTTGTTTGTTTGTTATTGTTGTGGGTTTTTTTTTTTTAAAGCATGTTCTGTAAAGCTTTTCTAACTCACTAGCTTTGTGATCAATATGACATGAGGTTTTTTGTTGTGTTTTTTTTTTTTTTTTTCATTTGTTTTTGAGGTGCCCTGCTGGAAATATTTACTGGGAAGGAAAGGTCATTTTAGGGAAGAAGCTTTCAGCAGCATTACAAACACAGCTCTCCTAAAAGCTGCTGTTGCTGCTGATCACTGAAAAAAAAAGAAAAAAAAAAGAAANGGGGGGTGGGGGGGTTGGGAAAGCAAGGAGAAAGCTGGAATTAAAAGAAAAAACAGGTGTACACATGGAAGAATGATATTCCTTGAATCATATCTCCTGATTAGTTGGCAACATGCTTTTATATTTCAGTCATAATAGAGCCTAAGAATTTAAGACTGAGATGGTGTTTGCCTTTACTTATCAATGTATTCATTACTGTATTCATATAATGAAGCTATTGGTTTGCTAATAGAAAATGCACTACAGTTGTCACACTCAGATATTAACCTGATAAAAATTCTTTCTACAATTATTTTTTTCTTAAGGAGTATGAGAAAGCAACCAATATAAAAGAAATTTAGAAATGGATGACTCTTTTGAGCACTAATCTCAGTGAATGTCATCCATAGTGTGTCAGTTTACAGCAGGTTGTATTTCCAGTCACTAACATTCAATATCAGACAGCTAAATATCTGGTCAGTTAACCTTGCTTATGATGTATTGGCTTCTGATGGTGCATGTTTCTCTCCACTGCTTCTATGAGAACATTGGGCAATAGGGTTAGGTTATATACTTAACCTCAGTTGTTTAATGCCCTATGAAATAAATCCTACCTTCAAGTCAAAAACAAACTTCATTTTACACTGCATGTGAACAAAGGAAATAATCAATAACTGCCCCAATATTTGTTACCACTTTCCCCTATTGTAACACTAAGGGCACGTTACATAGCAGCCAAAGATGTGTCTGCACCTCTGGGCAGATCCAAGTCAGCCAGCTTTAATCTGGTAAGTGTTTTAGCCTTATATACAGTGTAACTTCAGAAATACTGAGCTGACCTTGGGACGTAAAACTCCCAGTGAAGTGAGGCACACGGCAGGCTGCTGTCAGAAGCCAGGTAGCTATGTTGCAGCTAGAGAACAGATTTGTCTGCATCAGCCCCAATCACTCTGATTGCCATATAGACATGCTCTAAATCAGTAGGATTTTAAATCTGTGATTATACTTGATAGATATGCAAGCAGAACCAGGCTGGTATCTTTTCCTATGCAGTGAATCTGATATGTCTATTAAAGCAAAGGCTGATTAATTTAAGCATTCCCTGTTTTGCAAATGCAGAGTCACCAATATTTTTCTTGGAAAACATTTGTTCCCAATTGTAGCCATCAGAAGGTCAGAAAAAGTTCAAAATGACATGATGGAGTTTATGTATTTGTTTGGAAAAATGATCTAGTTATTGCCATAGCAAGTTACATTAAATGGTTTTGATTGTATGATATAGGATTTTTATATTAATGCCATATTTTAAGTGTATTTATAAACCTATTAAGTTTTACTACAATAGTTCAAATCTGTGCAGTTTTTTAATTGAGACATTTGCAAATTTACAGTAAAAATTATTTTGTCAGGGACCAGAGATGCATTTTAAAAGAAAAACTTTGGATAATTGCATCATGATGGATCTTTTGAATCCTGTTTGTTTCTGCTCTCAAAGATATTAAATCAATACAAACCTGAGGACTGACTGTGTACAATGTATGAATGATACATATGATGAGGCTGTGATTTTTTTTCTCATTTATGTGTGCAGTATATGTGCCACTAAAGCTGACAGAGTGTTTCAAAAGAGTTGCAATGTTAATGGAATGGTTTACCTCAGCTGAAAAACAGGAACTGCAATACATATCTTTTGTAATATTACAGGTGAAAAGATATAAATTTGTTTATAACAAATAAACATTTGTTATAAATGAGGTGAAGCCTTCCTGCTCTTTCTCTCCCATCACCAGAATAATTTAAAAATCTGTCAGCTATCTGCTTGATGGTGGTTATCATTGTACTGACTTTTTGACAACTTAAATTATGAGATTGATTCACAGGCACTCTGCATTGTGGGGTATGACGCTTTTTGACACTGATTGTAGTCCTTCCCTTGAATTCTGTGTGTTAAGAGTTGCTCATATCAGTATGATGTTGAGTGTGATTCAGATCCTACTTACAATGTTAAAAACTTCATTAGAAGCTGAGAAGTACTTTTTCTACTGTGTGTTGATTTTGAATACTTTCAGAGAAATCTTTTTAGACTGAGAAAATATGTCACAAAAAAGACTTAAGTTTGATGAACATGAAATGTATCTACAATTGAACTATATTATTGCTAATTACTCATCTGTAGGGATTGAATTGATTTAATTCATAGTTGCAACTACAATGCTAGGATGCTAGGAAGAAAGTAACGCCTCCTTCATTTTCACTAAATTTGATGTAGCAGGTATACAAATTAAATCTCCTGAAATGTGGAAAAAGTAGCAAAAAAGTGAAAGACAACAGGAAATGTAATTTTATTCTTTCAGGGCTGCCAGAGACTGTATAATACAGGATATCCTGTATACATAGTGAAGTCAAATATGAAAAGCATACAGGGCAGACTCTTTTCTGTACTGTCATGGCAACTGTGCTTTTCCAAACATGCAGCAGCTTAAATTCCCAGAGAATTCAGGAAAACAGCAACTGAATCTCGACCTCTTGCCTGTGTACTTGATCCAAAATGTGCTTTGTTGAGTGCATGCAAACTGCTCATTGTGACTCTTCTGTCCAGCGCTGTGAATTTCACCTTCTTGATAATTCACATTTCATGTTGTGACTTCTAAAAGTAGTTATATGCTTTTGGGATGCTGTCAAGAAGATTACTGAAAATGTAGATGGGAATTAATAGGGATCAGCAAAGGTCACTGACCCAATCTATATCTTACTGTTGAACAAGAGTTACTATTTTTTTGTCAGTGCATTTTGTCACCATCCCTCTTCTCTACTCACACATCACAAGGCCAGGAATACCTGGACAACATTCCTCCTGCATCAGCAGTGAGAAACTCCACCATACGTTTTGTTCTTCCATGTGCTAATCTGGAGCATATTGAGGGACCGGTGTCATAAACTGGAATTGGAGTAGAGGTGGAGATTGTTAAAGCAGTGAACGTTCTGGGGACAAAGGACACACATCCATACTAAAACCAGGCTCATTACTCCTACTTGCTGAGCAAGTATCCTTTAATTTAGGGAATGCTCCTGAATGTACCTCATTATTAAGCCTCTGGTAAGTGTCTTTTCCTCAGAGTCAGTTTGTTTATTCATCCTTGATTCCAAGGATTTGCTCAGTTTTCTAGTAAGTGTAATATATTTCCTACCCAGATGCCACATGGGATTACTAGACAATTTACTTATCTGGATAAAATAAATGTCTTTCCTTTGAAGCCTGTAGTAACTCATATCCTTCTCTTCTCTATACCAGAGAATGAAAATCTTTGAGAAAAAGAAGTAAAATCTTCCAAAGTGACATACTGTCACATTCTGCCGGATGATCCTCTGTATTTTGTGACAGGATGAGTCAGCAGAGTTCTAGAATCATAGTGCATTAACCTCTCCCATCTCACTCTTCCCATATTCCCAGTTCCTTGAAGAGTTTTTAGGCAAATCTGCACAGGTTAAGATGACAGTCCTGGAATTGCAGCAGCTGCTATGGCTGTCTCAGTACAATGTCTTATCTAAAGTTGGCAGCGACTCTGTAATAGCAGTGACTCCCTAATGCTAAAGTACTTTTTCATCTTCTCCTCTCACCTTTTACTTTGATTTTTGGCTGAAAACATTTGCCTCTTGAGTTTACTGTGTTGTTAGGTGGAGTGAGTTCAAGATACTAAGCAACCAAGGGGGTTGAGTTTAGGAATGTTTTCAAAATAACTATAAAATATGAAATTTATGTTATCCACAATATGTTGGAGGTCAGTTCGCCCTCAAAACATAATGTCTGACAATTGTGCTTTCTTAGTGTGGGTTAGAAAAAGAATATAGTAGACTTAGGAAAACATCATAATTTAAGAAGTGACACATTTCAACAAAGACATAAAACTGTAGGCAGTACAGAAAAGAAGCAAAACCTTAGGAAACCATTACTTCATTAGGACAAATATTTTATGTCTTTAAAAGACTCCTTATTAAAAAGAGTGAGCTCTAGGACATTCATGTTTGCATGAAATCATAAATCTGCCATTTGAGAACAAGAAGTGATTCTTTCTATGGATAAATTGATCTTTATTACAGCTTCATCAAATTCTTTGAAAATAGTTGATCTGTGTGTATGGTTAAGAGTCAGCACACAGATATTTTTAATATTGTCCTGTCTTACAAGTGTGGTAGTCAAGCCAGTTGGGAAAGTCAGCACCGTGCATTAAATATGCAGTCTATGAGGCATCTAAAAGAAGCTGAATGAGGGATGATTTGCTTGCTATTGGCAGGAACATGTGTTCCTCTTGAGAAAGCCCTTACATAAAATATACAAAGGTATTCTTTTATTTCCTACCTTGCTTAGGTTCTCCCTCCCTTTCTTTAGTATGCCTTTGCCTTCCCTTTGCCCTCAAAGGTATGGGCTAATATATATGACTTGAAGCTTCCCACTTTACCAGTGGACTGTCAGCCAGGGAATATTAGCTGGCCAAGAAAGTTTTTATTTTGTCTGCACATAGACCTGGGGTTTATTTTCTCCAAGAATGGGAGTGAACTTGTAGAGCTCTGTACCCCACTGGGAATCCCAAGGCTTTTCTCTTCTGGCAGAGGGAAAGTGTGGCAATTCCTGTTCAGCTCAGGAAAACTGTGGAGTTATACTCCCTATTAACCTCTTTCTATTTAAGCAGAGAATTTTTGTGATTACTCATGAGGGAGAAAGAGACAGGAAAGGAGGGGAGCTTAGCTTATGCTTTCATCACGTTTCTAGGTCTTCCAATTCATTTAGCCTTATCTGTGTCTTTTAGATTGAAAGCTCTTAGGTGCCATGACTTTTTTTATGTATGCCTTTAATAGCCTGCCACTGGTGTACAACTGATTACTAGTTACAAATTGTTGGGGTTTTCCAAGGAAACCAATTTTTTTCCAGAGAATGCTGAGAAAGTCAAAGTGTTTGCAAAAACTACGTTAGTTTCAGAGGAACTTCTGATGAATAAAACTTTTGGAAAAATGGCTCAGAATAATCTTAACATGTTCTTATATTTTCCAAACAGAAAATTAATTTCTTACATCAGAAATCCTTTCAGTGTTAAGGCTCAGTAAGCTTATAATGAAACATTTTATTATAGTTTATAAAATCTTGAAACAAGCCAAATTATTTTCCTTTAAAAAAGAGAGAAAAAAATGCTCCAAAACATCTATGGTTGTTATTCCTTTAGAAATATCATGAAGGTTTGGCTATCTCCATTAAAATAATTTTTCATGCAGCTTTGCTAAATAATGATTAATTTCCTCTTTGTGTTAAACTTTGAGGACAGTGGAAAAATAATCAAAATAAGAACTGTTTTATTTTGATTTGGTTTTAGAATTTGGACTTGGGGAAAAAATAAAACTCATCTTGGATGAATCATTTAACTGTTAAAATTTTCAATGGACTATAATAAGTGTTTCTATTGTTTTCTAATTAATTAATCTGCTTTGAGTTACTTCATTTAAAAAGTGAATGTTTAAGGCCAGTATGCTTGCTGCTCAAACTGCTCTCCCATTTCTGACATATAACTGTTGAATCTGTTTTAACCTACATAAGCCATCTAAATATTTTCACTTAAAACTGTCTGGGGACAAAATAAATGCCCTTTTGCCTAAAATTATTTTGGCACGATTTGAGAAAGGCTGGAAGGATGAAGGTAAGCTGCACATTGTTAAAGATGAAACAATAAAATGCAGAATGGAGTAGAGAAAAAGATGAACACAGGCCTTTTGAGTCAGTCCTTGGTTTCCATTCTAACGAAGCATTCTTGGATGTTTTTCTGCCATGCTAAAATAAAGGACAGAAAAAAGCAATGTGATGAGACTGGCTGATGGAAGAAAGGGGCAAGTAAAGAGGATTTGTAATAACATTGATTAGATACAGAAGAAAATGTTACAATTGTTAGTAAAAAAAATGTTTCTTAATCTATTTAGAAATACGGACAGGGAAGAGACAATATAAATTATATTCTTGTAACAAGGTGCTATACATTAATGGAATAGTATGGAATGTAGATCCAAATGTAAAGAGTTATAGAGCATATATATGCATTGTACTCAGTTTTAGGAGTGGCAGTGTTTGATTCATTCCAGGAACAAGGGAATATGCCTCCTATTGAACTGCTGGTGCTGTTACTGTCAGCCTCTCTGTGTTGCTTGGACATTTCTAGTCCCACCAGTGTCTCTGTTAGATACCAGATAGGTTCTGAGAACCGACTGAAGCCCTGCAGAGTGTTGCTTGGCTCCATGCTAGTCTTTTGGAGAGAGGCTAATTGTATTTATTTGTAAATCTGTACCATTCTGCAATTTTAAAAACTGAGTTCATGAGTTACATTTAGTGTAAATGAAGAACTGGCAACATCATTACTGCTTCTTTCTGAAGCAAATCTTTCTGGACTACATGTTTGCTTGGCATGAATCTAGAATATAGATACCAAAGTGGGAAATGCTTTATTTTTTTTTTATTATTGCGTAATTTTCTAATATAAATGCTTCCATTCTCATCTATTGAGGCTCTCTGTCAGGTTTTAATTTTCACGGCGCAAAGATGTGATGAGTATATGAACAGTTACTCTAATTTCCTGTTTGTAGTCTAAGATTAATTACAAAACATAGGTCTGCAACAATGAGCTTGCCAAAATTTATCAAGCATTTATCCTTTTTCATGTCAGCAAATATGGAAATTAAAAGGATGAAAGAAAGCTTGAGCTGAAGAGCAGTTGGAACCTGTTGTGTTTCATTCACCTGAATAGATAGGCAAAACATCGTGATGATGAGCCCTCCCTTTATTTGCAGTATACATTATGTGTGACAGCAGTTTTTATAAGTCTAAAAATTGCACTTAATAAATATGAGAAGATACAGGTTTTCTTGATTACTTAAACCTAAATGTTTATTCAAGCTTTCTTGAGAAGTTTGTCTTAATTTAAACAGAGCTAGGGCTGCTGAACGGATGCCATTTATTTGATGTGGCCACAGTACACATGAAACAAGTTTTAATAACGTCCACACTCATTTAACCGGTAAATCTATTCTACAGAGGCTTCGCTTGAGCATGGTTTGCCTACTGCAATTGGAATGAAACTGAAGTTGAATTTTCATAGGTATATTGTATCTAAGAGTTTTTATCCTTCATTTCATGTAGTGAAATGATTGCTGGTTTTAATTAAAAAAATCAGAAAAAATCTGTGTAAATATTGCTGCTGTAGTTCAGAGCAATGCAGTATTACTTGTATTTTCCCTTTTTAGTGTTGATGTTATGTCGAAGTTGGAGACACTAACGCATTGTGGCTATTGCCTCTGAGAAGGAGAAAGGAAAAAGATAGGCTTGAAACACAGCCTGTGAGATGGCACAAAGCCAATGCACTGAAAAATGACAAACGTCACATTTAACAGCTGGATGCAGAAATATTTCTCTTTAATTTGGAAGGAGAAAATTTTTTTCACAGCAGGGCACTCTAAAAAGAGCACAACATCAAAGAGGGTGGGTCTCCCCAGTCAAACATCATCTGGCTCCAGTGATGGAGCAAAATGAATGAACTGTCAGGACTTTTTTCCAGTGTGTATGTTTTTGCCAAGTGAAAAGTAAAAGGTTCAGTGGCTTGTTCTGAACACAGACCAAATCCTGATAATGGAAAGCTGATTCCCTAAAGTCTTCCTCTGATCAGCTGACAGGCAATGTCTGAAGAAGACCCTAGATTGATTGATGGTCCACTTTGTACTGATGGCCCCTGCCACCCTTAGAGATAAGTGAGATATGCCAAATGCTTAACAGCTCTTGAGGTCTCCTGTGACTGTGACTCAAGCAATGTTCTAATCTACCATTATAATCCTCACAGAAACAAACTTCTCTTCCAAAGAAACTTAACATGATACTTACCAATACCAGACCTGCGCACTGGTAAGAAAAGAAAGTTTCACATTCTCCACTGTGTCCACTAGCAGCACCACCAATACTCTTTAATGTACCCTTTTCTGCTTCTTGACTCTGACTTTAGCCCTGAAGCAGTTGCAAACTAACCATCACCATGCTGGTTTTCTGACAATCCCATGATCTAACAAATTTGATAGAAAAATACAGCACAGGCATATTCTAGTGTAAAAACATGGCTACATGTAGAGCCATAACTCATTTGTTTTATGAGGAATCTCAGGCATAGTTTATCATACACTTTATTACTTGACCTTTTAATCATCATCTGGGGAACTTGGCATTCCAGACATTCCAAAAAATTCCAAACTAAAAATATCACTGTGTCTCATTATTTAAATCTCACAAAGGAATTAAGTATATTTTTAAAAATATGTCATTTTTACTGAAATTCCTCCTTTATGGTAAGCCTTAATGAGACACTTAAAAAGGGATTGAAAGAATTATCTGTGCAGTCTGTACTGCAGTAATTAATGAGTATCTGCTGAGATAGATGTTCTGTTCTGCACATATGCTGTAAAAAAAAGTCCCTCTCCATATTTACTTATAGACTTGAAGTGAAGATAAACAAATGTTGCACAAAAAAGTATCAAAACTGCCGTTTTCCACACCCACAGGATCAAGACACAGAGTCTGAGTACTTACTGGCTGTATGTCATGTGACAAACCTTTTTCAGAACCGTGCTCATTCACACACAGACATAATTTCATACACCAAGATATGAAAGCACATTTTGGACCCATGTTTTCAAAATGTACTCAACAAAAATTACAGGAGTTAGGCATCAAAAACTGTTCTCTTCTTGTGCCATCAGCTTCCTTTTGGTCAGTAGTGAGGTAAGCCTGGAGTACCTTTGAACTACAGACTGTTCATCCTGAAACTTCCTTCTCACATACTAGAATTAGAGCAATTTAGAATTATTACCTTTTATGATTGTCTTTTGGTCCTGAATGATTTCTCTGAGGTCATCAAGTTATCTGGAAGTCACTGTTGGAGCTATGTACCTACTCCCTTTCTTCAGCTGCATTACCTAGCTTGATGCTGAGCGATGAAATCTGCCAAAACTTGTTTTTTTACACACTGCTTTGTGTTTAGGTCTTTTGCCCTTTTAGTTCTTTGTCCAGCTGGATGGGTGTATTGACTATATGGAAATAGTCTGAAAGAACATCTCAGTTGAATGACAGAGGACCTTTCTGGAATATTTGGTTGCTTGTAAAAGAATGAAAAGTATGAAACAAACAATATTTAGTTTCACTGTGTAAAGTCTGAAGGTTTTGAGAAGCTGCAAGAAAACAGTAAAAGCTCTGTCATTACTTTGCAAAAGAATCAGTCATTTTATCAGAGGCACCATGGACCACAAAGATCACCACAACTGTCTTGATTGCCTGGCTCAGAATACCATCCTGAGGGTTTTATTACTAAGTTCAGAGAGGCTTTCCAGATGGAAGAGGGTTTTCAGCATCAGGTCCTTAGAGTCTTCCTGTGATTCACTCCCTAATAAGTGTACTGAGATATGCATCTACTAGACAACAGGTGTGAGGGTCTTGCATTTGGGTTACATCAACTTTGATCATCTGCTCCTGTTTTTAAACCATCTTGTTCTTTTTTAGTCTGTTTTTTTACCTAGTCTCTTTCAATACTGAGTCTATTTTGGCAACAATTTTGCTCTTCACGTTCCATGTACTGCGTAAAAGAGAAAAACTTTGGTCTGTTCCCTCCCCATGGTCTTCTGCTACAGGGCATTCATGGGAATGAAGTGCAGTGAGCAGGATGGAAATCCCAATGCCAAGCAAAAAATCTCTTAAGTTGCAGAAGGAGCTGTGGCTAGAATGCCACTACTTTTTCTGTCCTGTCACTGGACCTCTCAGTGATTAAAAAAATACACACTGGGAAGGCCATGATGTGTCAGTGGTTGGTCCAGGAGTACTGGTGTTTTATAGACCTATTTGTATATGTGCAGGTTTCCAACTTCATGTGTATTTTTGTTGCTCGGTGTCTTCCTCTTTTTGCCCTGTTTTTTAGTAACATTGGTTTGTATTATGTGTCATTCCTCCCTATTTCAGGACCTCCATGGGCTAGTGTCAAAACAAGCCTTTGAGACTTGGCTTCAAGAAAAATAATTTAATGAAGTCCACATAATCAGCAGGATGTTGCTGTTGAGAGTCTGGAATAAGGGTCCAGTCCTCCAACTGCTCACACAGATGCTTGATTTCACACACGAATAGTCCCATTGAGATCAATGGCATTACAACATGTGTGTAAGTGTTTGCTGGACTGGGGTCTAAGTGAGAGATGAAGCCTTTCACGTAGCTCAGATAGTTCAAAACACTGTTTATAGTTTCATATGCTGTAACACTTTGAGAAACATTAAATAGCTTTTAATATTAGTTGGCAAGTATTCTCTTTTATAAAATTTGCTAGATGATGCCTGTGAGATTAAAGAGAAGAGGCATTAAGCAGATACTACGAAACGTACACTTTGTATCAGATATAGCTAGTTGTAGAAAGTTGCTTTGAATTGTATGAGCAGTCAAAGACCATTGGCTGTCAGGACATATTTCTGCGTGTTTTCACAAAGGTATTGCATCCCAGAGACATAGTTTCCAGCAAATACTGGAGAACATTTTAGTCTGATTTTAACCAGTGAGGCATCCTGGTTATTTCCTTCTTCCCTACACTTATTTCAGGTTTCTATTTTGTTAATAGTTTCTAGCAGTTCAGAATGCTTCAGTGCAGTTAAAAGCATTTGGAAATCTTCATGCTAATTCAAAGCATAAAGATATTGACCCTATTTTGCATGTAAGATAAAAACTGCAAACCCAAAGATAATTCTTTAAATGAATTGCTGCCCTTTCTACATGGAAGCACAATGCTATCCATTTATTTAAAAAATAGAAGAACTTCTAAGTAAGTATCTAGTTACTGACATACATTTACTTCAAGGTGTGAAGACCATAATAACTATCTTTCACTATTTACATAAGAATGTAAATATACATCCTTATTAAATAATAAACAAAAAATTTAGATGTTATCTGTAGCATATTTGTATTTTCAATTCTGAAATCCATAAAGAACCTGAAGAAATATTTTAAGGGGCTAAACAAATCAGTTAATCTTATCAAGATACACTGGAATATATGAAAAGCATTTGTAAGTAAGATCTTTCTGAAACAAAGTCCATACAGGTAAATAGGCAATCTGTCAATATGTTTCCTGTTATAGTAAAATGAGGTTGATGACATGCATACTACTGCTTTTTCATACCAGTTTTATGTGTGTAGCTGGTTATTACAGTTTCAACAAAATTTACTAGGCATCAAAGTTAAAGTTATCACAATGTGATTAATAGACATTTCTTTATATTGGCTAAGAATAATTTGCCTGTTTACTGTGTAGTAAATGTGTAAGGTACTAGGTCATACATCAAGTATTCCAATGTCTGAGATGTGGTCTTTGTAAAAGATGTCATTATACATATTACTATCTTATCCAAGTTTCTTTTTAGCTAAGCTACATTTGAAGACTTTTCCATAAGTTGCAGTTTGCTTCTGAGTTTCGTTGTATTTCAAATTTTCTTTTATATACAGAGATTAGGAGTTCTTAAAATGCTGAATGGCCTGGCTTGGTCACTGAGTTTGCAAATGAAAGCAGAAGGATGTGATGACTAAAAGCAGGATTGTTTGCTAACAGCTTTCTCATTCAGTGTGTAACAGGAAGAAGATGCATATTCAGAAGGGCCCTCCTTCTCTAAATCAGATGCCCATCTCATAATATTAGAGACATTTAAAGTTTGAAAGCATTCATTCTTTAAACTGTAGTTTGATTTTCAGCCCAAACTATGCTTCTGAAATGTAATCTACTCAGGGAATAGTTTCAGTTGTCTTCTTTCTCCCAGTTCCTGCAGAATCTTCTGAACATTTCAAACTTTCTAGGTAATGAGGTTCATTGCCAGGTGTTGGTTTCAAAGGGAGCTAGGCACCAATGTACTACACAGAATAAAATCTATATAAGTAAGTTAGTAAGTCATGCGTACAATATAGCTTGCCTTCATTTTTACATGATTAGAAACCAGTAACAAATAAATGATGTATATGTCACAAACACTTGAGCCTACTGGCATTTTTCTTAGCAGTCACTGCCTTAGGCAAGTCAAATCACTAAATTTTACTGTGCACTTACCTGCATGAGTCTCAGGGATTTTCAGAAAAGTGACTGTTTGCTATTTCTTCTGCTTTACAGAAGAACTAATCTTCCTTGTGATTTGCTAAGATGGCTGTAAAGCTCTGTTCTATGAGTAGCCTGACATTCTCCCACAGCTTATCAAAGCATACACATATTCGACTCTGCTTACAATACTAGTTTTTCCAGATGCACTGCTGCAAAGCAAATTATAAATAAATTGATAAATAAAAAGATAAAGAAATGGCAGTTTTCTGCAAAGGAGATAATCAAATAGTGCACCCAGACCAAGAAGGATCATAGCAGACATAAAAATCCTGGGCCTTTCTACCTGTAGCTTTCTTTTCCAAACTTGGCCTGAGTAGCCCAAGAGTTATGGGCCCTAGGGGGGAAATTGGACTCCAGGGTCTAGGAGGCATTGGCAAATTGGATGTCAGGCAGTGAGTCTCACTGATTCTGATGAAGATACATAAGGAGGGTTGCTTTCACTAGTGTCAAGAATAGGCTTTTTAGGTCCAGTCTCAAACTATAATCTTCCATTAATGCACACCTTTAACTGAATGTCAGTTAAGTAGCCAGACTTACAAACATTGCTTTTTGTCAGTTTTGAACTTCTGTTTAGAATACAGCCACCTGTAGAGGAAGTTGTAGCATTATGTCAAAAACAAGGTCCTACAGATTTGCCTAATGTAGAGATTATTCAGTTCTGATGTCCAAGCCAGTAAAGTAATGAGCTTTCACTGTTGCTGTGGCTTGTAGGTTCATACATTGCTACAGAAAAAAATATAACTTGTGTGGATGCTGCCATATCTGACTTGCCAGTCTGTTTTGTCAGATTGTTACAATGTTTTTCTCTGTATTTCCAGTAATTTAGAATTCAACCACAGCTTTTTAATGCACGTAGGATTTATGATATGAAGGTAGTCATCAAAATTACTCCATGCTATTTTGAGTCTTTCCACTGAAGTCAAGGGTAGAACTTCTTATAGGAGGAGACACAAGTGAAATAATTTGAAAATCCTATGACTTTATGCATAGTGATGTCAGTGAGAATATTAGTGAACTGAAGAAAGCAAGGTTCTCTACTAATAGTAAAAAAAAAAATTAAAGCAAAATATTCTACTAATGGTAAAAATATATTCTTGCCTGTCTTGTGGTTTTCTTCACATCTCTTTTGGTGTCTTGCAACATGAAAAATTATTCTAATAGCTAGCATTACAATACAAATGTACATGCAGAGAAATATTCCACTTTCATGACCAGTCATTTCCCCCTCTGCCTGGAAAGAAAATGAGAGGTCAATTAATTTTTGTGCTGATATGTTTTTTACTTGACTAAATTGAAAAATAAATGCAGGGAGAATTTCTAAGAAAGCCTGTCCTTCATCAGGCCATGGAAAGAGGACAAAGGAAAGCAATAGATTGGGCAGTAAGAACTCCAGCAAACCAACTATTTTTGCTCTCTTCTCTGTCCTCCGTGAAGCTGGTTTTAGTTGCTTCATAACCTGTTTTTTTCTGCAGTTGTACTCTCAAATTTAGGCTACTTTATTCAAAAGTTCTGTGACACCTGTACCATAAACTGGAACAAGAGTCTTTGGTGTAGGAATCCCTTTTGTCCTCACCTACCCAAGTGAGCAATACTGACTACATCAGTACTGAGGTTGAGAGTTCTCTGAAGGCTCTTCAGCACTCTGCCTTGTCTGTTAATGCTATTTAAGTTTGACATGGTCTCACCTAGACTTCATATTTTGCCAGACTGACAAATATTCCAGCAACTGCCTTTTATTTTACTTACCACAGTCATTCATATATTTTAGATCATCAATAAAAGAGGATGCGTGCTTTGAAAATGATGTTAGTATTATCATTATGTGTTGCTTTTATCATTTGCATTGGATGTTCCAGTATCTACAGCCTGAAAATGATCATACATATCCAGGCCAACAAGTAATAAATCAGATCCTTCATATTTAATTTGTATTTGCAGTTCATCCCAAGATGAACTTGACCAGTTTCTGTTTATTGGCATCCTACCTGCTTTTTCCCAGATTTGCCAGTTGGAATACATATGTAGGTCATATGTAGCACTATCAGTAGCACCCTGTGAGAAATTTCCTCGTATACTTCATATCTTTCTGTATCTATCTCATGATTATTGAGTAAAC
Organism: Florisuga fusca; assembly: GCA_038090715.1. Classification (NCBI taxonomy): domain Eukaryota; kingdom Metazoa; phylum Chordata; class Aves; order Apodiformes; family Trochilidae; genus Florisuga; species Florisuga fusca. The sequence goes on along the minus strand of JAAWXA010000006.1, from coordinate 16,198,307 downwards.
AGGTACTAGTTAAGGAAAGGAATATGAAAAATGGAGAAGAGTTGAATTGTGCTGGTTACACTTTGAACTTTCTTGAGAAATGAAGCTGTTTCTGTTGCATTCTGAAGTCAAGAGATCCGGTAAGCAGTTTAGGTAACAAATCCAAGTGTAATCAAAACAGAATAACTAAATAACTATTTAATTTTTCACTGCTTATATTGTTTTGAGATACAGGAAAAAAAACCTTAAGGAGTTGGAGAAATGGTATTTTATTTGCCATGAGGCCTTTATAATATGTTAAAAGTTATTCCAGTGTAGATGGATATTGTGATCTAATGAGGTAATCAAAGATTTCCAGTAACATCAGTTCATCACAGAATTCTTCAGTAACTTTTAAAATAGATACTATTAGTGTTTAGGTGCATAGGCATGTGTAGTACAGATGCGGGCAAAATATATGCATTTAATCTATAATGTCTGGGTTCACACCCTGTGCTATAAGTTTGCTTCTCCTCTGTTATGACAGATCATGATGTTTTTTTCAGGGAATTACATAGTGGTTGCCAGGTTCAAGCAATTTACAACGAGTAAGAACTGATGCACTATTTTAATATAAATAATAATAGCCATAATAGCTAATTATTTAACTTGTGTTGTGCAAGGCAACAAATATACAAATACAATGCAGTGTTTCTATTTCCCTTCTAAAGCTAGGGTTTCTCCCTCCTCACTGTTGGTTTTTTTCATTTCTGTAAGAACAGGGCTAAGAATGCTGTGGGATGGACCATATTTGTGGAGCTTTGTTTGCAGTGTCAGTAATATCCCCTTAGGAATGAAGAGCATAGTGTCACTCTTGAATCAGTACTTGCAAGAATAAAGCATTGAAAATATTTAGTCTTTCTTGTAGAGTAGTCCTTCCCACTCCAGGCCAAGGCCTAAGAGCCTCAGTCCTGCATTTTTCATGATTGTTCATGCACACAAAATCTTGAGTAGGTCCCTGTGTGTCCAGACATAGTTGTCAGTACCAATTATGTCAGTCTTTGTGTTTCCTGTTTCATACCATCTGGGGATTAGGAAGCTATCAGTCCTTTACTTATTGAAATTGTTTTTGTTTAATGTTAAGCCATGTATTTTTGTGTTAGTAAGAACCATGTAAATTAATAGATGATAAACACTGTACTGATACTGTTTGAATACATATTGCCAAAGTGGTCCCAGCCAAGCACTGTTAGTCATTAATTTTTCCTTTTCTTCCTTCTTTTTTTTAGACTGATTTCCTGTAAAACTTTTCTATTGCCATTACTGATTTTTCTTGTTTAGCATATATTGCTCATATATCCAATATACATTAGCATATATATATATATATATATAGGAATAGATCCTTGCTGATAGTCAACGAACTACCGTATATAAAAAAATAAATTCCTGGTATTCAGTATTAGCTTGCCTCTGAGGACTACTTGTGACTTTTCTGTATTTATTCCACCAATTTTAGGGTAGCAGCTTGCTTTTCCAACCCAGGAGCATCTGGCCAGGTCCTTGTCACAGGCGCCCGGGCAGAAATGATAAGAATCCCTGTAGACACTCAATTTCCCTATCTCTCCTGCTCTAGCAATAGATATATTGTTCCTGATTTCTCCCAGTCCCTCTGTAAAAAGCAAGAGCAAGGCTGGCTCCTGAATTTGAGACTGTTAAGTGGTGGAGTAACAGCCTAGGTTCTGATTTCTCTGTATGTTTTTGTGTGCATTACAGGAAACACTTGTTTAATAAATCAGGAATATTTAATACAGTATTATAATTTCTGAGATTATTCTCTTGATACTGAAACATAAGTTGAAGATTTTTAATTTGCTTGCTCAATTCAATGTAATAAATGTGCATCCTCTTCATTAAAAAGTATTAGTAGTTTCAAGAAGACACAAATTTAGGCTCATACAGTTTCAAAGGGAATAATATTTGTGGGGTAGCATTATTAAAGCAGATGGCATCTGCTTTACGGAGTGGCAAAAGATCTGAAGATCATGTTTTCTTCAGATAAACACCTAATTGTTCAGATGCATTTCTGAAGTTTAACAAAGCAATTTCATAATAGGTAAAAATCTGATGTGCTTTTACTAGTTTTAGCACTTCCTATGTTACATTTTTTAAGCAGTCAGAAGGGGATGTGTGCCAGAAACATGTATCTTCTCACTTTGGATCCTCCAGAGCAGTTTTATTCTTCAACATCAGAGGGAGCATTCAGTGCTGAATAGAGACATAATATTGTCTTTTTGAAAAATTACTGTACCTAGCTCTCATGTCCTTAGCAAGGATGTCATGTTTAGGGAAACCATGGTTCCCACAGGACTGATTTCTCATTTACTTCTCAAAAAAATTATGTGTCTCTAGGGAGACTCTAAAGGCATCTTCATCTCACTTTTCCTCCTAGCATCATTTGTTTTGGTATTATGAATCCTACAACTCCCTAAAGTATTACAAGGTTGCTGAAGTACATGCTCTTGCTGCAACTGAGATGTGAAGGAAGGGATACTTGTTTAGGGTTTACTACTGCCCCTTGCTCAGATGTTCCAGCCATTTCAATGCAGGCTTTACATCCAGATTGCTTGTTTATCTGGCAGTTCATTATTTAAGGCCACCCTGTCAAAATAGGTTAAATATTCTTTGGGAAACACGGTCAAGTCTTTGAGACACCACAAATATATGTTTAATACAAAAAGATTGGCTTGATAAAAGAAACATGATAAAGTTGCATTCCCCAAAATACTTTTCTGTTGTTCCATGTAGATTTCTAAGTGCATCAAAATGCAATGACAAATCTCATAGCAATAAATTCCTGGAAAAGACACATAGAGTCACCAGCAAAGCAGTGAAAATGATTGCTGATGATCTGTTCTAACTACTTGACCTTGTGACATCTCTCCCAGATCTATGACCAAGATGGGACACTGCAGCACTTTATTGATGGTGGAGAACCCAGTAAGTCAAGCTGGATGAGGTATATCCGATGTGCAAGGCACTGTGGGGAACAGAACTTAACAGTGGTTCAGTACAGGTAAAGTACATTTTGATTTACTCAATGCAACAAAACGAAAACTTTTTAGTGAAAAGTCAGACTGTGACTTTTGCAAAACCTATTACCTTTGATAGCAAATGCACTAGCAGGGCTTTTGTGAATATGCTCATTCTGGGCAATACAAAACATGAAGAGTGCAGTGGGGATAGGTTTAACTTTGTCTGTCCTGAGCCGAGGATGCTGTAGTAAGCATGATAGGGTTGGGGCTCCTGTCTGTGCCACTCATGTGGCCCACAAATATGGCCCTGTCTGTGCCACTCATGTGACGCACACACTACACAGAGCCTGCTGCACGTTTTCCAATGGTCTGATCCCAATGAAGCCAGTGCAGGCCAACTTCTGCCCTTAACAGACATGCATCTGTTAGAAGAAGGAGAAAAATGGCAGGAGCAGAATTTTGAACCCAGAGGTTTTCTGAGAATCAGTCAGGAGACGTGTGTCCAGTTAAAGCTTACATTTGAGTGCACCTGCTAGCCAAGAGAGCCAGTGCTCTGCCTTTTATATTGCTGACTAGAGGAGGTCAAAATGTGAAGAAGAAATTCCTGTGTGAAGGAAATACGGTGCATTTTACTTTGTACTTCCAGGCAGATCCAGAAAAGCCCAGACAATGCATTACATAAATGCATGATCTCAACTATAAACAAACCTTTTGCCTCACAATCAGAAGCAACTGCTTGGCCTTATTAAAAGTGGTAGGAAGTACATCAAAGAATGCCCTGGGCTTGCCAGTTGCAGTAAGCAATCCCCATTTTTGATAGTTTCTTTAGAGAGTGGAGTTTCTTTTCTTTAGGAATAATTTTAAATGTATTTAAAGTACCTTTAAACTTAAAAATAAAACATAAAAAAGCAAGCTAAAATGAAATATATATAAAGTTTGATTATCCCATAGGGTTTCAGTTTAACAATGGTAAAATTGTTCAATTGCATTTTATTCTCTGGCCAGTTAACTAAGTAGTGCCTCCGTTAAAAAAATAACAATCCTATTTATACATTGCAATTTTTTAATTATACCCTTAAATATCTGATATCTATAGCTAAAATCCCATTGGATTTTAAACAAACACACTGAATAATGCATAAAAACTGCTGTGATGAAAGAGATTTTTTGTAGGTATCTTGTGAACTCTTTCACAGTGTGGTGGTGTGTGCACATGTCTGTATATACAAATAAGAAAAAAATATATGTGTACATATATATAAATGACAAACCTAAATGAAAAGTGAGCATGAGAAAGTCATTATACGTCTGTCAATATTAAGTGGATTTTACAACTCTCCTTTCATGATGGAGTTTTTACTTAGAGTTCCCTCTGTTGATCTGTTTTTGATTACTTCAGATCTTTATAAAATGAACTACAAAAACACAATTTTAAAAAACTGGCATCCATCACCAGTGACTGCATCCAAGTGTAAGAAAATAGAAAAGTTGGACACTGAAAAACCGGCCTAATTTTTATTGTACATGGACGTCCTCCTCACAGAAAGTCAGCTGGTTTAAATTCATTCTGTTATGATTTGTAATATCTAAATGGAATTTTCTTCAAAGTGCTCTTGATTGATTGACCCTTAGCTGAACGTTTTGTTTTTATTTTGAGGCTGACAATAATGTTTGTTGGCATGTGTTCTGCTTCAACTGCGTTGGGACGCCATGAAGCTATCTTTATGAGTCATCCAACCACAATACTAAATACATGTCAGCAAAGGAAATATTATCCGAAAAGGGAAAAATCCCTTTGATGTACTTCAGCATGCAGAGATTTCTGCGAGTTTTGGAAGCTTTGCACGCTTGTAAGGGACGGTGTACGCTTACACTTTTCTTTCCCTGCCTACTCCAAGCCTCACAGACCACCCATTGCTCAAAAACAGTTCTGCTCTTTCAGCAGCAAAGTGTGTCATTTGGTTTTAGCACATTCATTTGCCGGGCTGCTGTGTTTATATTAAGGGAAGCCAAACTGAGAGATGAAATGTTACAAGGGTGAAGTACAAAGTAGACTCAATTTTTCTCAAGTTAGGAGATACTGGTAATTTATAGTGTGGCTCCAATTTTCATTTTATGTAGCAGTGGAAAGAATTAACAAAATGTACAGCTCAGGGAAGAAAGTGAGGGAGGAGAGGAGAGGACAGAGGAGACAAGGCAAGGAAAGACAAGGCAAGGTGAGGACAGGACAGGAAAGCACAGGATAGGAAAGCACAGGACAGGACAGGGAGAGACACAAAAGGGATAGTTTTTGTCAGATATTCATAGAAGGGTAGGAAAACCGTTCTGCTTAGCTAGCAGTGCCCTCCTGAGACAGGGTGGCAGTAAGCGAGGAAAATAACAAGATAAATGAAATTTTTGCAGCTGCTAGTAAAATATTGAGAATCTGCACTTTTTTATTGATCTTTATGATCCTGTTGCCAAGAGCCACTTTGCGGTGACAAAATATGTTGACAAGTGCATATCTCACTGCCATGAAAAATGTGGTAAAAGATTCTCCTTATGTCTGCAGTGTTATACAAGGAACAAATTGCATCGCTACAGCCAATTCTTTATAGAAAGTCTAAATTTAAGCTCTACCAACCCTAAACACTTTTATCTTGAACTTCAGGCTAACGTTTGTAGCAATTCTTCACTCAGAAAACCAGTTGAGGCCTAACTTTTTTTTTTTTTTTGTCTATAGCTGGTTTTCTGCCTTACAGAGGCTGTTATAATACAGTGTATGTTAAGAGGAGAATGCTCTGTTCCTAAATTCAGCAATTTTTTTTCCTCTTGATTAGGTCAAATATATTCTACCGGGCTTGTATAGATATCCCCAGGGGCACTGAGCTGTTGGTGTGGTACAATGACAGCTACACATCTTTCTTTGGAATCCCTCTCCAGTGCATTGCGCAAGATGAAAACTGTAAGTTCTTTCTTGCATTTATGTCTGGGTAAGCCAGATTTCCTGTTTCATACCTAATCAGCTGTATGCCTAGAATCTTTTAAGACATATTAATTGAAATTGTTTATATAAGGTAAGGTTATATGTACAGGACAAAACCCTGAAGCTTGTGCACTTAAGCTCCACAAAATCATGTCATGGTTACCTGAATAAATGTTTCAAAGTGTGAAGATTTGTGCAATTAAATAGATTTCCCAACATGGCAGACCCACATATCTTGGAAGGGTATAGAATCACTCTTCCTTTTATGTGGTTCACTCCTGGTCTATACTTAACACATTTGCTTGGCTGTCTCCATTGTTATCAAACCTATCAGAAGACATTGTCTTGCCAAAACAGTAATGCCTTGCAGATTCATGAGGCCTCTGTTAGTAGTGATTTGTCATCCTATTACCACTGAGTGTGTTGAGAAAAGCTTTGTCTGACTGATTGTAGACATGAGATTCTTGTGGTTAAAAGGTGAAAGCCAGCTTTTTAAAATACAAACAGCACATGTAACCTGAAATGACAATGCACCTCCATCCTGGCCATCCCCATTTCCATTTATTCTCCTACCCCTTCTCAATTGTTTACTTTCAGTTTGCTAGGAATTGTCACAAAATTAAGAATTTAACTTACAACACAGACCCAGTCCAATATAGTGCTTGGTACCTTTGTGTGTAATGGGAATGGGTGATCTAAGCATGACCTTTGGTTTCACTGTTTGTGTGTGAAACTTGATTAGAACTTGCATTAAAGACCTCTCTTCCATCTTGACATCTTTGTGTATCTACATGGTGGAAGAAACTAATAATGGATGCCTGATCGACTTTGGTCTAAAGTAATCCTGTGGCTGCCCACATTTAATCAATTACATATAGGATGTATTTTTTTGATGAAGTACTTGGATACTTAAACAGCATTGCTAGAATGAACTCATATCTCATAGCAACTTAAATACTCAACTATGCAGCAATAAAACAGCAGGGTAGCAGAGATTAAACGGTTGAAAATAAACATTCTTTTTCATCTTGAGTTTTCAAATCTGTTGGGCTTGAGAAAAGTTTAAAAGAAATTTAATTACTGGCAGTAATGTTTGCTGATAAATGTCATGCTTTGCAGTGTAGAATATAGAAATATTATTTTTTCTTTCATGAGCTGAAGCTTACAAAACTATTATCGGAAAAGAAAAGCATTACGGCTAAAATCTCTATATATTGTCACACGCTATTTTGCTGTGAGAGAATTTGTGTGAGTTTCTTCCAGAGAGAGAGATGACTAACTTTAGTAGATGAAATTCATCTTTGAGCATGGAAACAGCTGCAGCCCAGTATATGACTTAAGGGCCCCTAACACCCTTAGAGTAAACCTGTTGCTTACATACTGCACAGGGATATTTTCATCCACTGCAAACTCTGACCATATTCCTTAGGTCTTTAACTTACTGCTTTTGTGGATTTTTGTGAATACAATTAAAAAAAAAAAAAAAAAAAAAAAAAAAAAAAAAAAAAAAAAAAAAAATAAAATACACTTTGTGGTGAAGAATTATAGAAAGTATATCTTATGTCTGGAAACTTGTGGTATACAGCCCCATGGATATAGCTCTACTTAGAAATCTGGTCATCAGATACACCAGAAAAGAATAGACTAGAAAGGACTTCAAATTAATTAAATTAAATATCATGTAACAATATAATACCTGAGTCATTATTGATGGAAAATATTAGAACATAACTCTGTAAAGTAATTGGCTTTATCTGAAGTATTACCAAAAAGTTAGTTTGTATTACATTTTTTATTGTATATTAAAAAATGTTATATGATTCCAGCACATAACTGAAATCTAATGCTTATATTTGCACTTAGAAATCTATCACCATGACTTACCTAAACAGAGTTTCAGTTTCTAGTCACCTGTTTAGTAGGTGCTGTGTACTTAAGTGTGGATATATACATATAAACACTTTGTGACACTGATGCATTAGCACACACCATTTTTCCAGAGGACTCTTTCTTTTATTAACAACATGATCTAGATGGTGCTCAAGGAATGAGTCAGTCATTCAACTTTCTTCTATATATTTGACCTCCTGCCTTTCTTATCACACAACAAGCAAATTCAGCACTAAATCACTTCACTGTGAAAACAGTATATTGTGTTTGTTGCTGAAGTATCTAAAAGTCTTGTAAACCGTAGTTAATTGACAATCATAAGATCTACATGGGATTAGAAATATTTTTTTTCCTATTTTGAAGGTGGTAAACTGATGCACAAAGATATCTCTGCCTGTACTTTGCATTGTCTAATTATGACCTAATTGCTATTACCCTCAATCGTACAAGTCATAGTGAAGTCACTGGCTTTCTACTGTATTGCCTCTGTAACTATTTGTGAGATGCAATAATAGTACAATATCCTTGGTGGGTGCCATTTGAGAGGATGAGGGAACGATTGCTTCAGTGGATATTTAAGCAATGTTTTATCTCAATCAGTGTTCAAGCAAGGTTTTTCTTTTCCCTGTGCTCTCAAAATTCACGCTTGTCTGCAATACAGCAATTGGACATGCTGACTGCAACATGCAGAGTCAGGTTATCGCAAGCGCAGCAGCATTTTCTTTCAGATGACAACCCCAATGTATGCCACAGTCAGGCTTCTCAGTCTCAGACACCCCTTTGCATGAGTTTTCATTTCAGCGTCACAGAATCAGCATCTTCCATTCAGATCACTGTCTCATTCAAGACCATTTTTTTGGTGCATTTTTGTTTAATTTTCATGTCAAGAAAGGCAAAAAAAGTATCTTATTTACTTTTCTTGTTTTCTCCCAGTGAACGTCCCTTCGACTGTAATGGAGGCCATGTCCAGACAAGACACCTTGCAGCCATTTAATAAAAGTAGCAAACTATCCCCTGCCACTCCACAGCGATCCATAGTATTTCCACAGACTCCGTGTAGCAGAAATTTTTCTCTCCTGGATAAGTCTGGGTCCATCGAGTCAGGATTTAACCAGATCAGTGTCAAAAACCAACGAGTTCTTGCAAGCCCAACTTCAACAAGCCAACTAAATTCTGAGTTCAGTGACTGGCATCTTTGGAAATGTGGGCAATGCTTTAAGACTTTCACCCAGCGGATCCTCTTACAGATGCATGTGTGTACGCAGAACCCTGACAGGTAAAGCCCAGGCTCTCTTTATTTCTGTATCTACTGACAGCCAGATCCACTGCTTTCTTCTTTTATCAAAATGTTATCATTTCCCAAACCAAACAATTATTAGGAGGGGCCTGTACAACATAATTCATCTGCAGCTGTGTGAAGTAAGCTGATAAAAACAGTTGCTTGACTTCACTATTTGTAAAAACATTTGGTGCCTAAATGTGCAGATAAAGGGAAATAGCTAAGGATATAATCTTGTTTTCAGAATGGTTTGGTACATCTGATGGAGGCAACAAAATAGAAGAAATATTTATTAAATATCATAGATGGAAAAATGAGGTCAAGATAATTAAAAGTCTGTCTGTCTTCCAAAGATAATCTAACTTGCTGCTCAGTGGCTGTCACAGTCATTTCAGGGTTCACCTATAGTGTGCAATGTGTATGAACTTAATTAAGTACTAAGAGGTAATGAATTGGAATTTTTTGCTTAGTACTATTTTTCTTCAGAGCGTGCAAACCCATAAATCGTGCAAAGCTGTCAAAAGGAAATACCTACTCCACTAGTGATATGGAGGAAAACAGATGCCACTTATTCAATAAACTAATATCCACACAGAAGAAAAATGTTGACTAGATACCTCAGAGTCAAAGTTGGTTTGAAAGTTTGTCAATACAGAATTTTATGGCCGTGAACTGAGGATGAAATTTAGCTGAACAAGTGAATTAAAATTTCAGGTACTCTGACCAGTGGCACAGTAAATATAATGGAACCATTATTTATGAATCAAAGCTGGTTTATTTGACAATTTTGATAGCTGGCAGGACAAAAGACAAAAATCAAATTAATTCAATAAAAAAACCTGCCCATGTTTTTGTCTGTTCTTCACCTGTGGAGAAGGTTTGAGCAGAGCAGCTGAATCCCTGAAAGGTTGTTCTACAAGCAGCATGTAATTGTGAATTAGGTTTAACCAACACACTATCAAAAAGCAGTCATCAGTGAATCTGTGGGTTTGCATGCATGTCTATGTCTCTGTGTATGGTTATCTACATGTATGTAAATGCTTGTGTGATTCTATGGTTGTGGAGATGCTGGATCATAAATCCAGTTCTCCAGGAAGAAGTGTTAAGCATGCAAGGGGCAAACTAGATACTGTGCCAATCTTAAAAGAGTGAAAGAGCTAATAACATTGTGAATGCAACAAGCCCTTTAAAGATTTTCTGAATATTATGCTGGTCTTAGCCGAAATAAATGCCACATTAAGGAATTTATTCCACTGGGAGACTATTCCACTGGAATAGTATGCCCAGGGCAGTGGTGGAATCACCAGCTCTGGAGGTATTTTAAACAGCATGTGGACTTGGTCCTTAGGGACATGGCTTAGTGGTGAACTTACAGTAGTGGTCAAAGGTTGGACTGGGTGCTTTTGAAGGTCTCTTCCAACATAAGAGATTCTATGAACTTTTCTTCTGTGAAGTTGTAGGCCACAAATACGAATTCAAGTGCCATGGTATGGAATAGAGATCCAGGAATATCTGTCTATATCTGTATCACTCTCCTAAATTTCATGGACTTCTGTATTTTCAGTATTAAATCACCCAAAGCACACTGAAAAGCATAAAATGCTATTTCAGGGAGTCTGTAAGAGATACGATGTGAGGATTCTCCACACAATTTTCCTGTGATTTAGCCAACCAGGAGTGATGCTTACATTTCATTTTTTCCTTGAACCTGTGTCTTCCTTTATAAAGAACCGAGGTGCAGCTAATAGCTGATGCAAGAAGAGTATCCCCTAATGGGGCTGTTCTTCATTCTAGGGGATAGTTAAGAATTTTACCAGAGGCAAAAAACATGAATAAGTCAATCTTACCCATCTGTAATCTCTGAAGTGAGAGTTCTTATTTTTTATTTTTATTTATTTGTTTCTAAGTATCTTGTGTCAGTTATTGTTGGAAACACAGGCTGGATCTTAAGTCTTCCCCCTCAGAAGTGAATGCTTGCATTATGAGGTAACTGATTCGTGAACTCTTATTGTTCCATCTCTCCTGTGCCTACCTAATTTATCCGTATAGAACAGCTTCAACAAGAAACTGCATTTTTACCTCAGAATACCCTGTAGCATAGTAGGAAAATCGTCTAGATCAGAAGACAAGTTGTCTTTCACAGGAGCAAAGAGAGCAAAAGTTGATTCAAGAAAAGACTTGACAGATTCGGGGAGGATTGGGGTGGAGAGGAGGTGGAGAGGAGGTAAGTAAAGATTCTTGGTTGTAGCTATTGAATCCCAGAAGCTTTCAGGAAGATTCAAAACACAATAACTAGCCCCTTTTTCTCAATATTAATACTGCTAATTGAGCTGATTTTCCCTTTTGTTTGTTGGATTTTGTGTATCCTGTTCTTAAGAAATTTTTTATCTTGTGTGATATCAAGAGGATAAAAACCAAATGAGGTTGCAATATACACTTAAGATCAATCTCTTGCATAAATACTAGGTACCTCAGTGCTCTGGTCCATGACACGTGCATTCCTTCTGTACTGAAAAATGGCTTACATTTTTATGGTTTCATTAAATAACTTGTACAGGCTCTTTGTGGAAGCCTGTTCTGTAATGCCTTCTTTGTTCCTACTAGGTGTGCCACAAAGATAACTGCTGTAAGAGCATTTCCCAATAGGTCTTCTGCAGAGTGTTGTGTGGGATGAACACAGTCACATGAATCTGTTTAAGCTCAATGCAATTCATCATTCAGTGTTTTAAACTACCACGATAACAGTTATTGCAGATCACCACTGCCCTAGGACCTGGATTCTCACATCCCTGTTTAGAAATCTGCATTTCATTTTAGAAATTTGCATTTCTCCAGATGAAAAATTCCTAAGGTGTTGTACAAAATTGCCTGGAGACAAGAAAATAGGGTACTATTTGTGAAAAAAATATCTGCTTGCCAGCCTGAAGTCCTGGGTGCAACCCTCTGGTTTGTATATTCTCAATGACATCTGCAGCACCACTCCTGCTGATAAACAGCTCCCCATTTATTGTCAGCAATTTGTGAGCACACCAGCCACTGTATCTTTGATGTGACTGAAGCAGCAGGGCCTGTCTTCAATGGGAAGTGACTGTAGACTCTGTTCTGGCCTGGTCTTTGTTTTTCAACAATGCATGAGGTGCAAAGGAAACGCCTGTGAATCTATAGAGGAGTCCAGTTCATGGGCTGAAATTTGAGCATACTACTTCGGGCTTGAAAAATTCAAAAAAAGAAATAGCTTTAAAGCCACTTTGATTTGGAAAACATCTTAATAAGAGGACAAATTAAAGGAGGCTGAATTAGACTTCTTTCTTACTCAGGCAATAAGAAAGAAATGGTCCTACTTAACAGGCAGATGATTTAATAAATAAAAATAAATTTTAAAAGGATTGATCCAAGCTATGCAAAGTGATTAAAATAATATATTGTGTTTGTTATTTTAGATTAAGATTAGGATTTTAAGTTAAATAAAAATTACTTTTCATTATCTATTGGTTTACTCACAATACTTCTCCCTTTCTGCTGAGATTTTTTCTGCTTGTTATGTTTTTTAGCACTTCAAATTTGGAATGGATCTGGCAGGTGAAAATTTTAATCCAGTAAGATTGTAATTCTGGAACTTTCTGAGCCTTTGGGGCTTTTTTAAACCTTGCTCAGACAGGAATAATTCAAGTAACTCTTTCTTTAAGCAGGTGTCAGAAATCAGTTTTTTGGTATTTTTTTGTTTGTTTTTTTCCTTCTTTCTGCTACAGAAAATTCCAACAATCTTATCTGGGAGGCTTCAGAAAGAGGAAACTAAAAGCCTTAGATTACAATAACTATTTTTTAAATAAATTTTTAAAAATATGCTTTTTTTAAAATGGCAGTTACTTTTCTAGGAATGCCAAAGTTTCTTTTAATGACATCTTTCTTCTTTCTCACTATGATAACTAGATTCAGGGTGAATTGGTGCTGAGGGAAGGCAGATGGCTGTAGATCCCAAGAGCTGTCTCCAGCACATTTTCACATTCAAAATGTACATCTTTGTGATATATATTCTCACTGATTGCCATGTATTTAAACTGATAATTTGAGAGAAAACCCACTTTATAAGTGTGTCCATGGCTGACAGATTGTGGATGTTATCTGACACTTCCAGTTCTTGTTCACTCAAAGATATTGTTGCATTCATGCTTAACTGTAGTATTTCAATATTAAATTGTGAGGTTTTTTTTTAAAAAAGGAGCTTGAGGTTTGAAGTTGCCAATTTAATATATCCTTGGCTTTAAGACCATGGCTTGGCACCTTTTGTATTTATCTTTTTCTTTATAGATTTTGTGTCTTAGACCTTGATGTTCTCCTCAAATCTGTTAATTAATGTATACATCTCCTAAAGAAGAACTAAATGTGTGAATGTAATCAAGAGTTGTCTGTTTCTGATTGCAGAGTGGCTATGGAACATTTCTCAATTAAAGCAAACATCATGCTGAATTTAATGCTTGTTCTTGCATAATCTTTTTACAAGGCTTTGCAATCTCCCTTTACTCACTGTTGATAACAACGAAGGGCGTACAGCACAGCACCTCTCCCTGTCAGCTTCAGAAGTCTGAAATGCTTCAAGTGCACTAACTTTTTGCTTCTTCTAGTTTCTGCACAAACATTTGTAAGAGACAATCCCAGAACTGCCAGTGGGCCCAGGTCTGCCATCCCTGTTGCTACCGTGGTGCCTGAAGTGCTTGGGGCAGCAACTGTGCTGCCTTAGGGGGACACTGGGCAGCGGGAAATCTGAAGCCCTGAGGTACTGAATGTAGCCCAGCTGTGGCCATGCTGATGCTAGGGATGCTTCTGCATGCAAGGTAGCAGTATCCTTAGGTGTCACTTTGTTCTCCAGCCTCTTAGTTCAACTTGCTGGTAAACAGGCATCCCTCCAAAATACCTGTCCATTAAGACAACCGTGACCTAACTTCTGTGGTTACAGCTGAGCTTTTAATGCTGTGTCTTCTGGCTCTGTAAGCTGATGTGGGCTGCATTTCATTGTTCCCTGCATTCATTTTTTGTGGAGTCTGTGGAGCGACACCATGAAACCCTGCCCTGGATTCAATAGAACCCTGAGTCTCATGTGTGAGACCCTGACATCAATCAAGGTCTTTGGGGTCTTTGGGGTTGGGTTTTTTTTTACTTCTTCTTAGTCCTCAAAAAGGGGAAAAGCCCTTTCAATTACGTCCATCTTTCTTCTATTAGTTGGTGCTTTTCTAGCTTTTCTAAGGGTAAAAATTTACAGCAATGTGCTATTTCATGTCCCTGATCTGACGGTGTTTCAATGATAGTGTTACAGGCATTCAAAAACTCAGGACTGTACCCCTTGGAAACAGAAAATTGACTTTAGAAGAGACCTGACTAGAAATCTGTTCATCATAAAGGAAAGAATTTGAAAATTCAGTGAAAAATATTTACAAGATTTGTCTGGATTCTAATAAGTCAGATCATTAATTACTTGTGATAAAATAAATTTAAATTGTACTTTGAAGTCAGGATTTGGAAAGTGTATTGTTTCAGGAGAGAAATAGTACAAGCTAAATAACTTCTGCTGAAGGAAAATCTAAAACAAATAAATCTAAATATACTGTCATCTGTCATCAGCTATTATAGGTGCAAAAATACAGATTTTTCTATTATTATCCTGTAACATGCACAAAATACGAACTCTGGTGAGATTCTCTAAGTGGCATAGGGGAAAATGGGTTTTCTACTGGTCCTATACATGTTCTAGTTTCATGCACAAAGACCAGCTAAGAAAGGGAGAAAACTCTAAGACAGGAAATGTCATTACCAAAGAGCAAAATCATTCATAAGTTTGTTTATATTGAGTAGAAAAAAATACTCTTAACTTCTTTCATTTTGAAAATAGACCTTGAAAAATCTCAAAATCTAAATACCTACAAAATCTGAGAACTATTGCATTGAAGTTAGTCCTTTTTGAATTTCGCTTTGAATGGACTATGTTCCTGTAGTGAGCCATCATTTATTCAGGGAGAGTAAGAGTAGGGTCTCTAGGAAAACACAGTGAACTCCACATGTAGGGAACCTAGATAATTGATTGACAGTGCATGGGATTAATGACAAGAGAGTAAATTTTTTTTAACAGGAGAATTTGCATTTAAGTAAGTAGATTTCCTTTCTTTAAGCTTAGACAGGAAGATAGAGAGTTAGAAAACGATGCAACCGGCTGTTAAGTGAAAAGATATTAGAACTGCTTTTTATGGCTGTCAGCACATCATTCTCATGTGCACATTGCTGTATATTAGTTTTGCTTTTCTGAAATGTAACATCAAAATACTGTATAAGAACATTTTGATCTCTCTTGATTTACATCTGAAAGGGTCTACAAGAAATTTTGTAGAAAACACAGTGATTAAGTATTCAAAACTCAGGTTTTTTTCTGGTACATGATAGCTGGAGAATAGATTTTTATGGAAAAAAAGAATTCTTCAAATAGTCAGCATGTACTTAGAGGTCATGGTACACCTGTTCCATCAAACTGATTATTTTCATGTTTGCAAATGTGCCTCTACATCTGCAAAGGAGTGCTTTAGTTATGTAGGCTTTCACATACGAAATGACTGTCATTCATTTTTTGAGTATTAATTTTTTTGAGCATCATCACACATCTGTGATACGTCTGTGCTTATAATCACATTAATCTCTTGGAGCTCAAGATGGTCCATTATGTTCTGGGGTCTTCCAGTGGAAATGAGTTTTCCTGGGCTGAGACTGCACTCAGTCTAGAAGCACATCTTTGAAAATATAACCTATGAAGACCACTGTTTTTGTCACTGTGTCCCTGCTCCTTCTGTTTGCAGACCTCTGTTATAAAAAGGCCACCATCAAATTCATTGACCCAGTACAAACCAAAACAATGGCAGAGGACACAACTGCTACATCAAAGACGAGCCTGCTCTGCCCGTGTCAATGTACTGAGTGAGCTGAGCACTGCTCATGTTCAGTCCTTCTGCATCACTTCTGTTATGTTTAAAAAAACGACACGTTGATTTTATTTTGTGCCAAGAAAAATTTCTGGGCACAGTGAAATTACTACCAGAGAACTAAATGATAACTTTCATACTACAGAATGGCTTCTTTTGCTCTTGATGAAAATAGTAGAACCCAGAAGTTGTCAAAATTTGACACAGTTGAATCTGCAATTGTGGAAATTAGATACACAATTTTTAAATTGTTATACTATTTAAATACTTCTACAGGCACATCTTTTAAAATGAGCTTTGTTTAATGTCTGCCATGTAGCTAGCTTGAAAAAAAGGACTTAATCTGTCCCTTTTAGTGTTAATCAGAATCACCTGTGTATCAACTGGAGAAATGCATCCCCTGCAAAGAGGAGAGAAATTTTAAGAGTTGTTCTCCCAATATAGGGATGAATGGGAAAAGTAATCAAAGCCATGTAACAATAGGTGATTTATTTAGAAGGCTCTTTTTCTTGAGCATCAGCCAGTGAAAGGTATTCTAAGTATATATAATAATATTATTTGTAAACAAAGTACTAGTTTTGAGCTCATGTAAGAGGTAAAAAAAAACTGGCATCATAATGTTAAGTTATAACTGCTTTGGAATTTTGAGTGTTTACAGACAGGTTACAGTGTGACTTTTCACTGTATGATATTAATTGCATTGACTTAAAAAAATGGAAGATTAATTTGTTTTATGAAATGTTCTATCATTTATTGTGGTAGCTGCTAAAAATAGATAACCAGAGGCTAATAAATGTTAATGGTCCCTTTCACTATTAAAAAATCAATGCTTTTTGGATACAGAATCTCTGAATGTATTGCTTTTGCTTAAAAGTGTTTGATTCAAAAATGCCTGAACAAAGACGTCTGCATTCACAAATCATCTTTGTTTTACCAGCACTTGAATCAAGTTGATAAACATTTTCTGTGAAAATTAACCATGCACTCCAAAAAAGGAGAAGACTGCGAATACTCCTACGTCTCTTCCAATAAGAGAAACAGATAGCAGTACTTTGTTTTCTTAAAATATTATTTAACATATATTCATGTAATTTTAAAGGGCCACATTATCTAGGTCAAGTAAACATTCCACAACTTCTATATATTTCTTTTAAAATTGTTGGGGCGCAGTTAGATTTCCAAATGTAAGTAATTAAAATTGTAAGCTATTGAGTTATTGACCAATACTGAGCTATTAATCAAGCTAAAAAATTCTACAATCAAGGTTCAGTGCTCTGAAGCACTGTAAAAGAATAGTATTTGTGTTCAGTGATGCAAGTAGCCACAATTAAGCACTTCACTTGACAAATGAGATAGTTCACTTTATTTTGCACTTAATTGAATTGTACATGCTTGATCACCATTGTCTCCTTCCCTTTAGTTTTGGTTTCTAGCCATTTAAACGTACACATTTATTAAAGAAAGAGCAATTAATTTGGTGTTGACCATTGACTCTAGAAATGCAGATACCAAGATCTATGCTTAAAATTTTTATTGCATGATAAAAATCATTAATACCCCTCAAGAGAAATTCTTAATTTTTTAAACGAAAAGTCTGATGAGTGGTAGGACTTGGTCATTAACTTAAATCAAATGTGAAAAGGAAAAAATCCTATAGGATTTTTATAGTAAGTGACTTTTACCACACAGAAACACACAGACATTTTTTCCTCACTCTTTATTTTATTTAGTAATGGTATTTGAATTTCAGCAGTCCTGTCTCACTTTGCTGCCTTGTATCTTTTTCTTTATGTGTTTGCAGTCTGTTCTTTATGATTCTGAAATTGTGAGGTGTTACTCAGTTTTGCTTGTGATGTGTTTTTAACAAACCATGGTGTTGAAAACTTAACTTCCAGGTCTCAGTTCAAGATCACAAAAATGGCATTTTTTTCAATCTGGATAGGAAAAATATGTTAATTAAATACAAATATTTTCAGTAGAAGTAAGAAAATATAAAGGTAATCACAACGTGATAGTTATTTTTTCTAGCATCTTGCATTTTAAAAAGTTATCCCAAACCCCCAGATTTGTCCAAAGCAATATGAAGAATTTTATTGCAGTCACAGAATCCACCTAAGATTTACATATGACAATCATTGTAGGTAAGACTGGAGTTGGCATCAATGGACAGAGGGTTTCCTGAGTCTCTTAGCTCCAATTTGTGAGGAGTTTTTTGTGACTAAGGAGCACCACGTCTCATTTGGGAGAAATAAGGCATGTGTGTCATGTGTAGCACTGTCTCAGCTAGCTTTTTGAACTATGCTTTGTGAGGCATGGTGTCCATAGACTCTCAGTCAATTCCTGCAAAAGCATTTAACATTTGCTAGAGGCATCGTGTTTTGTGTGTCTCCCAAGAAAGCCCAGAGTAGTGCATCCACATCTGGAAATTACTGGAAACACCAGATGTTCCTGCCCATTTGGTTTCCTGCTTATGTCAATAGAAAGCACTTACGGCACCATCTCTCCTTTTTCCCATTGCAGGCCCTACCAGTGTGGTCACTGCTCCCAGTCTTTCTCCCAGCCTTCAGAGCTGAGGAACCACGTGGTTACTCACTCCAGCGACAGACCTTTCAAGTGTGGCTACTGCGGTCGTGCCTTTGCTGGTGCCACAACACTCAACAATCACATCCGGACACACACTGGGGAAAAGCCCTTCAAGTAAGTGCTTGAAGCCATCAGCTTTTGCCAGCTGACATTAGAGAGTCAAAGGCATTACTGCTGCTCACTAGCAACACTGCTCTGTACCAGCACCCAGCAGAAGTTTCCTTTCAAAGCCAAGGTCAGACCACAAGACAAAACTCTTAATGGTTTGGCTAAAATCAGAATTAAAGGAGGCTTGGTTTTGGGTGCCTTGCAAACCCTGAGCAATTTTCTGTCCTCTGTTGAGGACTTGATTGTTTTAATTAAATAACAAGCTGCTGCCAGAGAACCATAGCTGAAAATACTCTCAAGACTGGGACAGGCTATTTTGTAAGAACTTTATTATTATTTCACATCTGTATGCTTGGGTAGATGGGGCATTACATAAAGGCTGATTTGGGTTTAGTATGCAGGAGGAATATGCATCTGGTTTTAGTCTCAGAATCATTGCATACAAAATGTAATTCTGGCTTGTGGCCTAAGTTTGGTAAGACTGTAATAACAAATTTACAGTGTTCAATTGTCCAAGATGTAAGAAAAAGAAGTCACCTGGTTAAGATGTTTTTGCATTTGGTTCTTGTTGTTTTTTTGTTTTCTTTTGGTTTGGTTTGTTTTTATTAAACAGACACCTCGTGTCTGCAGTTTCGTGAGATTAAAACCAAGCACACACCTGAGTCTCAGAAATTTTTCATCTGTGCTCACTCTAGACATAGCACAGTTGATCGAGGTAGACATGAAAGGCAGGTAATATCCACCTCCTGCCTAACAGAAGGTGTTCTCAAAGGCAGAATGCAATTTTTCTGTATTTGTGTCTGTGTCTTGAACTGACAGGCGCAGATTTTATGGATATTTTACCTGGAACAATCCCACTTTGAAAGAAAAGGGTTGTGTTGATAACAATGTATAATGTCTTGATACCACTTCTTTTGGAAAATAACTAATGTTTCTAGAAGGACTAGGAGGAAGTGTAGAGAAAGGTGTGTGTCTCCCAGTTCTCCAAGGACTGTCTACCCTCCATCTGCTTTTCCCTTCGCCTTTCTTTTCTACTTTTGCTACACTGTGCTCTCGGTCTGGTTAATGTAAGAGAGATCAGCCATAGGGGCTGTCAGAACCCCTCATAACAAGCTCAGTAGAGATACCAGTAGAGATCTTTTGCCTCCATATATGGTTGAAGGGAAGCATGGCCTTCAAACATGTCTCTGCTGAGGGCAAGGGGACAGAGCCAGGAACCAAATGCTGAATATCCAGTACAGAAGAGCTTAGATACCAGAAATTATGGCTCGGATAGTGTTGTATGTTGCAAAACACAGAATCTCATAATACCTGAAGAGTGGCTCCTCTAGAGCCAATCTGCTGAACAACCAGAGCCCATGGAAAGTGAGCCAAAAATAGTGTGAGCAATCAGATTGATTTTATCTAGTTGCTGTGTAAATAGATTTTAGTAATTAATGGAAGAGGTTTCCAGGTCAAAATGGAAAATAGATTTCTTTTAATGTTAAGGTGTTACTTATGTGTAACCTTGTTGACTCCACTTAATTTTTTTCCTTAACATCCTGTTTTTGTCATGTTTCCAATAGATCTGCTATTTTGTCCCATTTAGAGTCATTACTTTTCCCCCTTGGTTTGGTAATTTTTTTCACCCTTTTCCAAAATGGTTTTGGCTACAGCACAATACCATTTAAGAAAAGGCTTAAGGTATGAAGTACAGTTAATCAGTGGCCTGGAATTTGCTTGTTTGGTTTACCATGCTTATGCAGGGTATTTTAGTATTCTGGGATGTATTTGCTCATTTTTAAAGCTGCAAGGCAGAGCAACAAAGAATGTGTACATTTTGTCCTGCCGCTTTGTGATGCATGGTATAATTTCATAATTGTAAGGCTTTTATTTAGTTTCTTCCTTAAATTCAAGAAAAAGTAGTACCAGTTTTTCTCTGGAAGACTTGCAGTAAGCTGAATAGTAATCTTACATGAAGCTGAAACTGGAGGTCTTCCTATCCTGATAGTCAGATAAGAGGGCACATATTGCCCTGATCCTGCAAGCCTTCCACGCAGGACTGCTTGCATTTGAGAGAGGAGGGGCAGAAACTTATCACAAATTGATCCACCCTCTCTGCTGGAGAAAAAAGATAGCTGCAGCTCATCTTGATGTCTCATCACCATTTAGATCCTCCTTTGAAAAGGAGGGGTCCAACACCTAGTATTAAGTAAGCTTAGGAAAAAACCTTAACAAATTCTAGTGAACAAGAATCATAAATATGACAAACAAGATTTCTGTCTCTTGATCATAGAGTTTAGGTTTTAAATGTTAGTTGACTATGGGATTTTGAGTGTAGCCTTACAGAAAAAAAAAGCAGAATTGAAAAGCCTAGTGATAAATGGTTTCTGTACCTCACAAAACTCTACTTTTGTGGTAACGTACGTATTTGAGCTGAGTAGTTTTTGCCATTACCAAGGCTAACTGTACACGGATAGTGTTAAATTACTTGGATTCTAGCTAAGTTGTTTTAAAAGTAACAGGATAATTTTAAAGGTATTACTGCATTCACATCTGAAAATAGGCATCGTGCTAGAAGTTAATGTGCATCTACTGTGAATACAGTCACTATTCCTAATTCAGGAAGGTAGCTACGTTTGTAAGTGGTGTTGGGACAAATTGCAGTGTACATGGATTAATCAGGCAATGTCGTACATGAAGTGTATATTTGCAAGCATACTGTTTTCAGAAGGTGGTTTTAAAAAAGGTGAACATAGATAGGGTAACAATATTTTAAAATATTTCAAATTATTATTTAAGATGAAAACTGTGACTGGTTAAAGAGCTTTTTCTGTGAGAGGGCACTTTCTTTGTAGGTCCTAGGTAACTTTGGAAGTATGGAAGAAGACTTTTCTTTTTGCTTTTCATTACAGATAACAATGCTAAGTGAGGTTATCTGTAGTCAAAGCTTCAGCTGCATTGCCTGGACTGCAGGTCCAGCTAGAAAGGATTTCTTTTCATGTCATCACAAGCTGTCAAGTCAGCCTCACCACTGTAAAGTTTTTGCGTATTCTTATCTTACTAAAGTCTCCACTATGGCTGCTATTCTGAGAACAAAGCTCTTAAGTAAATTAAAAGGTAGGAGAAAAAAGAAAATTATTGTTCACCCCCATTATCTTAATACCTCCGCCCTTAATCTCTTCCATTCCAGCAAAATTAAAGAATAGTTAAGGGACTTGCCTGCAGAACTAGGATTATGCAAAAATCTAAATAAAAACAAATTAGAGGAAAGATTCTTTCAGATTGGGATTACTCAAGCATTTTTTGTTTGTTGTTACTCACATTGAACATAGATGTTGCACTTGCAGTGACATCAGCTTTGTTCTGTTTTGGTTTGGGGTGTTTTTTTTGTTTGTGTGTTTGGTTTGGTTTGGTTTTTTATTTATTTATTTTGTTTATTTTTACACTTTAGTTTAAAATTTTGTGTTAAATGTAGTTCTTGAATGAAATAAAAATTATTCTTTTCAAAATATTAAATGGAGATATTTTTTACAAAAATAGGTCCTCAGTATTTTGTTCACCCAAAAGCTTTCACAGAAGTTGATATAAACTTGGAAACTAATCTAATGCTGACTGTTATGCTCTGTGTCAATGTTTTGAAAGCACTGTGAAGCAAACAAGCAGACCTGACAGTGGGGGGCTATCTAACCAAACTCAGAAAACCCAGTACTTTAGAAATATCCCAACACCATTGATGTTCATGTTGATTGTGAGATTAAGTATCATTTGGTTTATCACACCCACCCAGGAAATCACATAGGGAAACTTCTCAGTCAAATGATGCCTTTTGTTTGATAAGGTCGAATGCTGTAGTACAACATTGTTCCTTACCATTAAAATGAAGGCACACACACATTGTAAAAAAAGATAACATGGATTCAGTTTTCACTGATGACACCTGATTGTGGGGAGAGTTTTAAATTGCTTTTTCAGGCCTACATTGTGTTGGGGGCTGTTTGAATGCCATCAGATGGTGTAATTTGAAATTTAGTGGTCTCCCAGTTAATAGGTATCACTATTACTAATACTTATATCTACACTAGAGACTTAAACAAAAATTTAGTATATGTCTAGTAGCTAGCCCTATGTTTACTTTGTGAGTGGTCACAAGAGAAGTGTACTCTTTTTTTCATTCTGACTGCCTTAGCTACTATTCAGCTTCCCAGCACGTTAAACTTGTGTGACTTGTAGTATAGAAACAAGCACATAACAACATGTACACACGTTCTTGCCAGTCTCATAGACAAAGGTCACTGCAATGCTTAAACTACTACAGCCGGCTGGGAAAGGATGGTTGATGGCTAGAAGGAGTACGTCATAATTCAAAAGAAAAAGTGCTCCTGCTTTTCTTCCCATTCCTACATACCATGCCATACTTATTCTAACTGCTAATAAAGGTCCCTGCCTGTAAGCCAGGTACTGATATATCCAGAACTGAATTCCTGAAAACACAATCCACACCCTTTGCAGGGGGCTACAAAACACGAGGTACCTTAGGTACTATCCGAAGTTTACCTGTGTACATTAGAAATCCAGGGGAATTAGGTGCCTTCCCTAGTTTTATTCCCACTTTTGCCCAAGGGCTGTGTAGGGCAGAGAGCACAGCCTGACCAGCTGTTGCTACATTTGACACCCACAACACTCCTGTCCAAAGAGCAGATGCTTGTGTCAGGAGACTGATTCTTTTCTGGTCTCTCTTTAGCACCCTTCTTTCTTGTGTCTGTATGAAAGAGTCCCAGAACAGCTTGTAGCTGGGAAGTTAGAACACTCTCACAGCATAAGAAGCTTGTGGTCAAAAGACTTGCTCTGTGCTTTCAGGAGTGCTGAGTGAAGGCAGTGCCCAGGTCTAATCTCCCAGGTAAGCTCCAGAAAGGGCAAGGAGGTCTTCCACAGCTTTCATGGCCAGTGATTTTAATGAGTCCTTCTCTTACATATGACTGCTTAGCATCCTGATAGAGTATATTTCATCTCTTTTTTCAGGAACTTAGAAGTCACGTGTTGCCAAAGAGGTTATTTTGTAGGTTATTTTGTGACTGTAACACTTATAGCTTGGTTAGGCAAGTATGCAAGCCTCCTGTTCCTCAGAAAGCAAAGCAGTCATCTTTGTAGACATCAAATTAACAACACTATCAAGTTCAAGCAAGTGGTAATATCTCATACAGACTAAGTCAACCCCTCAGCCTTAGAATTGATTCTAATGCCTCTGTTATAGATATATATATATGTAGATAAAAATAATACAATAATTTGCAAGTTTGTCAGGCAATGAAAGGTAGTATATTTTGACAGACTAATTCAGTAACTAATCAGTTTTCTAATAAACAATCAGCAGTACACTAATGTGTCATCAGCACTTCAGGAGCTCTGGAGAGTGGATGATCTGCACATAGACTTTAATGAATATCCCAAAAATCATTAAGTAATCAATACTTCTGAGTTATTTTCATTGAGCTGATAGGTCTGATACATTAAAGTTGACATTTTACATTTGTCAAGATCACAGTGCAGTTTTTAACAGCGGAACAAGCTGCTAAAAATATTCCATGAAAGACAATCAAGGAAACACAACTTAAAAGTGTTGACATTTTTGATTGGTGCAGTAGCTTGGATGAATGACTGTCTGGTAAAAGTCTCTGTTAAATGTTCCTGAAGCACAAATCTGTTACTGCAATTACTTATGTGAAGAACATTCCACAATTATGCATATGTGTAAATATCTTTCTTTTCTCTCTCCTTTTCTTTTTTTTTTTTTTTTTTTTTTTTATGAATTAGCTGAGCCCTTTGTTTTCCTTACTTCTCCTTTGAAGGTGAAGAATTCATAGTAGTGATTCTTTTATGATAATCTTCTTTGAAGATAAAACATCACACAGCACCATTAAATCAAAGGTGGCTTTTGGAGTGAGTGCCATACAAGAAAAATCTGCTGCATCCATATCTGTGGCTCATCAAACACCCCTATCTAGTGTTCAGAATGCAAATTAAGAGGAGAGTATTTGGGAGACTAAGCACAATAGATTCACTTTCAGAGAATGGATAAGGGATTTATTCCAAGTTAGCAATAGCCCCCATCCTATCCTCTCTGAAATTCAGTGGCTTTGTTCATTTGTTCACACAATATTTTTGTTGCATATTATGATTCTCTAAAGAGAAGGCAGGGTAGAAAGAGAGGTGATATAAATGGCAGTGAGGCAAACACTAGTAACCATTATGAGTCCTTCCTCAAACCACAGATTTCTCAAATAGTGTGGATGTTTTCAGATAATTAAGTAACCACTAACTCTATGTGCCTATTTAGAATGAACCACACCGCATAGTCAGTTCAGATAAACAAAGCGTTTTCTCCTGCTCTAGCACTGAATGATTATTGCTTTGTGATTTCTCTTCCTCCAATAGGCAATAGTGGGTTTTAAATTAGCAGAAGGTGAAATTCTATTTGTCATCAATTTCTCCTAGGGGTTACAGAGCAGAAAACTGCAGACAAGCTGCTTCTTTGATGGCTCACTCCTAAAAATCTCTTTTTGTTCTTTATCTATTTGAACTGACAGTGATCAGAGCTACAGCAGGACAGGCCTCTCTGGAGAAATCACCTTCCCCCTGTCTATTGACAGATTCCTCTGTTCTGAATCAGACAGGCCTTGTCCCATCATAGGCATCAAGGCCTTGGAAGTAGCCACCAATTAAACCTCTTGAGCCAGTAAAATCTGAAGCCACTTTTGTGTGTCTGTTCTGATTAGGCAGGATGAGACAAAACCCATCACCCCCCTCAGAGAAGCTCCCTGGTCTCAATTTTCTCTCTTGCCTTCACCAGGTGCGAGAGGTGTGAGAGGAGCTTCACACAAGCCACCCAGCTGAGTCGACACCAGAGGATGCCCAATGAGTGCAAGCCAATAACAGAGAGCACAGAATCAATTGAAGTGGATTAACTGATTGACTGGTTGGAATTAAACTGCAAGGAAAGTCATGATTAAATGTCATGGACACTTAAGCAAAACCAAAGATTTCCTCTGAGCAACTTTCAATCAGTACCAGAAAACCAAAAGCAGTAATAAAATAAGTAAGATGTTAAAAGATATTGATCCTGGCATGAAAGTGAGACCAGGAAAGAGATTATTTATTTATGACTAGGGATGAGTCTTATTTCAACTGACAAGTTACTTGGGACTGTTAACATTTCAAGTCCCACCATGTATTGCTTTAATTCTAAAAGCCTATATAATTGTTATTTAATACCAAAGTGAGGAACCTCAAGGGTTCCTCTGCCCAGAGTTGCGACTGAGAATGCACATGGACTTGTTTATTGTTGCACCTTTTTTGTAGCATGACTCAAAGGACCCAAATGTAATCTGTACGTTTGGCTGGGCTGGGCTAGGTTGATCTTCACATGTCTGTAAGAGAAATTGCTGTGTAGGACAGGAAGTGATCAAGAGCTATATGTGGGTCAGTGTCACCCTCCTCAGACCAAAGGGCATTTAATTTCCATAGTCTCATGCCTCACACTGTGTGCACTTTTTCATGCAAGGAGTTCCATTCAACAGCATTGCATTGGCATAGATATTCTGGAACTTAAAAAAGAAAAAAGAAAAAAAAAAAAAAGAAAAAAAAAGAGGACTGTTGTATGTCTGAAAATATACTTCATATAAAGAAGCCAGTAGGAAAACCATGTTACACTAATAGAGCTCTCAAATTCAGTGTAATAGCTATGAAAGGCAAAGATGGTACAAAGTATTTTAAATGTTTAAGATTCCAGTCTGTGTGTATATTGTATAACAAGGAGCAAAAATTCAAGATTATATTTTTTGTTTGGGTGATTGATTTAATGGCTTGATGATTTCTAGGAAAACTGATCAGAAATCCAAGCTATAGTCCATTGATAATTTTATTGTGTTGGATTAATTTGAAAATTCTACTATATTAGATGAAACTCTCAACATAGCTGGGTGGAGCTTCAAAACAAAAGCTAAATCTGAACTCGGATACTTTGTGAATGGCTTGGAGGCTTCATAGTATTAACTTAGCGTAAAATAGCCTGTTACAGTTGTAGATGGAAGGAAGCCAAAATACTCCCAACATCAATGTAAAAAGTCCAGATGTCATTACTTTTGTTCAGTTTAACAATTTCCATATTGGCTTTCTTCAAGCTTTTATCCTTGATGTATTTCAGATTTCATGATTTTGTCTAATCAAAGAATGGTTTTTACCTTTAGAGACCAGCAGTGCTTGTTTATATATTGGCTGTCTCAATGCTAGAGCTGTACTTTGATAAAAATGTAAAAAAAAAAAAAAAAACAAAAAAAAAAAAAAAAAACCAAAAAAACCCACCACCAAACAACAATGTAAACAATTCTGAGGTCATGCTATATAATAAGGTGAAACTGCAAAATACTTTTGTGGAGATTATGGGGATTAAAACAGATTAATTCAGTTTTGCACCAAAACTGAAGTGCTGAGTGGCTCATAAGGGCTCAGTTGATTATATTAAATATTTTAAAAACATTAATGGGGATGATTTTAAATATGTAGAAAATTAAGTATCCAATTCTGTAAAGGGCTAGACAGAATAAGCTATAAATTTAGTGGCAGGTTCAGACCAACTACAAATTCTGCAAAGAGCTCAACAGAAGAAGAGCATACAGTAAAATTCAGATACATTTAATAGGAATTTAAACCTAAGACATTCTGCAGATTGTCATAAATTCTTCATTTATTACATTGCAGAAAGTACAACACAGAATCTGGAGTTTCCAAAGCTTTGAGGGAATTACTTCAGAAATTACTGCATTTGTGTTTGGCCACTAAAAATGTCAAACATTGTGGGGAAAAAAAAGACTTATTTTCTAATTGTTATAAAAAGTACAAGATTATCTTTTAAAGAAAATCTAGCCCTGTGAGTTTTTCAGCTCTGTTTCTCAGTGCAGTGATCTGGGGATTGAACAATTCTGTTGTCATTTTATCCTCCAAACTATGAAAGATTCTTAGATACTTTATAAATGTGTGTGTTTGCTTTTTAGGTTCAAACAAGCATGGGAAGCTGGGTAGGAAGAATTGTAACAGAAAAATCAAAATCTGATCTAAACCTTTCAGATCCTCACACCTACTGGTTCACACCTTCCCTTATTTAAGAGACTTAAAGTAACATCTTGGTGGGGCACCAGCTTTTAGTTAACATTTGAACCACAGCTGTAGATAATTTCTGCAAGTAAATAGATGTTCTCACAAAAAAAAACAAACCAAAAACAAAAAACAAACAAAAAAAAACAACCAAGGGCAAAGAAAAGCTCAGAACTTTATAAATAGAGTAAGTGGGAAAAGACACATGTCATGTTCTGAAAAACCAGTGTGTGCTATCTGTTAGATCATTGACTTCTGCTGTTGCAGCACACCTAACTGTGCTCTCCTGTTCAGGGATGTGATTAGTGGTAGTGCTAAGCACTCAGTCTCTTGCAGAAAGGGATTTATATTCTAATCCTGTAAGGCACATAGCACATAAGTGTGTGCTTACAGACACTGCAAGTTCCCTGCTGAGTATGGATAGACTTACTCATATGTTTTTAATTAAAAATGCACCTAAATAGTCTCCTGAGTGGCCGTGATAATTTTTTTCTAGATTTTACTGGATTTTTACAAAAATGCATCTGAGTAGGATTTCTGCAGAACTTACTTTTTCTCTTCCAAATACTGTCAATCACTATCTTGTTGCAGATGCTTCCCCACAATTGCAGCCATTTTCTTATTTTATACCTGGCACTTTCACAACAGATGTGGCAGCATACAAAATACAGTTCAGTGAAAACCCGTTATTTCATACTGGGTTTCCCTCGGATACAACATTTGGTATTCTGTTACAATATTACAAATGTAAAACCAAGATGGGCAAGCTAAAATGCATCGTACATTTGGACTAAACAGAATTTAATTCCTGTCTTCACTTCCTGAATGCTGAGAGAGTTTCTGTTCATGTATCGACACAACAACCATACATTTAGATCTATTTTGAAAACAGTATGTGTTGGCACACAGTAAACTGAAGCAGTAAGTGTAGTACAATTGTATCTAAATGTAGTGATTATGTGCCTGTCATTTCAGAATTTCTGAAGCAATTGGCATCTCTGTTTTGTAGTCCGGTAAATAAATACAAACTTGGGTTTTCTAGTTTTCTGTTTTGGTTTGGTTTGGTTTTTGTCCAATCCTGAACACATTGGAAGTAATATTTAAAAACTGTGCCTAGTTCTGATTTTTTTCACTGTGGAATTAAATTTTATACATTCACAGAGTTATTAATTTCAAAAAGATGTTTGGTCATTAATGAACCTGCAGCTATAAACACAAATATAATATTTTAAAAAACAGTTTGTATTCCCATGAAAAAAAGCGGAGAAAAATGTAATAATTACAGCATGTTACATATTAGAAATTGAAAAGAAATTATGTGTATATCCTAACACTGTATAACATCATCTCTGCTTTTATTTACTATTTATTATTTTTATGGTGCCATTATGTTATGTGATGCTATCTTATGGCTGACAAAATTATGTGGTTTCAGATGAATAAATAAGTGAAAGTCCAAAATTAAGTCTTCATCCTTTTCAAGATTTATCATTTACTATGATTTTTTAAAATTACAGTTAAAGCACTTTTCTGTTCCATCCATGTCCTATCTATGTAAAAAAGTCCAGAAAATAAAATATTCTGAGACAGCATGAAGTCTTTTTTTTATATCTTATCTAGATTTTGGAAGTTTTTACATCATCAAGACAGTCTGAAAAAGTGTGTAAATCCACCCAGTAGATGTAGAGTGTTCTGAAGGGGTCCTCTGTTGTAAGAAAAGTAATAATGACAATGAAATTAGAAAGGTAAACATCTTGCTTGCATTTTTTTTAACCTCATAGAGTGGCATCTTTATACTGCAAAGGACCAATTAAGACATGCATGTAGCTGTGTTCTTGTGATACCAACTGTAAAGATTACATTGTGTTTAAATGAAAATAACAGGCACACATTTAAAAAGAAGATGAAGAAATGTAAATACATTTGAATAATAAAACATTTCTATTACCGTATCTTAAGCCTTTGTTTTATGTTAAGATTATGTAAGGAATTTTGTGCATGCTGTGCAGAGAACCAAATATGCTTAAATGTGTGTGCATTGAAATAATCACAGTGCCTTGCTGTAGTTTTCCTGACTTTCCAAAATGGTTTCTCAACTCAGTTGTTGCAAAGAGTTTTGCAGTGAGATGAGAGCAAGATTAAGTTCAGTTTTATTGGTGAATGGGTCTCCATACTCCAGTGAAGTGATAGGCTCAAGCAACTTCGCAGCCACGTTTTTGGAATTTGTTTGTATATGCTTATGGTACAAATTGTGTCGTATTGTAAACCAGATTTTCTATTCTGACCCCTAATATGGGGGGGTTTATGGTTGACAGAGTGAGACCTGTTTAGTTATCCAAAGCCTGATTTACAAGGATCACCATCTAGAGGATAATAACAGAATTTCAAAACTCCAGTTGGGATCTCATTCTAAAACCAAAGCTAAAAGCACTATCCATGCTCCACTGCAAGGCACTTTCAGTGCCTTTTTTAGTATACTTTCACTGCCATTGTATGTGCAGCAATTAAAAGCAGCGATTAGTTCACTAAGTCACACCTTGTTCCACTTGAAAAAATACCACTTGAGTATGAGAAAAATATATCAATTTCTGTCATTTTTCATGTTATGTGACCTTTTACCTAAGCACCAGAACCACCATGGTAGAATAATTGTGCAGAACTACTGTACTTGAGAAAATACTCAGGTAAATTGGCCAGCAGACTGCCTGCTGGTTTGCAAGTAGCAGGGATAGTCAATCATTTGAGGCAAGCTTCTATATATCCAGGGAAAATTCTTCATGATAAGAAATGGTATTGAGTCACGCTTTATGAAATTATATCGCCAAACCCACATAATCTGTCATGAACTAATGAGACACAAATGTCTAAAAGGGATGGCGGGTGGAGAAGCCCTTTGGCTGATGGCCCAGTCTACACTATAAGAGTCCTGCAGTCCACCTTCTTGAAAAAATTTGGGTGCATGATTTAGAAGGGGTGAGGCTCAGGTCTGATAATATTTTTCTTTTAATTCTTTTACTAAACATTTTTAGATGGGCTGAGAGCTGGGAGTTCTGCCTTCTTAATTTTGTCCTGTAGGTGCTCACTTTGATCCGGGGAAGAACCAATCCAGCATTAAAGTACAAGAGATCAAGAAAGCAAGACAGCATCAATTTTATTGTTCACCTGTTTCGGGTTTTTGCTTTTTTGTTTTGTTTTGTTTTTAATCTAAATAAAGCGGACACTTGCTCCAAAATAAATATATAGAGATTGGCAGCATCCAAGTCAATGCACACACTACTTAGCTAGCTTGCTTGACACTACTGAGCATTTGCCAGTTAAAACAAGTCCAGTGAGTTCTTAACACCATGAGCTCAAGCAGTACTTGAACTCATGGCACACAGATGTTGGAGCTGGACTCGAACCTCCAGGTATTGAAAGTCAATTCTCCCAGCCTCAGCCCCACTTCTTTTCCTACTTTCAAAGGACAATCAGCAAAACATTTTGACAGCAGATCTGGGCAATCTCATTTTTCATGGCTGCAATGGATCTGTTATCCTTTTTGCTAGACTGTATTATAATGCAAGATGCTTAACATACCCTGTTGTCTGGTGAAATAGAAATAGACACCAGCCTAGGGATGGCGATAATTATGTGCCTAAGAAAAATATCTGTACAAGCACTGAAATGAGTTTTTGTCTTTTCTCCTAAATACTACTTGCTGGCCATCCTCAGGTGGATCCCTGACAAGCTAAACAAGAGATAACCATAGGTATCTCTAAATCTTAATCATTGGCACAGGTATAAAACCAATTAAGAAGACTACAGATATCTGGACACAGTCACAGGTTGGTTTCCCCCACACATAAGTATGGCCATCAATGAGCTAATGCTGCAGAAGACCTAGATGTGCAAACACAACTGGAATTGGTCAAAGGACAATAGAAAGGAAGACAAACACATAGTTTATTGTACAAAGGGTCAAAGTCTTTGCACACAACTCCATAGGTCTCACCTTTTTAATTTCTGTTTTTGTTACAGATAACATGATTGAGAGTCACTCACTGTGTTGGAAGGCTGTATTAGTGAATCCTAGGTCATCTTTTGCAGCAACAGCTAGACCACTCTTGCTTCCTTCCAAATATGTTCTCTACCAGCCACAGCAGCTGAGTCTTACCAGCACTTCCCCCTGAATTTAAACATTTTCCAAGCCTTTTCCTCCTCCCATCTTGGCTCTCATAATTTCCATCTATTATACATTTATTTCTCTCTTCCCCTCTGACATTATGGCATTCAATCATTCTCCTCATCTCTAGAGTTTCTCCAAACAAGATTGCAATGTCTGAGGAAAGAACTTGTTTATACTGGCACAACAAGTCACAGAAATACATATTTTTTTCAATAATCTCAGCCTCAACAGAATGAGTCAAACTATAATAGTTATGCAGAGCCCTAAACCTGGAATATTTTTTTTTAGGGAGCCAAGAACATTTTGGCCTACAGCACACATATTACTAATGATCAAATATGCTTCTGGAAGCTATTTAGCCTTTGTTTTTTTTCATTAGTCTTTTTCCAGGGAAACTGTTTTCTGTTTTTTCCCATGGTATGGAAGGTTATTTGATAGCCTGTAAATTAAAATTTTCATGAAGAAAACTCTTTCTATCGAGTTTAAAAAAGGGGCTTAATTAAATGCATGCACTGGGCTGTACTTGCAACACCTGAGTCTTTCTTCACTTTCTCTTTTATTTTCCTTCAAAACATAAAGAGCCAAATTCTTCTGCTTACACATAATATCTTCAAGAAGGGGGATAATGCATTGCTGTAATACTGCACCATAATCCTGCACAATGAAATGCTGCAGTAGTATCTGATGAGTCAGTGATAAGAACATCATGTAACTCCCATCTCAGGTTTTGAAATTGCTGATGTGATGAAGATGTATGTTACATGAACAGTGAGGAAGATGCAGCTGAAAACCGTATCTGATCCATTACCATCTGGTCGTTTAAATTGTTTTTTATTTAACGAATTAATGAGAGAAAGTATTCTGTGCTGTTTTTTAATGGAAGGTACCCAGATCTGGTAAGTTTAAGCTCTGAAAGAAATTTAGAAGCATATGGTATCTGCCTTCCATCTCACTGTTTTTATTTCTATCTATACTAATTGTAGGGCACCTAGAGAAAGGCTTTCTTCCACGTGCAATGAAAATTGTTAAGATTGTTTTTCATTTTTCCCTTGAGGAATTTGCTCTCTAAAAAAGCAGAAGCTTTGGTTGAAGTGAAAATAATAATAATTTAAAATGTATTTTTCTTCCACAAATTTTAGGATGTTTGAAAAAAGCACCATAAAAGGAACCGCTTTGTTCATGATTCCCCTTCTTCAAGAGTTACTTGTCATATGAAAACCATTTTAAAAGATGCTACCTGTCTAGGTCTGATTGCTAGAACAAAAAAGAATGACTATTTGCATATTACAAATCATGGAGTCTAATGATTGGTTCTTTCATGTAAACTTCTTAGTAACATTTTCATTTTCAATTTATTGTTTTACTTTTTATTGTGTCTGCAGAGATCATCTATCTCAGACTCACATGTTCATATGGTCTTAATTCACCTCATCAAGTCCTGATGAAGCTACTGTATTGTGCAGTTTATCATATGTATTAACAAGTCATACTGTAGATTATGGAAGAATGTTAAGCCATGTATAGCTTATTTCTTGCCTCTTTTTGGGTGTCAGCACATTTCTGGTCTAGGATTTTCCGATGTTGAGAAACATTGCTCATTACATCCCTTTCTGCCAGCAGCCGAAATACAAGATCTCTCTGCCCACAAAATTCCCTGGCAGACACATGGCTACTTCAGTAGGCTTCTTTCAGACACAAAATTTCCCAAATATGTTTCCATCCCAATAAAGAAAAGCATACCCTCCTTCCATTATTATCTCATCAACTAACAACAAATTAAACAACCTCATGGTAATGACCCAGATGTTTTGGTTTTATGTGCCTTCTGTTGTGATGTTTCCCATCATCAAAACCACGCATTTCAGAAGCTGCAGAGGTGAAAGGGAATCTGCATCACTGTTTACATATGATTAATCCCTATTTCTTTGTGGTTTATATAATTTGTCTTGTATCCTTTTCACTTTTGAATGTGCCTTTAACAGCACAAGTGAAGTCATGAGAACTAACACAAATTACCAGGTTGAATAAGGATAACATTCTTAATAAAATACCACGCCAAATATATGGTAATATAGTATAGCCATTAAAATTTTTTGTTCATTTATGTTAGGGCAAAGCAGAGGTGTCACTATACTGTTTTGGGGTTGTTGTTTGTTTTTTTTTTTAAATCCCTGCAACTTTACATATATAGTGAAATAATTGTCTGTCAAAGTACCTTTGTGTGATGGTTTCATTTAATTAATTTTTTTCTGGGAGGAGGGCTGGTTTTTTTCACAAAATATGTAACCTATTCAACCTACTTAGTGAGGCTGAGACGATGCAATCTATCCCCAAATCTGTCACAACCATAGCTGTAGTAATTTAAAATAACCAATCCAATCATCCAGCTCTTGATTGTTTGATGTTCTTTCTGGCTTTACACTTTTGATTAAGAGCCTCAGCAAAGAGGTGAAGTTGCAGAATAGCAAAGGGTTCCTTGACCTAAGGAACTTGAAGTCAGGAGGTCACTTATAGTGACTGTGATTTATTGAACAATAAACACAGCCTCACCAAACCCTTTTCTTGCCTCACTGGCCTATTTTTGCAGGCATCATATTCTTGCTCAGAGGATATATGCAGAGAACTTTCAGAAAGATTATTCAGTCTTTATATCAAATAGAATGTATCTGTGATTTTGCCCAACCATAAAAATGTATTTTAATAAACAAATTCTCAGATATGGGATAAAGTAATGATAACAATCAATGCTACTGAAGATTTTTAACATACACTGCTTTAACAAAGAATAAGGCTAGATCTTGTATCACTAAAAAATGAAACTTCAGCAATGAATCTCTTCTGGAGAGAATCACGTTAAATTTTAGTCAGAGAGTAAGGAGAATTTTTCTTGCATAAGATTTTTTTTCTGAGGTCTACATAGTACAAGAATGAGAGTTTACAACAAGAAAATATAAGCATGCCTTTTAAAGCTAAAATATCTTTTACTGTGGGGTTGTAAAAAAGGAAATAAATGACAGAAAACAGCAAAGGAAAAAAAATCCAAATTTCATGGAAATAAATGTATTCACTGCTTTAATTCTTGGAAATATAGTATAATTATTTTAGGAGACGACTTTGAAGCACAAGTAAATTAATCACACTTTTCTAAATATATAGGACAGAGGTAAGCAATCAAAACCTGTGGTGACTTTCATAGCATTTTCTCTTAAATGTCATACTTTTCTTAAGCATCTCCTGTAGTATACAGCTTTGCTGATGGAAGTAACTGATGGGTTTCAAATACAATCTCTCTTCCCTGTATATGTACAGGTACACATGAAGGCATTTATTCTCTTTGTCTCATTCCCTAATCTTAGTCTTTCTTCTTCAAAATATCCAAACTTTTTGTGAGTGAAAGGAAAATGGAAATGGAAGGGAAGAAAATTACTAAGTTCAGTATTCATAAAGACAAGAAGGCTCCCTACCAGGAAATCTCACTGTCCAAATTTAACAAGCTTCACCAGAAGTGCGTGTATATATCACACATAATTTTTTCATTAAAATTGCTTTTCAGATAAGTGCTTCATTTGTCTCTGGGTTCAACATACTGCATTTTTCCTTGCATTAAATCAAGACAATCTTCCACATGATATATCATCTGTCTGCTGTTCTTACACACAGTAGTACTTGGGAGATTTTGTCAGTCTTTACCCTAGGTTTAAAATTAAATTAAATTTAATATAAAATAAAAATGAAAAATAAGCTTCTTCTGACCAAAGCCTTTCCAAGGGAGACAGATTACTTCTATTCAACTCTGAAAGATTCTGTCCAGCACATGCAGCCTCAGAGAGGGCAATTACACCCTCTTTTCTCCAGTGGTTCTGTGAGCACGTGGTAAGCTCTAGTCCCTAATGGGGTGCCAAGCTGGCTATATTCTTTCCTAAACCTGAAACTGGCAGAGCATTGAAAGCACAGAAAGGGAAAGACCACATACTGCACTGCATCCCAAACTTAACCACATTTTAAATGGACTTGTACACAGAAAAAACCTAAGAATGCCTTTAAATACTATTCATCTAACAAAGACAAACGTTTGCAGGAAGGAACTACAAAGTTTGGAAACTCAGGCTTTCTGTTTATCTTTTGCTTGCAACAGCATTTTAAATGAATGCAGCTTGATTCAGAAAACTAGTGAGCAAGAAGCTGACACCATGTTTTGCCTGGGGGATGTTTGTTTTCTCTGCCCATTCATGACAGTGCATATTTGCAGTCTCTGTGAGGAAATGTCCCCACTATCCGTTCTGGGAACTCTTGTGTGACATAATTTATGCTCACAAGCTCTTCTATAGTACGCCTGTGTTTCCAAATGCTTAATGCTTCTAGGAGTAAACGATTTCTTTCCGCTATGGCTAAAAGTGCCAGAAGGCAGGAGAAATTTAAACACAACTAATATCAACATTGCTAATTTACTTGGCCACCATATCTAGTAACAGTTATAAATTTCTTAGGATCCTTATTTGAGAATTTAAAAGGCCCTATAAATTTGGCAAGTTTTCTATAACAATGCTTCTTCTATAAGGCCCATAAATGTTGGAAATCCCAGAAGCTGCACTTTGCATTGTATTTGGTTAGGGGGTCAGTGTGCGACCAAGGGCTTTCCCATTCAGCTTGTGCTTCACTGTTGACTGCTGAAATGGTGGCAACATCAAAGCAATAAGAAAAGGTGTCATCTCAGTTCCTTAGAAGTTGCTTCTTTCAGATATTTTTGTTGCTTAGTTGAAATAATCTCTCTGCTTAAATATCAGATCTTTTTACCTTTTAAGTTACTTTCGTTTCTTTCCACTGTTGAGTACACAGATACCAAAGACTCATGGCTAACCTCTCAATACTTTAAAAGCTAACATCCTATTAGAACAGGAACACTTTCATTGGTAAGAGGCAGCTGGGCAGAATTTCTTCTAGGGTCTCTTGATGTGATAAAGATTATGAAAGATTCATGGCGCATTTATGCTGGCGAGCCCTGCTTCTAGCAACCCTCAGCCATCCAAACACTAATAGTTACTTCTCAGTCACCAAACTGCAGATCAGTGCAATTTGTGTTGCTGCACATCATATAACCAATGATGTTGTTCTGTGGTGTCTGTAGCAACAGGCAGCCTTTGAATGGACAAAAACCAACACTGGTTTAATTCTATCAAAGAGCCCTTTATTGCAGTAAATCAATGCAAGTTCCTTTACCCCCAGTTGGATTACTTTTTCCTCCTTAAAAAGCATACCGCGGTCGAAGTTAGTGGAGCGTTTTTCCAAAGCTGTGTATTATGCAATATGGAAAGTATTTCTCAAAGGACCCACTATTGTTTGCTGAGAGCGACTTAGCCCCATATGGAGCAATAATGCCAGGCGTTCAGACTGTGTGAAGTGTGCTTCAGCAGTACTGCCAATAAATATAATGATAGTAATGATTCTTCTTTTCTCCCCAAGAAGACAAAGGGCAAATATGTTCTAAATACAGGTCAACATTTTTCTTGTGTTAGATGTCTTTAACTGACATCTGAAGTTGCTGTCTCAACTTCTGCTGGCCTGTTCCTGTTAGGATTGCAATCTCACAATTGCTGTGGCAGCATCATGTTGTTACCTAAGAAACAGAGAAGTTATAAGAAATTACTAAAATCCATAGTATCTCTCCTTTCCTTAGTCCTGTGAACATTTACTGATATCCAAGAGAACTCTGAGCCATAGAGATGTATTTTTCAACCACATCTCTAGACTTCCTGAGGTCCATGTGCAATGGAAAGTTTCAAACAGATACAGAAAAGAACAAAGAGTATCCAGCAGCATCCATTAATTTCTTTCACCCCAATGGCACTGACTTCACTTATGGCTTCATGAGTCATCATTTATGACCTCAATAATTTACTTCAATAGGCATGAGATATACCACAAAATCAATGAAAACGAAGGCAAATTCAGAACTAAGATGAAGGCCTGTAAGTCACTAATGTTTGAAAATGATGGAGTGAGAATTATTACACAGATTCCTATTGGCCTCAACTGTCCATAGCATAACTTGCCTGGTGCATCATGCAGAGACTCTTCATTGTACAGGAATCAAGCTGCAGTCTCTGCTGAACCACCTGGCCTCTTTAGGACTTAAAGATGAACTGCAAATCAATTATGAAAATAGAGTTTAGTCCATATTTATGGGCTGAATGTCCCTACTAGCCAGGCTCTAGGGGACATTCAGAACAGAAATACATTTCAGCTTCTCCTTTAAATGATTCGTTTTCCTCCATGAAATCCTCTTGATAATTCTTGGTTCCTTGCAGATATTTCCAAATACATCATCCTGCAGTACCACAAGCACAATGAAGCACAGGGTAATGCTTGTGGCACTTAGACGTCTTATATCCATGAAAGGCATGTTCAGGAAATGCAGTGTCACTGTGGAAAGGAAAGCGTACACCCTTGTCATTCCATGAGAGTAGTCTGGAAAGTCTGAACAAGTCACTTGGGCCTTGTTCTCTGTTTGTGTTTCTTTTTTTTTCAGAGAAACTTAATATTAAGAGCTGTTCTCTATGCAAATCTCTGGTAGAGCAAAGTAGTGATCAAAATAGATAAACCTTAGATCTGTCCTTAGAAACGGAAAATCACCAGCCATGAGGTCAAAGAATAATACAGCTCCAACCCAACAGAGTCCTTGCCAGAAAATAACCCCAGTCCCTAATAAGGTTATTAAGGATCATATTCACTAAGGGGGGCAAAAACACAGGAATTAATTGAGAAGATGCATTTTCCATTTTGTAGAATTTTACTTTTTCTTTTTCCTTACTCTCATTTCCTGCCTGTACTGCACAAAGAACTTTTAAACACCATCCACAGGGTGAAAGTCACTCTCTCTCTCCTAATCCAAAGGTACAGCTGGGGATCTGCTCACAAAACCACACATGGCATCATGGAGTGGAAAAAGAGTTGGTGATGGTGTATATCTGATACAAGACAAGTTCTTGTTTC
Organism: Florisuga fusca; assembly: GCA_038090715.1. Lineage (NCBI taxonomy): Eukaryota > Metazoa > Chordata > Aves > Apodiformes > Trochilidae > Florisuga > Florisuga fusca. The sequence continues at coordinate 16,159,246 of JAAWXA010000006.1, read as the reverse complement.
AGAAAGGAACAAATAAGAAATACAAAACAGTTTAAGAAATAACAATGGGAGAGTTCAGAGAACACAACTGAGAAGTGTAGATATTGGGCTGGAAAAAAGCTCTTCTACATGTGAAAAGGCTGAGGAAGGTGTATAATTGAGGACATTCTTTTGAGGATAATGTGACAGAAGAAAATAATTAAAAGCTCAGTTCAAATCCTTCATTAATTCACTAGAATTTAGAACAATTCTTCAGGATACGTCATGGACAGGTGTCCTGCATGCCAGACATCACACTTGAGACCCCTTCTTCATCTGGACCAGGGATGCATCTGGAGTGCAGAGGTGGAAAGCCTAAAGGAAGGATAAAGAAGGGGAAAAGTGACCATAAGCACCCAGACCATACTGCACTTCAGGGCCAGATGGGTTGCTGCTGCAAACATCTTACCTGTGAGCTGGGTGGTGTTACCAGGCCCTTTGACTTAGGCTGAGGCTTATTGTTGGAAGAGTCTTATTGTGTTTTCTCCTTCAATGCCTGAAGACAAAAGATATTAAGAACAATTAATTACAAATTAAAAGTAACCTAAATCCAGTATTTTAATTAGCAAACTTCTTTTCTTTTTAATTATTTTGATGCCACCTCTGTTACAGGAGACAATTATATTCTTAAATCTGATGTAGTTCAAATTAAAAAAGAGAAAATAGAAAAAAACTGAAAAGCAAGTCCAGAGTTGAACAGTTATGGAGGGTCATAGAAAAGAAGTTACTTTGTAATCCTCTCTCTTTCCCTTGCAGGTCCTCTTTTAGGAACAAAATAATTCCCACTCATTTCATCAAGTTTTCCAAGTTAAGCAGCTGTACTTGCTTGTCAGTAACACATTTCCTGACTCCAGGACTTTACTCCACCTTATTGAAAACTATATCCATGCTTCACAAAATTATCTGATAACCCCAACAGCAATATTAGATTGGTTCATAATGTTTCAGGACTCTGAGGGATGCTTGGGTTTATATTCTGTGCCCTAACTGTAAGATCTCTGTCCAATATTTTGGGATTACTGGAGGATTTTCATAAGGGAAAACATGCTTTTGGCAAAACCACAGCAAAACTTATCCTTTTGCCTTCAAGGTTACTTTTCATATAAATTTGTTTGTTACTGAAACTAAGAAAAAACCTGGAGAAATAGACTATTTGAATATTTATTCCAAGTTTGGAGTAAAAAAAAAAAAAAAAAAAACAGAAACAAATATTAATCAATATGTTTAATTTTGTACTGCAGAAAGGAAAACGAATCTTCTAAGAGACTATGCGTAACCTTAAACAATACCAGATGTGGTAGAGAGAGAAGTATTAACTACTATTCACAGTCTGTAGTTTCTTTCAAGGCAGCTAGGAACAGGTAAATTTGATAGCTGAACGCCTAATGCCAGAAGAAGACGGTTAATGAAGCACAGTCAGACTTGTTAGAAACCAACTTCAACACAGAGATCATGTAATTAGTAAAATGTTATGTTACCTTTTGGAATGGTGATTCTGAACAGTAGAAATACAGACTTTTCTCCTGTCTATTTTTTCTAAGATTTGACCTAGCAAAAGGGAAATTTAATGCAATTCATTGGGAGTGTGACAGTGGTTGTGTAAACGACTCCCCTCTACAGCCCATCAGATGGAGGCTGTGACATTTTGTAACCCCCCCCCCCTTCACCAGGCAGGATCCAGAGGGCTGAGCCTCCCAGCTTCATATGGTAAAGGGGAGAAAGCACACACCACAGCTCAGTTCCCTAAGGGATTTCTTCCATCTACAACCACCCCTTCTGAGCAGGCACTGTAGGAACCCACCTGAAGTGCTGGCTTGATTGATGGGCCAAGGCCAATTGTATGAGCTTCAGCTTGGCCAGTGTTATGTCCAGCCCCATGCAACACTACAGGCTTGGGGAAGAGTGTCTGGAAAGCTTCTGGACAAAAAAGAACATGGTGTGTTGGCTGACAGTGGGCTGAACATGAGCCATTAGTGTGCCCAGGTGTACAAGGCAGCCAGCAGCATTCTGGCTTGTATCAGGAATAGTGCCCCTCTACTTGGCAGTGGTGAGGCTCACCACAAGTACTGTGTTCAGTTCTGAGCCCCTCTCTACAAAAAGGACATTGAAGTGTTAGAGAATGTCCAAAGAAAGGCAATGAAGCTGGTGAAGGGTCTAGAGAACAAGTCTTATGAGGAGCAGCAGAGGGAACTGCCTGGGGAAAAGGAGATTTTATTGGTCTCTACAGCTGCCTGACAAGAGACTGTGGCAAGGTGGGTTTTGGTCTCTTCTCCTAAATACTAAATGATAGAACAAGGGGAGGTAGATTGGATATTGACTGAAAGGGTTTTCAGGCACTGCAAGGGAAGTAGTTGGGTTATCATTCCTGGAGGTCTTAAAAAGACATGTAGAGACTGTGCTTTAGGGACATGGCTTGGTTTGGTTTTTTTACATTATCCTATCTGAACCTCTCTTTACTTGGTATTGCTATTGTTGTTTTGTTTGATTTTTTGCGACTATTCAAACGTGTCTATATTTTAACTTGGCAGTGCTATGGCAATGTAAATACTAAATTGCAGTCTCCGTTGTGCATTATTCACATTATGCAGTAGTCTTTAATTCTCGCCTCAGATAAAAATCAGCTGCTATGGTACTTAGACGCTGCTCCAGATCTCACTAAAACACAGACTAGCATAAAAATAAATAGCTACAGAAATCTCTTGTGTCTAGGTATACACTGAGGTGATGGAGAGCTGTCTAAATTCTAGTGTATTTCATCCAGGCAGAATAAAACATCAACATCAAGCAAAAAAACCCCAAAACAACCCACAAATCAAGCCCTTGCCCTAAATGGCAGACTTCTCTGGACAAACTTTCCCCTTTTTGATAGTTCTAGATTGTGTTATGAATACTGCAAAAACAGACCCCAGGGAACAATCCTTCACAGGCAGGCAGACAGGCTAAATGAAGTAAGGTTTTTGCCAGCTGTAATGTTTTTGATCTGTGCAGTATATTCTGAAAAGCCAAAAATATCCACATACTCTCAGAGGATAGGTCAGACCTAGATGGAAGGCCAAGAAAACTCCACAAGTTTCAGCTTCAGAGCTGGCCAAGATAAGAGAACTCAATCTTATTAGGGCTTCAACTCTCATATTTGTTTTCTTCAAAGCCCCTGTCTGCAGTGCTCTCATCTTTTCTCCCATCCTATCCTGTGTATACCACTACAGTGGCTATTTTTAAAAAATTGTGACTGAGGTCAGCAGAGCCTCTAACAGTTACTAGGCATAGGAAGTAATAGGAAGCTGCACGATAATGTGAAATTAGAGTAACTGAAACATGTCCAAAGAATAGCTTTTAAAACCTGCTCTATCTGTTTCATAGGACAGCAGTCAGTGAACGTGTCTGTTCCAATACCAGGGTTTGACATTAAGTTGAGTGGAAGTATGGACTTGAAGAGTTACACCAAGGGTGAACTTGGCCATACATGCAAAGGCTTTTAAAGGCTCCTCTTATATTTCTTCTGTAATTTAAAAAATGCACCCTTGTGTATTTTAATACTGTTGCAATAGTTTAGCAGCCCAGCAAAACACACAGAATCCCACTAAATGTAATGAATTGGAGTCATGATTCCTTACATATATATTTGTGACAGGCTGGTGTTTGTGTGGTCCTGCTCATAAGGGGGAAAGTACTAAATAATTCTTGTGTATTCACATAACTTCGCTGCCACCAGAACTTGTTTACCTATTGACCACTCCCAGCTCTCTACACAGACTGTATGTCTTTCAAAAGGTTCATTTCTTATCTTCCACCTTCCACCTGTGAGGAGTGAATACTTTTAATCATGTCAGTAAAGCTGTTAGCATCCTCCTACCTCCCTATTGTTTAATTTGAAGAAAAAACAGGATTTTTATAAAGGAAATCATATCTAAATGGTATTCAAGATATTCAGCCTGAATTCTGCGGTCCTTATTTAATCTTTATCCTGGCACAGCTCTGACTGAGGTCAATGGGCATATAGCCTGAATAAAGACTGAAAGCTGTGAGATGGGGCCCACTGGGCAAAATTACTAGAGATGGTCAAATTTATTTGGTTAGAGTAGCAATGAAATGAAGTATGTGCCCAAGACACAGACTGAGCTGAAGCTAGTCCTTTGCTTTCAGCTGTGAGTATATCTTTTGTGAATAGTCACATTCACAGTGTGCATCCCCTGGTCCTGGCCTTCAGCATGTGTGAATTCCTGCAGCCATCCTTTCTTCCTGCCACGAAGGCCCTGTTGCAGAAGTCTTTCTCCCCTCAGTTCAGCAGACTTGCATTTATGAGGCATGAAAAAGGAATCTCTCACTGTAGGATCTGAGGCTGATCTCTATCCTGAGAAAATGTTGAGTTGTTTTTTTTTTTAAAGAATAAATTTAAGAGCACCACAATAATTAAGCCTATGGATTTCTGGTAAAGTGTGACTGAAGGACACATCTCTTCCCTTTTGCTGCGTTTGCTTTTCTTTTCCTTCTCTCATCTACTCAAACATCTCTGCTGCACTCCAAGTGATGCCACCTCCAAGGTTCTCTCCAGAGGCCCAGCCAGGTGCAGAGAAAACTTACTTTCTTCTGGGTAGGGGTGAGGAAGCAGGCTCTCCCCTCAGCATCTAGGGTACGGGAGGGCTGCAGTGAGGCATAGCCAGCCTGAGCCAACGTGAGGTGCCAGGAGATTTTTCTGGCTAAAGCAACATGTGCTCTTCATGCTTCTCGTCTGAGAATTCAAGAGGACATATACCTGCCCACACATGGTTATCTTAACTGTGAAGTGGAGGGCTGAACCCTGAAACCTTTATTCACATGCTTGCTTACCTTTGCTCCCAGGGGTGGAGACTGCAATGTGCTGCTGCTGACAGCAGCACCATGCACAACTGCAAGATTTCTGTGAAAAAAAACTAAGAAGTTCAGAGAAAATCTTGTTGCTGTAAGAAGTCCATCTGCATTTTGTGACCAAAATACTCAGACAGAAAAAGCATCAGATCTGTGAGCTTTTAGAAAACTGTAATCCACTACAGCCTGACTTCTTCATTTTTGCGAAATTACTCTTTGTCTTTGTATCCTGTAGGTGACAAAAAGACTATCTCAGTTAATTTCATGCTCTCCTGGTGGAGCAAAATGACAGCAGATCATTTATATAATTTCTAGTTAGAAAACTTAGTCTGAAAGTCTGATTTTGTGGTTGAGTGACTGGAAAATATTCATTAATATTTTTGAAAGTATTGGAGACAAGTACCATAAATTTATTTTCAGATATTATGGATCTTTGGTGATAAAATGTAAAAATAAATAATAAAGCATCTCCTTCAGATTATTTAAACTGCAAAGGCAAATGCACCTGCTATATATTAACACTGTCAGCAACCTAGGCATTACAGTGGATTTTTAATGTGTTTCATCAAAACACTTAAAGGCATTTTTTAAAATATATGACCCAGTAAATAAAAAAACATAGGACATAATCTTCAAGGCACACTGATTAATGCAAAATTGACTTGAACAAATGCAGCTTATGGCCATAGTCCAGGAAGCTCTCTTGGTGCTAAAGAGTTTCATACAATAGCTTTCCATTTTCAAAATCCCATCAATTTTTACTTACAACATTTTGAAAACAGGTACAGCAACTTTCAATCAACTGCCTAGCAATAATTTAAAGTTCCTTCCTACTAAATTGTAAAAGTTTGAGTCATGGGAAGAGGACAATTCTGTAGAGAGCTGATTTTCTGACTGTCATCACCCCAGAGCTGTCAGCTGCTGTGCAATATTGCTTGTGAAGAGATAGAGATGGAGTGGGGTAACTTATTCATTCTGTTCATGGACCCATAATGATTTCTTCAGATACCTTTTTGACAGATGATCCCAAAATATTTATATGAGCAAAACTTGGGTGACATTTGTACATGAAATATCCATGGTATCAATAGGTGCTACTTGAGAATATAACAGTAGCCATATCATATGAGAGGTTCAATGTCTGGCCTATGCAATAGCAATTTGAGGAAAATATCTGTAATTCATTTCAGTAATTATTTCCTGTGTTAATCTTTGAATGCCTGCAATTAGTAGCAGGCACCCTACCACCAGGTAAAACACAAGCTGATACAAACATTGACTTTTTACCTACAATACAGAGTAATAATTGCAAAAAGTAAAGCCAGCATGCAAAGGCTTGGAAAATTTAGTTTATTATTTTCTGAAAAACAACTTCATGTACTAATGCAGCCACAATGTATGCACTCAGACGTCAGTCCTGGAGCTTCAGCCTGAGCAGTGAAATCATGAGCATTTCAGTGGGCTGCAGCACAAGACAAGGTGAGTCTCAAGAGTGACAATCAGCTTCTGGTTTCCACTTAGGAAGGCAAAATTAATTGAAACAGGGAATATGGCACCTGCACTGTGTGCTGACTGGAGCCTGGCAGAAGAAGAGACAATGTAGGTACAAGAGCTTCACGAAAAGGATGTTTTACTCCTTTCAGTGCTAGCAAGATGATCATTCAATGTATGTACTACTCACCGTGATCTTTACACAGACTTTGAAAATGCTAGAGAAGTTTAAAGCACAATTTTTCTCTCTACACCATATTCTTCCTCTCCTTTGAAGGAAACAGACACCTGATGAAGACATCCCTCCTTCAGCTTCTAGAAGGTCATGGCTGCCTGGCAACCTGCTGGTGGTAATTGGAGATAGGAAACATAGAGGTGTTATTTGAGCCACCTCACCCATGAGTGGATCAAAGGGCATTAAAGATCTCATGAGAGTGTTCACTACATACAAAGCAAAAAATCAAAACACACACACACAAAAACCACACAAAGCAAAAACCAAACAGGAAATGAGAAGAAGCAGGCAGAATAAAAGTTCAGACAAAGGTTTCAGGGTTCCAATATCAATATTCTGCTTATAAAACAAAAAAAATCTGAGAAATATTTTATGAAAAGGAAAGCCTGTTTTATTGACTGGTGAAAGCTTTATGATACCTCTATGATCTGGTCTATAATTTCTAAATTGTTCCTGAACTTCTCCCACTGGAGCGTCTCTGATGGTAGCCTGGGGAACTTTGAGCCCCTGAGTCTAGCAATGTCACAGGTACTGCCATCCCTCTGAAAGCAGGATCAGGGGTACAAGCACAACTGTTTCTCGCTTGTTCATCCTGTACTGTAACACACAGCTTAGGAAAACACAGAGGCAGCATGATATTCAGGAGGTCCTTTGCCAAACAGAAATTATCTTCCACTCTTTGTAAGTAGAATCACTGCAAGGCTGCTGTAGTGTTTGGTCTTCCAGCAGTCTGTTTCCCATGGGAGGAAACAGAATTATATTTTCTTCATTTTTCCCATGTGAGGAAATACGAACATTCTAGAGACAGGACAGGTAAACTCCTCTAAAATGAGATTTGCAATGGGGCTCAGAAATAGAGAACACTTTCTACAATCAAAGCAACATACATAGAGTTGGGACTGATCAGGGCAACTAGCTTGTGAAATACAGGCTGTGGCTATTTAAACAATGTCAGAAATTAAATTAGCTACTTTAAAAGAGACAGAAGGACATCATCTGCAAGTGGCATGAGCACTGGGAGTGTAGCAGCCTCCAGGTTCCCATGTCAGAAAGAAAAGGACCAGGAATGCTTTAAAACCTTAACTTGAACTCTATAATGAAAGACTTGGCCCCTGTGGATCAGGACTTTCAAAAACATGCAGTAAGGACATTTGCTGCTTTACAGTGATTCAACGCTGCCTCTTGGAGCCACTGTGATAGAACTCAAAGAACAATCTCACACTTCAAAGCCCAAGTAGTGGGTGGGAACCAAGGGTCATGCCATCAATACCCCCTTCTCAGCTGTGCTGGATCATAAGAGCTGAGCACTGGAGTTAATGCAAAAGTAACAAAGCTCCATGCACAAAATGTGTGTTATAGATCACCTCAAATCCATGGTATATGAATTGTTCCAAAAAAATGACATGGAGGCTCCTACATGGCTTCAGTGAAATATGGAAGGGGTAAAAACAGATATAGATTATATATTTTCCTGCATTTCCTACTAATAATTTTCCAGTCTATGAGAAGCTGCTAGGATATTTTTGTGCATGCCTAGTGGGAGAATGAAAGCATCTTTCCTCACTATGAAAAGTAACTGCTTTTTGGTGTTGGTACAGTAATATTTAGACATGTCTTCCAGTTTAACCTATCACCGTAAAGTTTTTATAGTGATTTCTGAGCCCTTCTGGGCTTTGTACTTGTGAAAAAAACTGGTAACGTTATGCATATCCTGCCCATTATTTTATATAGAAAGGTTAATGAGTGCATGCAACATGATAAGTATGGCAGAGGACTTTTGCAGCGTGTTGCCAGCTCAAACACTAGTTGATCCAGACCAAATAAAGTTGTTCTGTAACATCATTAACTATACGATGCACTCAGGAAAAAAAGACACATTTCCTTACAGAAAGGATTTTAAAAAGGAGCTGTGATTCCTGGGAGCCCTTGGGGGCCCCTGGGGCATGGTTGTTGCCAGAGTGCTGAAGTGCATTCCAGCATGGATGAGGACTGAAAACTTCATAGTAAAGGGGTGTTTGGCCTCAAGGATGTAACTGCTGAGGGATACTGCTTGCCAGAGCAGGACTGCAGCAGACTAGTGCTGCAGAAAAATGTCAGTGTCAGGGATGCTTTTCTGCCTTCCTGGTGTCCATGCACAGAGACAGACTCTTCACACTGTTTTTGGTTCCTCTGAGACCAGTGAAAGCAGCAGTCTTCATCTAGTCAAGGGATTATTTTTTTCCCAAGGTCTTTATTACCTTTCACTCTGTAAAACAGCTTTCATTTCAATGTAGGACTATAGGCATGGATTAAAGGCTCTCTCGCTGTGTCTTGCTAAGTGTACTGGATGGTTCCTACACTCAAGACAGCAGTCTTGAAGCTGTTTCCAAACCTAGCTGGTGTAGCTGCTGAGACACCCTTCTGTTCATTATTTCAATGGGGAAAAATGAGCTGGAAGTAGCTAAACTTATATAATGTTTTTCTTTCCTTCTCCTGCCCCCATTCCTCAAAACCTTACATTCTTTTGTGTTGTTCAAGTTCCCCAGTGCTTTATACAAGGATTCAGAAGTCTGGTTCTCTGGAAACAATTGTTATGTCAGCTGACATTAACACAGCAAGCACTTTAACTATTTTTCCAACATATCCATCAAGTGCAATGGCCAAAACATTAATTCTCATTATGTTTCAACAATGTTTCTCATTTTCCTCTAATTCTGTCACCAGACTGCCTCCATGCAAGACCGCTTTACAAATATATCAAGTCACTTAACTAAAAGGACTTTGGAAGCTTTATTTTTAATGACTTGGTGCCTATATGTTTGTGAATGCTCTGGGTCATTTATGACACAAATTTGAGCCCCTCCTGTCCTAAGTTAACAAAAAACATGTAAGTTTTAAATCGACCAAAAATTCTAAAATTCTATATTGCCATCACTAGCTTTTAACCTCGGCATAATCTTCTGGGATCATCAGAAAATATATAGAAAAAATTAAACTGAGACTAATCAGCTGCTACAACATGGATCAAGACTTTCTTGGTGCTTACAAGTACAGAGTTCTGTGGGCTATATCCCTGAAGTTTCAACAGCCAGCTTCAGAAGTCTCAATTTTGAATTTTGAATTTTGCTCACTGGGGAAAGGGAAACAGTGCTTAAGGATATTGAACAAGGGCATTGATCAGGCAAGTACAGAGGAAAAAATCAATGAAGTATTACTTTTTTAGTCATTGTTAAACAGATACGCATCATTTCATAATGAGGATGGGCAAGTCTAATGTTAGAAATCTTCAGTTCAGAGCACTGTGAGTGTCATAACTGGGCTGGTCTAAGGCCATAATGCCTAAGAAAGCTACCTAATAAATAATGAATGTTCTCTATAAGATACCACAGTTTCAATGTGGGCAGAAGCTAAAAAAATACCAATAATATCTTAGACATTATTATAAAAATTGATAAATGTTTGCATTCTAGAACTATAATGCATTAAATGTATTAAGCAGAGTCCATGCTTTCTTTTTAAATGAAGCATGCAGCCCCATCCAGCTCAACAAACTATGTTTTTACTTTCAAATATCGCTCAAAATTGTGTCTAAGAGCTACAGCTGAATGAAGCTAGATGCTGATCATGCTCCTCAAGAGAAGAATCATGCCACATTAACTCCCATGTCCATCCTTGATGTGCAGAAGATTTATAAAGTGAATTCCCACCAACATTAACAGAGGTTAGTATAGGTAATTGACCTTGTAAATCAAGAACAGAATAGACCCCATAATACGTAATATTTTGAGGTATTTATCACTTTGCTGAGGCAGACAGGATTGTAGCAAGTAAATCGTTATAATGGTAACAGTAATTCTACATCTCCATGCCAGTGCTGCGCTGAGTGCAACCCTGCGGTGTCCGGAGGGATTTCCTTTGGCACCCCCACATGCAGCCCTGGCACTGCCCAGACTAAGGGCTGGGAAGCACTTTCCTGTGTTCTACAGGGACCAGCACAAATAGGACAAGGTGATACACCAGACTGAATTGCCCTTTTTGTTACTTCTGCAAGTGCGTATCTAATTTTCTATGCCTTTTGATCTGCTCGCTATTTTCTCTAGATTTCTTTCCATCTCTGCAGGATTTTCTTTCCTAAGGAGAAGGTATATTTAGGTTATTCTCAGTTCAATCCTATATCATGATAGAAAAATGACATAAGCCATATATTCGGAAAATTTCAAAACATTTGAAGTGGGATAAAATAAATAATCCTGAGGCAAATGACATGTTAAAGTCTCATATTCTGCTAATATATTCCAGAAACACACAATGGCTTTAAGAATACACTGTAACCTTTGCATAATTGTTAATGCACATAAGTGTTTTGCAGGAAAAAAGATATTTTGTGTTATCTGCAAAAAGCCCTCTTGAGTATGAGTCCATATCTCCAGGTATTTCTTTTAAAGGGTAACAGTTTAATAAAAATAACAAAGTAAGAAACCAAGAACATTAACTTTCACTTTGCCTAGCTACATGCTAGTACTCTTGCTGTAATTATAACACAGAGGTCATTCCAAAGGAATTACCAGCCTTCGAATGATATGAGACAATTATTCTCCAGGGAGTCGGACAAATTTGTAAGACAAATACTGTTGAAATTTCAGACATCAATCTCTTTTTTACCATAGCATGGGAACAAGGGAGCTGTGAAATGTAATTTTACCCTAAGGCCCAACAAATGATCACATTAAAATGATTTTAAAAAAAGACTTTACATCTATTATATCTTAGAAGTGAATGTAGATTTAGATTTTTCTAAGGCTTCCTGTGAATAATCGCATTTAATAGAATCTGTAAAAAAAACACTTTGCAGATGCCTGTGCTGTTCCCCAGCCTGTAGGCCAGATGGGCAGTCACTAAGGGCACCCCATGTGCTGCAGCCTGGTGTTGGCTGCTGTGCTGGGATGCAGCATGGTGCCATGTGCACCCTGGGGGGTGTTCAGGTCCAACCCTGCTGCACCACCTCCAGCTGCTGCTCACCTATTCTTGTGGTAGTTGTCTATAGGAAGGGGGTATCCCAAAGTGGCTGTATTTAATGTGTCCTAGTATTCCCCAAAATGGAGGAAAATGAGCCAGTTTCCTGAGCACTTGTGTCAAGAAGCTGTGCTGGCCAAGAGCCTTGTTTCCATTGTCTTGACCACCACAAGTGAAAAGTTCAAGGGAAAAAACTTCCACCTATCTCAGAAGCACCCTGGAGGGCTTTCAGCATTCACTTCAGATGACTGTGAACCACAAGGGCACCTGTTAATATTGCACCTCACCTGAGGGTAGGAGAGGTGATGGACTCCCCAGAAGGTGGTAGCTGTGGACCCACTGCTTTCTACACTTCATTCCACCAGCTTTGCATCACAGTTGGACAATATCACTTTGCAGCCTGAGTCCATCCAGCAGAGAAATTTGTGACTGGTGAAACCCATCCCCAAAACTGTTTTGTTTTCTTTTTCTCACATGGGACTCATGTGCCCAGGAACACCACAACAAATGTTTGGGTGTAGAAAACATCAGATCCTCCTGCTCCAACTCACGTGGAGTCACTCAACCTTTCTTCTGCATTTACACAGCACTGGTTGTGCCATAATTTACTTGAGTGCACAACTCATGTGAGCTGGGCAGGATTTAGGCCCGTGTGTATGCTGAAGTCACATGGTGAAGTGGAAAATGGATATTAAGGAACTGCTCTTTGGCTATGGTTTGATTTACAGAAACCTATAGCAGTTTCATTCTTTAGATAAGTGCGTTTCTCCAACAGCTATTACTCAAGAAAACAGGCTCCTTAGAAATCTTTACAGCCAACATATTGCAATGTGACCTTGCAAAACTTGGCAATGTAACTCTAAGTATTTTTATTGTATTAAATAGTACCATTAGTTATATGCATATGTGGAAGTTAAACTTTAACTTCAGCTTCTTTCATTGCACATGTGTTGTGTCCATGTGTGCCCACGCAGACACAGGGTTTCTGTGCATCAGAATGAAGAAGCAGACTGTGAGAATGTAAGGAGGGTGAGTACGTTTGTGCTTTTCCAAGAATGGACTTCTGTCCCTGTGAAAACTACTGCCAAGAGCTGCCCAAAGAATCTCATTAGGTGTAGTCTCTGCAAATATCTAGGCTCACCTACTGACTTCCACTAAGTGTACAAGAGTGCTTCCCAAATGGAAGTTGACAAATTAATGAGAAATGCAAACATATCCTGGTCTAAATGAGTGCAAAGCAGAGCAGCACCTGTCTGATTGATGGGGATGATTGACTGTGGAGAGATGTGCATAGTTTTTTTGGTATTTTGGGTGGGGAAAGTGGTCAAAACATTAAGTTTCCACTTACCAGACCAAATCACTTCATTCTAACCCCACAACAGCTTTCTAAGGTAGAGTAACTATCCCAAGAGATATAAAGAATTGTTAGGGAGAAATAGAAAACCAGCATGATGAGTGATAAGCATCTCAGAATTGATGTCTCACCAGCAAACACTTTCTCCACCTTATTGTGGGAATACTTTGAGTGCCCCAGAAAGTTCCCAGAAGTATAAATAGTTATGAGTCCCTGATGCTACTGTTTCCTAAGTTAGCTTTAAACTAACAAGCTGTTGTATTATTAGATAGGCAAAAAATGGAGTAGCACAAGTGAGAAAAAAAACCCATATACATATTTTGCACATACATATATCTTGTATTTGACTGAAATTATTCTTAGCCCACAGCCCAAGCGACAAATCTTTTATCATTTTCCTCCTGTCTGCATTTTATTTTAGGGCACAGGAAGTCCCACTTACTGAATTTGTGCTAGTACATTCAGCAGCCTTGAGGGCTGGGAAGAAAGTGGATGCTTCTTGGCTGAGAGAAGGACCAAGTGAAAAGTTAATGTCACCGTATGGCAGTTACAGATACATGGAGGCACCTCAGGAAGGTGTCATATGAAGTTCAGGGATGATAAAAAATTGATGTGTGAAAATTCCTATTAAAACCAAAACTAAACTAAAACCCCATTCTACCAGGTTCTCTTGCCCATGATAAATAAATCACAAGTACTTTTTAGAAAAGCAGTGTGTTGTCCCTCTTTATTGTGCTGATTAGGAGGAAATCTTTGCTCCTTATTGTACAGGAGAATCTTAAACTATCATTTTTGTTGCATATGATCATATTTCTTTATGACCATAGCACACTCTCATTTTTTTTCATCACCTTTTCTTTTATTCATATGAAATAGTCATTTGCTGTGAGAGTGATCAGAGTAGAGGGGAGTGGACAATTACCTAAAAGCTCTGGAACTGTCAGTCTTTAAATAGTTAGAGCAGCATATGTCCATAAGGACTCTGGATTTCAACAGAAAGCAAAGCTGTTTGAAGGAAGTTATTTTATTTCTTTTTCTGATAGAAAAAGAGAAAAAAATGCAAAGAGGCATTGAAGACTGTTTTCACTGTAAATCAGTACAAACAGATTCAACAATGACGTACTTGGATCAAGAGTGTATCTAACCCATAGTCAACCCAACGGTTTAATTTTTGAAACTTGGCTTCCAGTATGGAAGCATGAGATCAGGCCAAGATATATCATGAGCAAAAGGCTGGAGCTCAAAGCCAGTGTTGAATTACAGAGCCCAGAAGGTTTACGGAAGTGCTTAGCGAAAATTGTTTGCAAATGGCTTCAGAAAAATTTTCTGCGTCTTGCTGGCTCCTTCAGATCTGTCCCTGTCAGAACAGCTGAAGAGCTCTACTCCCATCATCCTGATGGAGATATGGAGTATCTGCATGTTGGCAGGCAGAGAGCTTAGTGCCCACTCTGATGTCCTCAAATCAAGCTTGAGAGTCTTTCTGGATGATATGCTTTAGCCAGGGGAAGTGTTCTCTGGTCAATGATAGCTGGATGAAATGTAAAGCCCTCTGATAGAAAAAAATCGATATTGCATGATCTAATGCTAATGCTCCCTTCCAGACGCAAATAATCCTCCAAAATAGGTGCTTTTTTTTTTGCTTTTTTTTGCTTTTTTTTTTCTGGTTTGTCAGATCCACTGCAAAGTGGAATAGCTCTTCAAGGAAGAGGAGTAAACTATGAACACAGAATTTTTTCCTGAGCAAAGTAGATTTGAATTTGATTTCTTAGCTTTGTTCTTGTATGTGATATCCATTTAAAAGAATTTCATTGGGACACATGAATTGTGCTGATCAATAGACAGTAAATCTTTGCTTTTAAACAGCTTTGCTCTCCCTGTACCCCATGCAGTCATCGCTTACATCAAGGATTGCACCGGAGTGGTTTTGGCGCTACCTCTGTTTCAGGAAAGGCCTGGAAGCAAGTCTCTGGTGTTAAACATACATTCCCAGTTCATTTGAGAGCAGTACAGAAATACAGATGCTCAGCAGGACAAGCAGGTCCCAGAGGTCACAGGGAAAAATATTTGCATCTCATTGAGATGCACTTATTTCTGTTCCCTTGCTCAGAAATACAGGCAAGTGCATTTTATTTAAACTCTTTGGCTTGTAACAGCGTCTGCTGAATCGTAATTGCTGCTTTCTGGCTTGTTGGGTTTTTTTTTCATTTTTGTGTTTTGTTTATTTCACTTGGAATCTTTTTGACATTTCCTGCTTCTTTTTATACTCACTGAGATCATACATTTATTTTAAACAAGGAAAAAGACGCTTTTCAAAACTTACTCCTTCCCTCTAATGAACACCCCATGTTTGATGCTGGATCTATCACTTGTAAGAGCACATTCACTAAGCCATGAAGAAAGAGACCTCATTAGCTGGGGACAAGGTACCTTCTGCCACAAGACTCTAGGGAGTATCAGAAGTGCTGACATAGCCCACATCAAGGATTTTCTGTGAGAATCTCTTAAAATAACTTTGGGGACTCTGTAAAATCCTTCAGCTGCATTCCTTTGGCTATGAGAGATTTTGTATCAGCAGGTATTGTTTTGTATGGATGATTTCTGTCCTCAGCATTTTTTTCTACTAGGCCTGTTTTAACACCAGTTTGTTTCCCAGTGTGTTGTCCCTAATTATTTGATGACCCAAATTAATAGAGGAGGACCTTGCTGTAATGACAGCAACACAAAATAAGATTTCTAGGGTTTTTCCTAGATCACACTGATGAAAGACAGCTTCTGGTTCCAGCTATGCAAAATGAAGACTTATTTGTATCTTTGGAAATGGAGATCTAAGCCCCCCAGCAGTATGAGTTACTAGGGTTTTATATGATTCTTTCCTCTTTTATTTTTCCCTGAAATTCTTTGCATGGCACCAAACTAGCAAGGAGAGTCTAAGATGCAGATATTTCTACTCCTCAAAGCAGTGAAAGTACTACCTAGGCTTGTAGCATGGAGCAAACAATTTGACATCTGTCATCAGCCTCGTGCATTATTTGGGGGTTGTAAACCACAGAACATTTTGCTTCAGTCTCAGCTTGGTGTGCAAAATGGGTTCTATAAATGATATGGTCTTTACACAGGTTGTCAACAAAGTATAGTGGGCTTTTCCAACTGACCATAGTCTAAAGGAGTCTCCTAGGAATCGAGACATGCATCCTGGGGAATGAGCATCATCACTTGAACTATAGACTTCTGCTGCAGTCCAAGAAAAAGTCGTTTAACCACTCGCCTCCACTTCTCTGTCATAAAACGCTTAACCTCCTCTGACCCTGGGAAGGATGCAAAAATATGGCAGAGAGGAACTCTCAATACAAAGCAACAATAGTAGGCTTAAAAAATCAAGTTTCAGCTGAAGCCACACTGCTAGATACTTCCTGGTGAGCACCATGTGGTGGTACTAGTCTGTTTGCATCCCTCCCCTTACCTGTCTGGTACTCAGCATCCCTTCTGCAGCAAGGCTAGATCCATGTTTTTAAGGCCAAGATGCAAAAGAGTCAAAGGTAATGTCTTCCCTCCCTAGAAAATAGTTTTTCACCAAAGAGATAAAACTCAAGGCAAGAGCACCCTTCCATGTGAGTGATCAATGCTGAGCTGCACAGGGCAGTCTCCTAAAGCTGAAACCTTTTAGCCTAATGAAGAATAAATGCATTACAAGTAACACCCACTGTTTAAAGCTAGTTGTGCACGTAAGTGCCTTCCTAAGAAACAGGTCTTAAGGAGGCTGACAGTGGCTGAGAAGTCCACTCACTGACCACAGGCTTATTCTGCTAGTGAAACATTCCTTCCTTCCTTGAAAAAGAGCTATGAAAGTTAGGTTTAAGCTTCAGTGATGGGCTGATTGGCTGCCTGCTATTTCATGCTGAAAAACACATTGCCTGCTTACCTGCAGTACTGTTTTCTCTAATTGATTCTTTCCTAAAAAGGTATTTCCTACTTCTCCACCTCCTTCCTTGGCTCTGATTAACAATTAACAATCATAGCATGATCTCATCATGCCTCGACAAGTATTGATGGGCCACAGTGTCATGAGACTAATAAAGTGTGTTACCCAGTATTTTCTGGTGACACATAAAAACTCCCTTATGAAGGAGGCAGGAGACAGACTATAATATAAATGCCTTTCTAGTAACAGCAGAATACAGCAGGCCCCATGGCACTGGGAGCAAGTGCAATATTTAATAGAGCTCTGTGGGATAGCAGTGCCAGAGAACATGGTGGGGGCAATGGGGTGGGAGCAGCAGGGGCCCCAGGGCTGGGGACATTGCTGTCCTGCAGCTGTGGTGGATGGGACAGGGACTGGCAGGGCCCAGAGCACTCTGTGGGAAAATAAAACCTGCAGGAACCCTGCCTGGGTGCTGTCCCTGCACCTGAGCAAAGCATTCTGAGACCTCTGTGACTGTCTGTGTGTGACTGTCTGTGACTGTCTCCACCTCTGTTGCTGTTCACTTTTCTATAGCAGCTCCACAATGTTCTGTTATTATATTAATATTTATACATTGAAAAATTTTCTAAGTCCATCCCTCTAAAAAGGGTGGGTAAAAACATGCATCAGGTATTTTGCTCAATTAACCTTCCTCCTATTTGCAAATATTCCTTGAGTGTGTGTCAGATGTTAAACAATAAGGGTAAAGAGGCTGAATTATTTTCACCTCTGCTGTGTCACGACACAAGTGTCAAGCCCAGCAAAGCCACATATTATGAGGATAGCAGGATCAGTCCAAGGCTGTGAGCAATGCCATGGCCCCAGATCTACAATTCTCTGCTGACCCCTCTGGACCATCAGCTTTCCTGGTGCTGGTGTAAGCTTGTCCCTGCCCAGGGGTCGGGTGATGGAGCAGCGCTTCCCAAAGACTGCTCAAGCACCCAGCACCTCTGCAAATACTCTGTATGAACCAGCACCCCTGGAGTGACGTGCTCACAGGACGAAGCTGGGCTGAGCTGCCCTCTCTGGATATCTCACCTTGGGAGAAGCCTCACAAATCTCCCTTGCAGGTAACTCTCCCTTCCCTTCATTTGCAAGTAGTTGCCCTTATTTTTAAAAAGTGCAGAATGTGAAATTCCTGTTGCTGCATAGAAGGCAGAGGAGCTCCCAAGGTTAACAATGCGAGGTCTTGCTGGGGCCACTCTTGTAAGAGAAGAGAAAAAAAATCCATCAAGAAGTGCAGCAACAAAGAAAAAGCCCTTTTCTATCTATCAAGCCATCTTTCCCCAGCCTCTGTGAATGCCTTGCCTCCTGCACAGTCTCTGAATATAAACTTTGCTCCCCACACTCAGGGTAATCTTTTCACATCATAAAACTTATAATCCTTCTAAAGTCGTTTCCTAGGGTTTGAGGTATGATGCACTTATCAAATAACTGAAACAAATAAATCAGCTTATTTAGGCTGTGGTCAGTGTGTGTGTAGCTCTGTGTACGCCGGGAGGAAGCCAGCGCCATACCGGCATTTGTATACATTAGCAACAAAGCTGTCTGTGACAAGCTGTCCTCTGCACAACTAAATATTTAGTTGCGTATCATAAGAAACCTCTTAAGTGAGTAAAGAGAGGGTGCCCTCTGTCCGCACTGGCGCAGGGAGATGGGGTAGTTGGAGGCAAGCTGTGTGCCAGGCTGGGGAGGAGATCCCAGAGTGGGAGGTGGGGATGCAGGGAGGGAGGATGTGTGCGGCCGCCTCCCTGGACCCGTGCTGCAGCTGCCCTGCTCCGGACAACCTGGCTGTGGTCAGGGGTGAGCAGCCTCGGGCATGATCTGCTGTCACCCCCCTTTGCCTAGAAACTGGTTCTGATCAGCATCCACGTGGCTTTCTTGCATATTTGTACAGAGTTCAAGTTTTCAAATATTTGTTGCTAGATTTTTTTGGTGTTAGAGCAAGGTTTATTTTGAACTGGGCCGGTATTTATAGATTCCCTCAGTTGCGTATTTTTTGAATGTGAAAAATTAAACTAATAAAGCAATTTTATATTTAAGAATTCTAGAATATATGCTTCCAGATCAATATAAACACGGTGTTAATAAACTCAAAACTTATTATCTTGTAAAATCAACTTTAAACAATAACAAACTAGAAAGCTATCTAAAACTTGCTTATTTTATGTTTTTCTGCACATACAACAAATTCTTTCTTCAGTGTTCAAGCACCGTCACAACTGCACCCACTTAAAATGTTGGGGTTGTTTGGATAGAGGTATGTGCTTAACAGAGTGCCTTGAATTTGATATTTCACCTAGGGTAAAAGAGAAAGAAAACAGCCTGCCTTAGGGACATGCACCCATGTTTTGGATGTGGGGATCCTCTCTCCTTCTGCCACCTCCTGCCCCTTCCTGAAGACTCTTGCTGCTTGGCTTTTGTTTTCCAGAAGGTATTGCAGCTTTTCTTTACTCCAAGTGGAAAATTCCAGAGACAATTTGAACTCTTTTCAAGAATATTGATGTCATTTCTGTTTCAGTATATGCCACGTGCAGGCGAAAGACAGAGCAGAATTAGTCCTTCACCTTGTGTGGCTGAGCCACAGTGGGAAGATGGTTGGAGGGATCTGATGGTGACAGTGACTGGGGAGCAGGATGGTGCTCCCCTGAAGCTCCAAGCACCTGACACATCATCTTGACTCCAAGCCACCCCCAGAACAGAGCCCCTTCCCATCCCAGGACTCCCTAAGGTCCTCAGGTTCCAAGAATGCTCTGGCTGTGCCACTCCCATCCTGGGATACTTTTTGCAAGGGTCAGTGCAGGGTTTGGGCAGCAGCTGCCCAGAGGAGGGCAGAAAGCCAGCCCTCTTTAATCCCTGTAGAGATGTTTGATTATACCTAGGTACTGGACTGGCAAAATGGTTTCAGCTACCAAGAAAAATGCCAGGAGTTCCCTCTGATGTTGATGGCATGGAAAAGATCTTGCTTCCACAAAGTGTTTCCCAGAGATTTTGCCACTTGCATCAGGGAGAGCAGCACAAGGAAGCCGGTAGTACTGTCACGTTCTCTTCTAAATAGAACATACTGGGTTAATAGGAAAATTAAAGCTCAAGTATATATTCACCAGAAAGTATTTTCAGTCTGTCATGGAAATAATCTACACTTATAAGTTATCTCAAGTAAAGTGAGCCATACTAACCTCCAGCAACTCTGAAACCATCATGAATTATTGAATAAGTCATCTTTTTTTTATTGTTATTGACATAATAAATATATTTGGTTGAAAACATCCAGAGCTGTGTAGGCATAGAAGTATTTATGAGCCTGTACTCCTTACAGCACTGTTTTACAGGGTGCTGCCAACTGTGGAGGGGAAACAGAGAGGTTTCACCTCTGATGTGCTTGTCAGCAACTACAGTGTTTCAGTCACCCCCATCTCTGCAATCTCTGCAGACCCTTGTCTTCATGGACAATAAAATTAATCAAGGTGCAAATGGTGTGGCTGGATTTACTGATTTTTTTTAATAGTTAATGCTTGAGACACTAACATATCTGTGGTCTTGCAAATTGAATGACTAAAATGGTACTGCTTTTGGTTACACAAAGCAGCTTGATCTTTAAGTTGCCACCAGATCAGTTTACAATAAAAAATTATAGAGCTTGGGACCTTAATGCACTGTCAGAGTAATGGGAGTGTGGCCAGGCAGTACTGAACATCTTCGTGTGCAGCAGCTGGGAACAGGAACAATGCTTTATAGACACAGCAGAAGCTGCCACTGCAGAAGCTGCCACTGTCAAAGTCACTTTTCCAAGGACTGGGTGGGATCTCCTGTGTCATGAAGTGCTTCCACAGGGAAAGATCAGCCCAAATGAAATTGAAATGCTAGGTGAAAAATGCTGTATTGGGAATTGCTGTGTGCAAGAGTTTGCCCACACACAGCGAAAGTTGTATCACCCCTCGCTGTGAAAGTTTGGATTGGGACATCGTGGATAAACCCTGTCCTGTCACCTAGTGGGTGTTTGGGCACCCCTTGGACCATACACTGACACCTCTGTGGAACTTCAGGCTACTCTCTGGACACTAAGAGAGCAAAGTACTGGGTAAAAAAAAAAAATCATTCTGCAGCAAAAGTTGCATTATATTTTTTGTATGTCTCCTTAGGCAGTAAACACATCATCAGTGGCTCTTCAATTTCCTGCAAGTAAAAAAATTAGCAATTACTAGCTATGAATTTACAGGAATGTTTTCTATAAAGGAGAAAAAACAGCAACATATTTTAAAGAGTGCTTCTCCCTGGAATTCAAGCCCAGACAAAGATATAGGCTGTATTTTTAATTTAAGTCTGGTGGAGCAACATGTCATGCCTCAGACACTGACAACAAATCAGCCTTTATTCAAGTGTGAAAATTAAAGCATAAATTGCTGGCTGCTTAGCTCTCAAAACAATGTCACATTACAAGAAATGTGATCTTTTGAAGAGAAACAGGAAAAAATTTATCATAGTTTTTGTTATTATTGCATTATCCTCCTGGTTGATCTACTAGCTATAGATACTTGGTGTCTGCTTAAGTGCTTTCCATTCTTCCCATAAGCAAATTCTAGTTGAAGACTATATATCATTTTACTCTTGATCACTGCTAGCCTCAGTACCTCATTACAGCAGAGCTCTTTTTGAAACTGAGCTATAGCCCAGATAAATGAATGTATAAAGTTTTAAATAAACATACAACATTTATGTTATGTTGTTTCACAGGGATGATTTATAGTCATTTTCTTCTTCCAGTCCTGAGCTCTGGACATAAAAGACACTGAGTTCTCTGCTGTTTATCCAAGCTAAATCCTCTGTTTGTTCTGCATAAGCGTTCTTGATTCTTTAATATATTGCAGGCTTTAGCTTCAGGTTTATTCCCTCTGGGATGGTGGAATTAGATACATTAACTGACAAAGATAAGGTATGGGCATTGTAGCTTAAGAGCCATTAAAATAGATACTGTGATAACAAAAATGGAGCTAGAAAAGGGAGTTGGGGTTTTGATATTTTAAAAACATGTATTTATGAGACTTAGATGAATAAATGCATGATTTCAGAAATCTTCATAAGGAAACCCCCAAATGATGGTGGGATTTTGTTTGGTTGGTTTGTATTTCACGAGGATAAGAGAATCAGAAATGAAAGATATTATGAACCAGGTTACATGCTGCCTCTCATGGCCCCAAAGACAATTTTGTTTCTTTGTACTAACATGACATTACGTAATCTGCATGCCAAGCCACTGAAATACTGCTCTGTGCTACACGAGAAAATTAAGAAAATGCTGTAAGATAAAGTAAGTCTCTCTGCCTTAAGAAAACCTGGGTGAATTCTGGTTACCATGTTCCTGCTTTCATCAGTATATTTAAATACACACATATACAAACATGTTCAAACCACACAGAGGTAGTCTGTTTACTTCATGCTGCTACTCTGCATCATAGCCCTTGTTCCTCTATTAAAAAAACAGGCAACAATAAGTACCTGTTGTCTCTACATTTGTGAGCTTTAATACAACAAAGTTTGAGCTGAGCCTACTAAAAGTTTATTTGCAGCTTGATTCAGTATTCATTCTTAAATTTTAGTGTGAAAATACAGTCTTAGCATTTAAAGACATAATGCTTGACACAGAAGATTTTAAGAATTACAGTCTTCAATGTGACATACTCTAAATCATTTCTTACCATAGTATAAAAGATATTAGGGGCCCTAAATGGACTTTCATTTTTTATAAGTCAGGATTAACTGGTGTACAAGTAACAGACTGGGGTCTTTCACTGCCAAAAATTATCTAACTAAAAGTTTGAATTTGGCAGTGTAAACAGCAGCCCTGCCTGTACTCGTACAAGCTTGTTATTTTGTGGTACACAAGTTGGTATGTTGTCCATGCTCTTTAACAAATTGCATTCCATGAAGCATTAAATGTATTTTTATCTGCAACTTGAGTGGTAAAATAAGCAGCAAGCAAAATAAAGACATGGATAGTAATTTTTAAAATTATCATTATTTTATAATACAAGCTAAGATACTTTGCTTTTTTAGTAGTGGTATATTTCCTTGAGTAATGGTACAGATGTTGTGAATGACTTATTCAATGATCATGAAAGGATGGGCAAAAAAGAAAACTCAAAAAACTCAAGTCTTTGAGCAAGTCTCCTTGAGTATGCATAAAAATATCTTAAAAAAAACCAAAACCAACAAGATAGTATTAGTAGATGCTGCTTTTAAAAAAGAATTCTGTTCAAGATTACTTTCAGCATAAAGTATACAGAGTAACATGCAATTTTTCCACATTCTTAATTACCAAACATTTTTTTTATTACTCATTGTAAACAAAGTACACCAATTTTTTCATACCATCATCACAAACTCATCGTATGGTTTGGGTTGGAAGGGATCTTACAAATGACCTAATTCCAACCCTTCTGCATTGGCAGGGACACTTCTTTCTAGACCAGGGTGTTCAAAGCTCCATCCAGCTGGCCTTGAACACTTCAGAGAACGTTTGCTGGTGAAATCTGCTACTCTCTTCATCATGTGCACACGTGGAAACAGAAAAAGGAAAAGCAAAAAAGGAGGAGGCAGAAGCTTGTAAAAGGAAACATGGTGGTGCAAATTTTGATGCTTCCTTCTCCTTCTCCTCCTGCTGCACTCAGCTCCTGAGTTTTCACACTGAGCTTCAAACCTTGATGGAGAATTTGTGATAGCCCCATAGGCACAGCCCCATTTGATGCGGAGGTGTAGGTGTCCTGCTTTTAAGTAGCCAGTTGGTTTCACAGCATATGAGGGTTACTTTGCTATGAGCTGGCCTCCCCTCATCTTTAAGATTCATTTCCAACAGTATCTGTCATGTTTGTTAGGATAATAGGGATTTGTTTTTATTAGTATTTCAATACTGATATGTCATGAAATGATTTTCCTATAAAAGTTTTCATTAAAACCCTCATGATTACTTATTTGGTCAATAGGTGAGATATGGCAAAAAATGCTTGGCCTTTTCTTTTCCAAACAGCTGTAACAATCAAGCATTTACCATCTATTCATCAAACGTCAGTATAGCGAGGAATCACCTTCATCTTCCTGAGATAGAAAAGTAAACAGTATCACCCCCTACCACATTCAGCCTTGTTTGCGGCAAGCCCAAAACTTCAGATATTTTTTCTTCTAGAAGATTAACCTAGGATTTCTCGGAAGGCTGCAGCTCTGGACTCCCTTATTTTCCCTTGAAATTAGAGTTATACAAAAGAATTGCAGTGCTTTCACTTTTTTCTGAAGCTTTTGGATTTGTATTGGTAATTACAAGAATGAAAGAAAATAATTATTTACCTACTAAAAAAGAGCAAAGAAATTGCTCTTTATTCATTTGTTGAAGAAGAATCCCATTAGAAGCTAGTAGCTACCCCTTTTAGGACATTAAGATGACTATATCCAGCACAGATAGTCCGAGTCTGAAGCAATTTGTGAACCATTTACATAGAAAAGCTTTTCCCACGTTATTCTCATTTTGCTGATAGGCAGTGGAGGCCCAGAGCCCTGTTCAAGATCACTCAACACCCCTATAACCATGATGGGCAGAGAAACAACAGACTTTGTGCCCAGCCCTTAGCCTATTAGTGGGAGTCTCTTTCATGAGGGAATCTAAAGCGCAGTGTCCTTGCCCACAGCAGGGAGGCTGGAACCAGATGATCTTTAAGGTCCCTTCCAGTCCAAACCACTCCATAATTCTATGAGTGATCCAGGAGACATTTTGTAATGGTTCTCCAACTACTGCAATGCAAGCTTTTAGTCAGGGATGGCAAAGCATTGTTTTCCCCTGGCATGGTGTTACAGAGATAATGCCTTCTAAGGTGTCCACTTGCTAAGCCTATGTAGCCTTCACTGCAGAAGCAACAACTGCATGTTGCTGGGGTGTGCAAGTTTTCCACAAACAGCAATCCCCTCTCATTAAGACGTACCTACCAATTCCTTGTGGTAGTGTGTGGTCTTGCTTTTTTGACATTTTGCTAATTTTTTTCATTTACTTTGGGATATAGACCCATTTTCCTGGTGCAACTACTGGATTTTGATCAGAAAAGTCAGGATAAGTCAATAAACTAGAGTATTTAAAACATCATACACATCCATATTTAGGAAAACTGCAGTAAAACCAAACCAAACCAAGCCAAGCCAAACCAAACCAAGACAAGACAAGACAAGACAAGACAAGACAAGACAAGACAAGACAAGACAAGACAAAAGAAAACAAAACAAGACAAAACAACAAAACCCACCATTGTTGGTCTCCAAGCATCAAAAATGTTATATAGTCCAAAGAACATAGCCTTTACATCACCTGAACGGTTCCTGGACAAGCAGGTAGGCTCTGTGGTTTACACTGAATACACATTGATATGAATGAAAATATACCCACAATATTGGCTTAAAGAGATGCCTATAAGAACAAACTAGCAAGCTGTCTTACTTATTTCCATGGGAAACATCATGCCCACTTCATGGCCAGTATGAACAGGGCCCAAACTTCATGCATTCATTATAAGGCAAAGCTCCATTCAGCCCTAATCTGGATGTACTATTGTATTACAATATTAATCTTGTTTTCAAAAAACAGCCTTTTCAGGCAAATATACTGATGGTCTGGTGTCTGGTAAGCAACCAGCGTTTCTTAACACAAGATCAATAAAATTATTTTCTGTACCTCCAGGGGTGAAAAACAAAACAAAACATATTCCTCACTTACGCTATTAAGCAAATAAAAAATATTGAAGACTTGCCACTGCCACTTAAGGCCTAAATTCTACAAAACATTTATTAGCTTGATTGCCTGCTCAACTCAAACCCCAGTCACTTAATTTTGCTGCCTTATTTACATTTGTATTTGTAAAATAAAACTTAGGATTGTCATAGTAAATCATAGTCCTCCAACAATGTTTTTTACAGGTTTTTTCATAGTGCAGCCAATGCTAAAAACAGCATCCAGTAACTGTTGAAACAGTATTAGTCTGGGGAGTTCTACTAGTCTCCATCTGCACCAGTAAACCCACTCTAAATTTAGATGCCATATTATTTTGTCAATGCAGTTACATCTCAGTAACTGTACCGAAATCCCTTGGTCAAACATTCAGTAACACTGCACTTCTATAATCATCTACTCCCTATGTATATTGTTAGAACAAAACTTTTTGTAGTAATACATAAATTGTTTAAAATGCTGTCAAACTAGTACAACTATTTCACTTGGAAAAAAGGAAAAGAGAGTACCAGACTACGAAGTAGTGGGTGTAACTTTTACAGAAGCATTATTAATGGGGACTATTTTAGTCTTCAGTGATGGGGAATGACAGGCTCTAGCAGTTCTTCAAGTTAAGAATAGAAAATAACTGTACTTGTAAGAATTCAATTACTGCATGCTAAAGCCATCATGGGGTTACTGTACATTTATACATCAGAAAGTAAGTAATTATTTGTCTATAAATTAGTCTAAAAAGTCAACTTTTTTTTCTTTCTGTTCTGAATGCCACACTCTTGACTGTTTCTCTGCCACAGAGACTTCATATCTGGAAAGCCGACATCTGTAAAAACATTTCTAAGGAAAACACCACTAATACAACCCCCTGGAGAAACAAATGAAATTAGATCTAAGTATGAAGCCGCCTTTCTACAGTTTTGTCTTTAACAATAGTGGGGCTAGTGCTTCCTATCCAAGCCTTTATACAGGTCATGATCATTTAGTCACAGTAGTAGTAAAATAAATAATTGTGTAAATATGTAATAACGGGTATAAATACTTCAGTAGCACTTAGAAGATATGATAAAGGACTTCCATCCTTAGCTGTGCATTAAGGTTTATCTCTATGGATGTAAAAGGAGAAGCATTTAAACCACAGCGAAGGGGTACTATGGACTGAATACTTGAAAGGTCAGTGCCAGACATAACATTGCTTTTCTGCAAAAGCAGTTTTGAAAACGTGTTAGTGTTAGAACAGCTGGATAACTGCTAAAATATTATACCAACAGTGGTTATAGCTTCAACCCAACAATCAAATATACTGGAAAGATCAATAATGTAACTATGTATTAGAATAATTCATATTCAAAACAAAACAGTGCTGTCTTTTATTTAAAATGATTGTTCGTATTTTTTCCATAATGCAGTTTAAGTAAGAATTTAAAGACAATTTTTTTGATTATCAATCTAACAATTAACAGTGGGACAAGGTCCATTTCTTTGCAGCAGTTCCCAGAGTCTTAACTATATGCTCCACATCAAGGTGCATAAACATATTGGATCCAGATTAGCTGCTCTATTTTAAAACTTGTATTAAATAACTTGATGAACCTCTTTAGCAGTAAAGATCAGTAATGCCAAGTTGCTGCTGGTGTACAAATAATTAGCACATAGAGACACAGAAGGGGATTCTCTGCCTTAAGATTATCAGGAAAAAAAGCAGGGTTTCTCACTGCACTCATTTTCAGATGGCCTAATGCTTTTCCTTTAAAATACTGGACTGGACAAATACAGAATACACTTGAATTTTCCTTGTTCAAATTCTGGGCCTGAATTGTAAGGCAGATGAAGGCTGGAACTGATTTTGCATGAAACCAACATAAACCAGCCCCCACCATCACTCCCTGTGTTCCATTTATTAATTTTCATGTGCATTTGCGTTCACAGAAATGTATTGGTAAGAGATATGTTTACAGAAACATAATGCTTTGAAACACTTCCATCAACTTCCCTAGTTAAATCTGTGTGCATTAAATTAATAGCAAGAGTTTACAAGGATGCCAAGAAGGTCTAGCTGTTGTAGCTCTTCCACTTGTTCTTCTAAGGTAAGCAGGACTGAACCCATAAATATGGGTTTCATTTCAAGCCATCTTTTTTGCTGGGTAAATTAAAATAAGCTTGTTATCTTATGCATCTGTTTCAAATGGTGTTCCTCTTGTCATGAAAACAGTAAAATTTTTATCTTAAGATAGTTTTGATTTTAAAAAATGGTATTTGGTCTTTCCACTGAATATAACCTTTCAGACGGTTTTGAAGCAATAAAGGCAAACAGAACACAGCATTAAAACATTTTTTTAAAAGAGTAATATTGAACTCATCTCTGCCATACATATCTAATACAAATATAGATTTTGCTTCCAGAGCAGCTTAGACTGAAGCACATTGATAAACTGTGCTACAAAACATTAAACAGAAACATCAATCTTAAAATACAGTTCCGTATCCCATTCTAATACAAACAATTAACAGTAAGGGTAATGACTACATAATAAAACAAAAACAATAAGTAATTCTTTTGTAATCACAAAACTCATGCTTCTCATCTTTTAAGTGGTGACCTTTCAAATGACAAAATGCATGCAAATACCTTAAATTGTCAGGCGTAAAAATATTTTTAAAATGTGTTTTAAATTTTATTTAACTCAATGCTTTGCTAGAAAACTGAAAAAAGTGATTTCTTTTTTCACTCCACAGCAACGTGACTTGTTTTTTGTTTTTTTTTTTTTTTACAAGCCATGAAGGTGATTTAATTAGAAATTTAAAAGTGAAGTTAACTTTGAAAGTGAGCTAATGAATTCCATAGATTGAAGCACTGAAGACTGTCATATTATCAGAAACAGTAAAGATTTTTTTTCTAAATACATAGTCAAAAAAGCACAAAATCCTTAACACTTAAAATCTTTATTTTTATTAAATTAGACATCTAAAAAGTTATACAATACTAGTTAAAAAAATAATGGTCCAAAAATTCAGTCAACAAAATCTTTCTGAACTGTAAGACTAAGGCACCCTCCAGCGTTTGAAGAAGAAACTACACTTCTAGCAAATGAGCAAGCATTTGAAAAAAACAGTGAGCAAGTCTTCCTTCCAGGACAGAAGTGCCCTGATTCACTTAAAATAATTGCATATGACCATGCATCAGTGACATGACAAAGACATATCGTACAAAGTGGAGAGGCTCTTCAGGCACGTTAATCTGAAAAATACAGTAGGGTGTGCAAAGTATGATAAAACCATTTATTGCAAAGTCTGATGTTGGTAAGTTATTTAAATCCTCAAAGAACAGGATCTCTGTGTTTATACAGGTTGTTTGAAGCTTTCCTAAGGAGCCTAAATGAGTATTTTATGGGTGTTACCAGGAGACACACCCATGGTAGGGAGGAAGAAAAACAATGCACCTAGAGGCAAAGCCATATACAATAACACACATTTTCCTATTTTGTATGGTATTAATTATAAAATGCTTATATCCATGCCAACAGAAGTTCACTGATTATATGTAAAAAAAAAAGTAAAATTAATTTTTTATGGGTGTCATTGGTCATTCTAAAAGCAACAAATCCTAAGACATTTCCAGCACTTGATGTTTACATAGAGAAATACATGTACCTACAGGACAGATAAAAATGCATATAGAAAGGACAATGTTGTAAATTAACGTTGTTAACTAGATCCACACAAATGATTTTAAAATTCTTGAAACAGAATGAAGGCTAAAAACCAAAACTTTTTCAGCTGTGGTTATGGACAAACAAGTATTTGTTGTGGATTTCTCTTGTGGTGTTTAACACACTGAGACCTTGCTCTCTTTATACTTTCACAGTCAAACAAAAATCTTACATACAATCTAGGTGGTAATAAAATAATATGCTTTGAAAATAGAAACTGTGAAGCATGTAGGTCTTGATTAAGGACAAATCTTTACTAGAAAAGCTCTTGTTTTATGCATGTGTTCAGAATTTGAAGTACATCATTTCACTGAATTTCTGCTTTAAGTATCTTTGTTCATTATAGATGCATGTGTATTTCTGAACTACGTCTTCATCTTCCTGGGCTTCCCCTTGCAGGCCTATGTGCAAAACTGTTAGGGTAAATGGATTTTAGCCATCAGACTACCTTAACAATCAGGCTAGTTAATTGATAGTAATTGATTCAGTTTCAATTTAATAACATTTGTGAACTCCTCCTCCCACCTCCTCAAAACTTTGTCTTTACTGCGGGACTCATTTGAACTACAGTTGGAGGAACAAAAAATTATTATCTGTGATTTATTAAAAAAGTGACATTTGGTCAGTCCTGCATTTTGGTTCTGTGTTAAGAGCCCTGTTGGGGAAAACTGCTGATGTCAAATTTTCCTAGTATAGCTGAACAAATCTTTTTTAAAATTGTAAGGAATTATTACAATCTTGACCAAAAACCTTAAAATTAGTATTAGAAATATTACAAATAAACCTAGTCAGGGTGATGCAAAAAGAGGTAGATAAACATTTCAGAAGTACAGATAAGTATATTTGCATACATCTATGAGTATGAAAACATTAAACACAGCCATCACCTCACAAAAATTTACAACTGCAATTTCACACGTTGCAAGTATTTACATTGAGTTCAAAACAAGTTAACAATAATGTGCAAATTTAAGCATCACCTTCAACAGTTTGAAAAGTGGTACAGATTTATTAAAAACATTTAATCTTTTCAAATTTTGGCTCTTTAAGAACTTTTTCTATGCTTCTATTTAGTGATGTTCCTCTTTACAATAGCTTCTCTGATTTGACGATCAAGTTCACTTACAATATGGTCTTCATGATTATATACTCCTGTTCTTAACAAGGTATCCCTCTCTTCTATCAGACGAGAGAGATAATCATCCATGTTCTCAGTTAGTTTTCCAGAATGAAGACTATCCACTCTCCCTGTAGAATTATCTCTAACATTTTTCAATTGCTTTCTCTCTTCTTCTTGTTGCTTTAGCCTGGTGTTGATAAAACAGAAAGAATCAGAGGCTGAGCAATAGTAAAAAAATATTATGACTATTTTGATATGAAGTTTTTATTCTACTACATACTTTAGTAGATCTGTAACCTAAAGAAATCTAGAAAAGGTCGCAAATTATACTCCCTCAAGGGAAAAACAACCGTAAGTAAAAGAAATGCTAAGTACTAAGGTACTTTGATAATGCAAAAAGCACTGAGATTAAAATGGTCCAATGTAGAGAACCATTGAAGTTTTTGAAGGGCAACACTAGGTCAATTTAAAATTTTAACTTATTCAAAATATGACTAGTACATGGCTCTCTCTAGTCTTAATGAAGCAGTTATCCTTAAAACTGAATGTTACCATAGAAAAACATCATGGCAATGATCATAACATAAAAACCAGGGTACAGTGGCTGTAAACAGACTTCCTATACTGCAGTAGTGTTTTATTTTATAAATGTGCAATCTTCACCTAATGGATACTAAATTGTGATCTTTCACTAGACAGACAGGCAATTATCTTTATTTAAGTGAATGTTCTCTTATATTGAGACTGGCAGCAAGAAAGAGGGAGGAAAAGAACAAAAACAAAAAAAGCAATCTTCAAAAAGCTTTTATACCTATTAAGTTCATTTCTAATATCCTCCAACTCCTGTCGGTCTGTTTTCCCCAGCTCTTTTTCTTCTGCTGCCAAATAGCGCAACCTCATGTGCTCCAGCTCTTGTTGCTGTTTTTTAAGGTGAGCCATTGCATTTTCTTGTTCACGCTAGTGTGGGAAGGAGAGAAGATGTAACTCAGTTGACTATGTGATTACATGCAAAAACTGTTGATTATATTGCCATAAGCAAAACTTAAGGAATGTAGTAATGACATCAAGTCTCCAGTTGCGTTAGAAATGCAGGACTTACACAGAATGTCATAGCTGTTGATACCCATACTGCAGTGAGATTAGGGACTATCACAATTATATTAAACCTGCCCAGTCTCTATCAGCTGAAGCCCAGTCAGGAATACCTTCACATTAATAAATTACTGAAAGTGTCAAACCCTTTTACAAATTCTGGCTTGAACTGCTAAACATAAAACTTACACTTATGGAACTGCTCAAAAGACTCAGAAGTGATTTATTCCTTCACTACACAGTATTTTGAAGCATAGCTTCTTCTGAGAAATAAAAAACAGGAAAATGCTAAATTGCTGCAAGGAATTTACACCATCAGCATAGTGCCAAAGTTTAAAGAACAACATTGTGAAATCACAACTTGTGGTTAAAAAATAAGCCTTGAAAACAAAACTCTGGTGAAATTTCCTTTTACACTTGTCTAGCTCCATTCAAAACCTTAGATAACTTAGACTATCTATTAAATCCAATTAATCTATCCATTCTAAAAGTTTACTTGGTTCTGGTTTTATTTTTTTTTTAAGCTCTTTACAGACACTGGAACAAAACTAGTGTGAGTCCACTACCACCCTGTGACATTAAAGTGTCTTAGGGAGAAGTGTGGTCCTCTTCACTTGTTTTCCTCCTAGTCATTTTCTGTATGACCCTGCACACTAACTCATTATATTGTCAGTCTTACACTGAGACTGAAGACCTGAGGTAAAATAGCATTTCCTCCTTTAAAAACCAAAAAAAAAAACCCCAAAAAACCAAAACAAAACAAAAAGGAAAAAAAAAAGGCAGGAGGTTACACAAACATCCTGGACCTAGTCACATTGTAAAGTGGAAGGTTACCTTTGTAATTTTGATATTGCTTTCATCTGAACTATTTGATTGTTAATGAAACCAGCTTTATATTTATTAATGGGGGCAAAAAAAAAGATAATTTTGTTTGATACATGTAAGCATATTCATTATACAGTCAACCTAATAATATTTGAGGAGTTGTCCGTCAGTTTCCTGAATCTGAGTTCCCAGCATCTTAAGCACTCCCTGTTGATGATAAGTGTTAAGAAAATCTACACTTGACTAGGAATTAGTATATATTAAAAAAAAACCCTAATTGTTAATATGAACAGGCAATGCAATAGAAAAGCACTTGACAAGAAATCCTAGCATATATCTAATTCCAAAATATTTTTATATTAATCTAATACATCAGCCAGGCAAATTAAACATTAGAACTGCAGTGAGACAGGCCAGAAAGCCTGAAGAACAAATTTTTAAAGGAATATATATAATAAGACCAGAGGCAGGAATCCTGAGACAGATCTACAGATGATGGATGACTGCAGCATTAAAAAAAACAAAGCACTAGGGGAAGATAAGGCCATATTCCTTCCTTCTCCATCAAGAGTTTGTTGCAAAAGACCACTTCCATGTGCGAGGCTCTTCTATATGAGACAATTTTGAAGAACAGCCTCAGACTGAAGTGGAGTAGGTTTCAGAAGAGCAATCTTCAATTACATTTAGCAAGTATAAACAAGCCATTACAGACAGCTGCTTATTATCCAGTTCTAGGGAAATTAAAGGTGTGGAAAAAATTGCAGCTGTGATCTGCAACCAAAATTGGTGTTAATGCAGAGTAACTATTTTTCAATTTTTATTCTTTCTTTTGGAAGGGGCCTTAGGAATATCCAGGAGCTACCAGCAGTACCTACTTCCACAGTGGCCAAATTCATTGAAAGTGTATCTAAAAACCAAAAGCAACAAGAAGTATGGGTGCAGACCAGGCAGAAGGAACTCAGCTTTTGTAGAAAAATTACACTTCCTACTAGTCTTAAAAGAACAAGCAAGTAAAAACAATGAAACACTACATCAAAGAAACCACCTACAAATAAACAAAACTAAGATGTCACGGAGGAAGTTCTCTCACACTACTGGAAGTTCAGAAGACCAGAGAAAGGATAATAATTTCCACAATAACAAGAAGGTAAGAGTGGCCTCCACAAGGATCTATCCATTAATGTATTAATAAATGAGGAAGTAATTCTGGAATAAGCAGTTTCCTACTGATTCAAAATTATTCTGCAGGGAAAAAAGTGGATGTGAAAGAGTAGGATACTACAGGGACAAAATATTAATTAATTTGAAAAGGAAAAAAAAAATTAATAATATATTCATTGATGTCTTAACTGCAACAG
The DNA here is from genome assembly GCA_038090715.1 of Florisuga fusca. NCBI lineage: Eukaryota > Metazoa > Chordata > Aves > Apodiformes > Trochilidae > Florisuga > Florisuga fusca. The sequence goes on along the minus strand of JAAWXA010000006.1, from coordinate 16,125,493 downwards.
CTTGAATGCAGCCACTGGCTCATGATATACTTTACTAATTGACTGGGGGAAACTGGAGGATACTTAAAAGATATCCAAGCTGAGTTTCTAGATATTGTTCATCTACTGCTGGCCTCTGTGTGGACTAGACTGGTGTTTCATATCAACTGGCTAGTTTGGGTTTTTTCCACCCATTGAAAAGGACTGGCTCAATGTCAAAACTAGGTGAATTCCAACTGCAGAGATGATTCAAATATTTAAAAAATAGAAATTAATCACTTAAGCAATATAACAAACATGTTAGGAGCTTCTTAAGCAAAATATGTTCTGAATTAAGATAGACTATTTTTTTTTTTAATGCTAGGATGAAGCATTACTGTTGAAGTATTAAACAAAGAAAAGACGCTGCTTTTTTAAAAAAAAAAATTCTAATAAATATGACAATGGCATTATCTAGTTTCCAAATATCTGGGCAGGTAACACGATCCAGACAGTAAAGAAAAATTGGAAGTACATGACTCCCTACAAAGAAGAATGGAATTATCTTAACTATTTTGATAGTTGTACAAGTTGTTTGCTTTGTTAAACGCAGATAATAAAACAAAATGCTGAGCACGATCTGCTCTCAAATATGTTGGTGTAAAAGCAGTGAAACTTAAGTTATACTACAAGTAAACAGGCAACAATTCTGATTAGCTCAATTACCCAAAATCTAGAAGTATGAGGACAGGCTAATATTCACTTCTTTTAAGACTATTGCTACAATATTCTTGGTGGTCGAATTCAATCTCCTAAATTAGTGAAGCTTCCACAATGAAGCAACCTAAAGCAACAGGTTTTGGAAAAAAAAAAAAAAGAAGACATGAAATTTTGAGTATGTTAAAGTTTTACAAGCTCTACTAAGCCTCAGGGGAGGAGTTGCTGCCCTGTACATGACAAACAGGTATAGAAATATCCACTTCTTGTTCCAACAGTTGAATAATCCAGTAAATCAGTCTGGTTACTAGCTACATTTCCTGATTAGCCAACCCATCTAAAGAAATTTGCTATACAGTGGTAGAAATCTGGAAGGCCACATGATCAATTACGTAAGAATGCAATTTACAAGCAAACTCCCTCAACTGTAGAAAAAATACCCTCATTACTGTGCAGGATGAAACTGACATCTGCCTCTTAGATGAGGTCTCAGATCTAAATCTTTTACAGAAGAGAGGACTTCTAACTGCCATTATCTTCTTTTCTAGCCTTTCTACCTATGCTCATTTGTAGATCTGATTGGCTTCAGTCCAATGCATTTTTGCATATGAGCAAAGGATTAACTTTGGAAAAAAAAACCCCAAACTTCTTGCTCTGCAGTTCCGTTTATTCATGCTCTGCTTGCCCCATATTAAACTCAAGACTACTGTCAAATTTGTGTATTTTATTAAAAAAAAAAAAAAATTATGAAGGTAGGTCAGACAAACATCATGTAAAAACTACACTGGAAAACCAAAGCAAAACAGACCTAGCACAGCAAGACTTAAGACTGCAGCAGAAAATGACATCCCTGCCTACTAATGGAACAGATTATTATGAAATACATAATACATAAAAATCATCAAATAACTGTGACTACAATGAACAGATCCTGTCCTTCATTTTGTGGAGTATATTACTCAGATGTATAGGGGAAGATTTTGAAAGTGTTCTTACAACTGTAGCTTCAGAGAAAAGATATAACCTTGCGCTGGCCATAAGAAGCATGTGGCACTACAAGTTCCATGACAAGCTCATGTTACTATTTGTGGCAGGAAAGTCGAATGATTTAGAGTTTGCTGCTGTTCAAAAAACATGTTCACAACTGTCAATCTGGTAGTAAAAAGGCACTTTAAATATACTGAAAGAAAAAGTATACATTAGAAGTATGTTTACTGAAGGTTAATAGAATGAAGTCTGAAGCTCAGACCATGGAGAAAATATCCCTATTTTTTTTCCCTATTATTTCTGAGGACAGCTTTCATTTAATATGTAGGTCGTTTTTGCACTCACTGAAGTAGTTTCAGAACCATAAGCTTTTTTTGATTAAGAAAACCCTTATAATGTTTAATAAAGACAGGAAAACAACACAAAAAAGAGAATGACACAAAATCCAAGGACATATACAGGAAAAGCATGGCTTTCCTGAAGAATAATTTGTTTGGTTCCCATTTCTCCTGATGTTTTCCCCTGGGAAAAACATCTATGAAAATAATTGAAACAGTGTTACTAGTGAGCATGCTCATTGCTCAGGGAAAAAATCATAGATTTGTAGGGAAGTATGTTTTAACATAGAAAGTGCTAAATTCTCCTTTCTTCCATAGAGGAGGAAAAAACCTCTTATCAGTATAATTTGTCTCCAAGTTAACATTGGGTAGGACTTCCTTCCAAATAAATGTGATTAAAAATTTAATTTGGTTACCAACACAACTGTGACATAAACATGACAAATATTTGGCATATCCTCATTTGGGAGAGGTAAGAGGAAATTTGATATTAATTTTATTCCTGTAACAGTCAAAGTAAAGTATTTCTGTGGCATGCCATGACCCTGAAATTTAAGCTATTAATGACATTTTAATACTATTAAAGACAAAAAAGAAAAAAAATTTCTGATGCAAGATTTACCTACCATTCAGCTTAAAAGAATACAACTTGAAAATAAGACAAGAAATCAAATGAGATTTTGCAGACTGGTTTATAATAAAACCTGTGTGCAATTGAAGTCACACAGTTTGTATAATGTGATTTTCAAATGCCTTTTCCAACATTAGTTTTTGACTCATTTAGAAGTCTATCATAACAATTTGTAGGGTACATAACAACAAACTTGCTCTATGTACACCCTTCATAGTACGGCAACAGAAACCCATTTCCTGGTAACCCATCAACATGAGAAGATGGCAAGGAATTTAAAAGTTATTTGATAAGAAGTGAGGCCAGTTGATTTTAAATTTATATACCATTTTGTTACAATATGTTGAGGGACCATTAAAAAAAAAAAAAAAAAACCAAACAAAAAAATCAAACTATCTCGTTATGATGAGAGAGAAGGAAGGATTTCTTATTCATCACAATGAGGAAACACAGAGACATTCAGGTATTCACTTTTTCCACAGTTTAACAATTAATTGGGCACTTTTTTAAAACTCGAGTAGGAACAAAGCTCTACTTGTGCTTGAAATGTAGCAAAATTTACCAATATTTTTCAAAATTATAAAAACAGTACTGGTAATACACTTCTGCACATCTATGATACTAAGAAAGCATAGCCTAGTATTTTTAAGACCTCTTGTAATGGCTTCATTTTATTCTAGGTATAACTAACTTATAATCAAACACTAAGTCTTTTTAAAGTGTACCACAGTGCACACAAGTTTATATGCGCGTAGTCACTTGCTTAAAATTCTCATTCAAGTCTGTCACACACTTTCCATTTCCAGAGACAGTATCATCCTATAATATAGACTGAACAATGAAACATTTCAGATTTGTTCCCTTGTTGCTCACTGTAGCCAGTCAGGATGTTTTAAGCCTCTGGAAGTATTAAAATTTTAAACTTTTAGAATGCAACATTTTTAAATTTCAGGTAAGGGTACGCTCCAGAAACATCAGCTGGTGGAACACAGGCAAGTTGTGGATAGGAGACAATACCCAGTCAGAACTCAGAACACTTGGAAACTTTACACTTGTGTCATGACCTAATTATCATCAGCCACTATCTCATGAGGCAGACACAGATGAATGAAGAGTACCACCTTCAAATTACTCCAAAAATTATTTCTGCAATAAACTGCACTGGCCCAGGTACCTTCTCCTTCACTGCCTTCACAGCACTGCTAGTCATGCTATTCCTTTTGCTCATTCTCCTTCATTTTCTCCCTTGGTAAAACTTATCGGCAACATGCATTCCTTTTAATTACCTTGCTATTTTGTCATCATCCTGTTACATCTCCATAAACAAAACAAATCAAATTCAAACAAAGCCACATAGTAGTTACCAGATCACTTACTTCAATGTTTTACTAATTCTCAATATTACTTCGAATCTCTAATGCAATGCTTGAGGCAGGGAACATTGTTTTAGGAGATCACACAGTGGGGACTTCAATCATGTTTTGAGACCTATGGCACTTCACAAATATCAGCATTAAATAAAAATTAACCCCTCAAAATTTCATTTATAATCAGATCATAAAAGAATCCCAGTGTGCCGCCAGGTGCTCTAGTTAAGAAGCTCTTCAATCAAGGAAGCACAGTCTTTATTTTGCCATAGCTGCCAATAAATCCCAAAGGGAGATGTAAACATACATACACTAGACTAAACAATGGTTAAATAGCAGCCACTATTCACTCTCCCACTCACACATACCATGCAAGTCTGTGGGAAAAACTTACGGTTGAAGCTAAGGAACTCAAGTAAAGTTTTCTGAAAATAACCCAGAGCTGACAAGTCAGTAGGAGGGCCTGGATGGTTTCAAGACACAGTTTTTAACCAAGACTTGGAACTCCAACTGTTTTAGGGTTTTTTTCAAAGCAATTTTTTCTTTTAAAACAAAGATTTACATCCCATTCTTGGCTCAATTACTTACAAATTAATCAAATTAATTACTGAGTGGATAAGCAATACACTGGACAAGACAGAGTGCATATCAACCAGCCAACAGGGTCTGGGCTTTTTTAAAAAAAAGCATCAGGGCTCGTTTTAACAGATCTGTAGGGAACAAACACATTAAAAGACTTAAAATGTACATGCATACATTATTCAGTGTTCTGGAAGAAATACTTGGGAGTTACTTGTTTTCTACACCAGAGCAGAGATTACTAACTGCTGAAAATTACACTTCTGTCAGCTTAGTTATCATTTTGATTCGATACATTGTTCTTTGCACTGACAGGTTCAAAACTTAGCAAGCACGATCTCTTTAAGAATATATGCAATTTTGATCTCGGAAATAGAAGTTCACACTCATAAGTACTATGGAAGTCTTGTTTATGTAGTATTGAGATCTCCCAGTCGTCAAACTTTGCAAAACAATTTTGGAAACCTCTGGAAATAATAAAATTTACCTGGCTGCACAGATACGTAGCTAACTCATTGACATTTTTTCTTGTTAAAGCTAAATGGAGGTGTAATAAATGAAGTATTAACACAGACCTGCACTGAGAGAAGTAAACTGTAAGAGATCTATTTTCACTCAGCTTTATAAACTGCATTTAAATGCAACTAATTTCTGCTTTTTGTTAATCACAGCTAAACATGATGTGTGTGTCCTCATGTACTTTAGCTCTTTTTTGGTTAACACCAGCATTGGGTTTAGCATTCAAAATACCAGACATCAAGGAGTTTTCTATTAAGAGCTTGATACTTCAAGTCATTTATGGCATATCTCATTCTGCAAAATACAAAACTTGCAGATTTGTGCTAAGAACTAGTTCCAAAGTAAAAGGAATTTTTTAAATTAAGGAAACATTGACTTTTATGGATGCAAATCAGAAGAGTATTTTACTAAATGCTTATCCTGTAGATTATGCTTCTTTAATTCAGAAATTGACTGTACTAGGTCACCTATGAGTAATGGAAATTTCTGTTTAAACATTTTTTTGGCAATGGGCATAAAGCATTAGATCTCATTTCCAAGACTTACCAGCTGGGTTTTGTCATTAACATTTATTAACAATCTAAGATACGGCTTTCAGCGTCTAATCCTCACTACACAAATGTTTTGTATAGTTCTCTAGAGAGCTTTGGTGTGACAAATTGCTGGCACAGATTAGAGCCCTGTGGCTATTCACCAGAGGCAATGCAAAATTAACATGGTACTAATCCAATTTAAACAAGAAATTGGTTAAAATGCACAATTGCACAAATCATATGAATAAAGCGAATCTAGAATTCCTGAAGCAAGAGTTTCCAAATTTATATTTAAAACACAGTAAATGCTTTTTGATCAGCTCTGCTTCAAATTGTATTTGGTTCTTTAAAGTCACTTTAATCCTTTATTAATAGACTAAGTATAAGACAAAGCACAGGAGTATGAAAGCCACAAAAAACTACTTTGAAAAGGTTTGTTATGTAGTAGAAAAGTTTTAGGTTATCATAATTCACTGCGCATGCCAGTATATTTTATGGTTCTGACCTCCAACAAGAGGGGCAGCTGAAATCATCTACATTTGTTACTGAATTCAGACAGTCAGGTCTATGGTGATGAATTTTATAATTAAGACCTTGTAGTAATACATACTGGTGTTAATTTGGCAAGCAACAATCTTCTATTTTATTCTATGGCAATTTTAAAATATGTTAGCATGAAAAACAGGCTGGACATGTCATGGCTACTGAAATCTTAATCAGAGAGGTAAGATTTATACTCTTCCTTCTATCATCTTGGCAGGCAAAGATGTTTCAGGAATTGGAGATGAGAATTCTTGGCTCCTTTTACCACTAGGCAGAAAAAGGACCAGTTTGAAGACAGCAAATAGATATGACTTATTAATAATTAATTATAAATATACAGCATTCACTCCAAAGAGAAACACAGATTTTAAAAGGTTATTCTCAATTAAGAGACAGTCAGCTTAGCTTCTTGTTCTCCAAAAAAGTGAGTACTGTGTAGCATACGGAATGAAGTAGGAATCCTTAAAAAACCCAAACAAACCAACCAAACCACAGCTTCCTCAAGCAGGAACAGTAGGTGTGCATACAAGTAATAAAAACCTTTTACTAAACTTGAATTTTGAAACTTTTATGTCTGTGTCAAAGTTTGTTCAGCAAGAGACTTCAGTGATTTACTAATGTTTGTCAAGACCAATGGAAATTACTGTCATTCTTAAGTACATAAAACATTCTCAATGTTTACTGTAATTCAGGAAAGACGTGCAATCACAAAGAGGCAGACAGATTCAGCAAGGATGAAACTACTACTGTAATTTTGATTAGAATATTTTCAAGTTGTACATGTATGACTTAACAAGTGTGTGTGTGTGTGTGTGTGTGTGTGTGTGTGTGTATGTGTATAAAGAGCTCAGTTAAAACACAGTAGTAAAAAAGCATGCCCCCAGTATGATTAGAATTTCCAAACACAGCAGAAATGTTGCAGAAATCTCAAACTGGAAGTGAAACTTACTTTATTTTACAGCACATAACAAACAAACCATTTTTTATAAAATCTTTGTTGCTCGTTTTTATGATTCACTCATTTTAGCATTAAATTACAGAGCAGTTAGGACTGTAACTGACCTAGATGTCTGGGACAGGAACAAAATACTTTTTCTGGAACTGCTAATGGAGCATTATTGGGAATGAGATTAATAAAACGTTTGTTTTTTTAATCATACCTGCTATTAGCTATGCCGATCTTCCATGCAGAACTGAGCCTTGGACTTTCCTGAGTTCAATGTCAAACTCAGATCAGTTTTACTGATGTCATTTTTGCAAGAAGCATAGCTTAGAGCTTTAATTTTGCAATGCTGAAAACTGCCAGTAGTTAACAGTAATTACAAGTAGCTTCCAACACAACATTAACTTTGTCTAAAAGAAAACCTGCATACCTGTTTTAACCTTGCAAGTTCTTTCAAAGCCCTTGTCCATTGTTGTTTGTAATGGAGCTTTGACTTGGTAGCTGACTCTAACTTTCTTTCAAGTTCAACCTAAAACCAATTAAAATCATATCAGCTGAAGCAATAACAGCAGTAACAATCACTGAAAGATATATATATACAAAGGGTCTGGTTTAAGAAAAGTGTTTATGTAGTGCAACACACAACATAATCTAAAGCTGTTATATAATGTAACATAAATATTATGGCACATGAACATTTTCTTGTTTAAAATATAGCCTTATTTTTATTGGATAGCTATCTATACAAAAAGAAAGATTAGTTCTTGGCACTAAACCTGCTGATTAAAACTTTAAACTTAAGATGGCTAATTTGAGAATCTCTTTCTATTTTTTTTTTTCAAAGTAAGATCATAAACACTAATTTAACAACAAGAAAAAACAACTTATGGATAAATCTTGCCTTTGCAAGAAAGGTGTGTAGAATTTTTTCTTCTCTGGAGCTAATGGAAAACACATGCTACATTCTTTTCTCTGGAATAGACATCTGTTCTAACTGTTCTATTTAAAACCTATTTATTTAAAACCTATTTATCTACTGTGACTCTTCCATCTTACTATCTAAATCAAACTCTAAAATATCAAACACTAAAATTAATTTAATTCTGTGAAAATGCAAAAACTGTTAGGAAGCACACAGAATAGTAATCAGAAATTTTTAATTACAAACTCTGCATCAGTGATGTTTTGTCAGATAATTATTTACTATTATATTGGTAAAGATCTTAAAGCACCAATTTTAAAAAAATCTAACAATCTAAAAATAAAATAAAATAAAAATACTTAAATAAATATAAAAATAAAAATACTTAAAGCTAAGAGTTTAAAAGGCTTTAGAGACATGAACATACTCTAAGCCATCTGCTTGTATTATTATTCAAGCATACAGTAACATGCAGACTGGCCATATAACTGAATGCATTTTGTGTCAAGAAGCCTGGTTCAATTTAATTCAGCTTATTCAGTCAATAATTTGTCTCAAAATTCATAGTTCTAAGCATAAAATGCCCATACCTATGGTTCTATTTAAGCAAAATATCTTCTGCTGAAGGCATGTATGTTTTCTAAGAAATCAACTTATGATGGTGATTCAATTCCATTGATAAGTAACAATCTCTTTTCAGAAATACTTAAGGAAAAAAACTAATGTACATAATGAAATACCAGTCTAAATTAATCCTCACAGGAAAATATTCCTCTGGTTTTATAAACAGAGTGCTCAGAGTGCCCTGCATAAATCATCATTGTAGCAACTTAAATATATGGATTAGGTTTTTTCCTGCTTTAGCCTCTAATAATGCTTTTTCCTCTATAGATACAAGGCTCCTGTTGCCCTTATTTGTGTCTGAACATTGAAAGTATACAGAAATAGTTTGGAAAAATAAAACAAAACGGGCAAATTAACTAGGTTATCATGCAAGATTAGATTCTACATCTCCCATATCAACAAATGGACCAATGCAAGAGTTTTTAAAGACTAAAAAAATCCAAGATACCTTTTCTAGAGTGAGAAGATTTATTTCTGATTGTAGCTGGATTTCTGGTTTGCTATTTTGCTGTTCTTTGTATTGCTGGAACTCCTTCTCCAAAATTCTATGCTTATTTTCTGCTTCATAAAGCTACATTAAAGACAGCAACATAAAATGTGAGCTAGCAGATAAACCATTCACAGACAAAGAATTAGGTTACAGAACTTAGTTACTCCATAGTGCCTGGAACAAAAATATTACTTTCAATTATCTGACATAAAACAGCCATTGAAAGCTACACATTCATAACTAATGATTTCTTGATGATAGCACACATCAGTATTTTAATAATAATTTTAAAGAGGATCTTTGCTCAGTACTGGAAATAAAAAAAACAAGTCTGTCCTTAAATACAGTAGATCAAGATTTGTAAACATTGCTTTTCACATTTCTAAAACAATTTGCAGAAGAAATACAGAAAACAGAACTACATAGATTTACATATATCTTCTAAGGAAAGCAAGCACTGTTATCTACTATATGAAGTCCTATTACTCACTTAATTTCACCAGCATAAATTTTTTTAGGATTGCCTGGAAAAGGAAACAACTAATATTTTGTACAGACAAATAATAATTCAGAAGAAAGGCTGAAGTACAGAGACTTCAGTGACTAGTGAATTAATGCTATGTATCTCTGTCCTCACTACGTACTTCCAGCAGTTTCAGTAAGATTTTATAGTGAACTTTGCTTTTCATCTTAAAATAGGTAATTTGAAAAGCCATGCCAATGACACAAGTACTTTGCTACAAAGACACTAATCTAATTAAGTGTTTAACAGCTTTTTTTTTCATTATACAGTATTAAGAATGTTAGTATTTTTTTACAAGACGTTTTCTGAGAGTGGCTTACATTTTTCTGTCAAATATTATTCAACCCTCCATACCTTAATGTACCTGATAGAACTGTTTCACACCATCATAGAAGATGATCCCAAATGCTGTACTTCTATTTATGTCCAACTACTTGATAAAAGTATTTCCATAAATTGTATCCAATCATTTAAAATACTTGATAAAAATGCTTCATAGGAAATTTGTTTCAAAGCCTATGACTACCTCTATTAGTAAATCAGTATTTTATTTTTGTATTTGGGTCACTTTTTTTTTTTTTGCAAAATTTTGCTCTTTGAATCTATTATTTTTACATAATTTATATAAAAAAGCAAAGATGATTCCTAAGAAGCCATACAGATATGTAGTTCATTGCAGTTACTTTTCACTTATAATCACAACAGCTAACTTTGACAAGAGATACTATTGCTTGCCACCTTTTTATTTTTACCGATTGCTTTTTAAAGCAAAAACAGACATGACACGGCAAAGACAGTGAACGATTTCTTTAGCTATGAAAAATGTCGGCGCTCCCTGGAACTTCTATAATAATGTTTAATTTCTTGTTTGGTTCAAAAAAAACTTTGAAAAATTGAATTTCTCATGCGACCTCAGGTTGTGGACTGTTAGCGAACTGCAACAATCATACAAATACAGCACAGCTTCCCTATTCAGGAATGAAAAGTGATATACTCAAAAGTGTACAATTTAAGGATCTTCCCTTGCACATAGTGGGGTTTACCTCCAAATGAGTTAAACATTCAGAGACAAACACTACATGTGTGAAAATTGTGTACTGAAATATGTCTTTAAAAGATAGGTAAAAGTCAAAAAACATAGTTTAGAACCATTATAATTTATTCCAGAACACAAGACCAAAAAATCCATATCTGGAAAGGTAAAATAAGAGGCAGTATCAGGAACCTATGCTTGTGCACATCAAAGGGAACTACTCTACAGTGAGACACCAAAGCAAACAACCTCACCCACCAACATGAAAGCAAATCAAAGAAGCTTGTTTTATGCAGAATACAGTAAAAACCACTTCATATAGAAGCAAGAGAGATTCAAAATAGAAGCCTCAGCACAGAGAAGGACAACCAGGATATCAGCTGGAAGGAACAGGCTTCATACAAAGCAAGACAAAACAGAGTGGGGCTTATACTTGGAACAGAGATGGCATAACAGACACCTAAGCAATTAGAAATGGTATGTAGTGTATGTAGCACAGGCACCAAAAGATTCTTTATAATTATTAAGCAATGAGCTTAAAATGAACAAAATGAAGCTTTAAAATATACAACACATAATTAAATTTTCGAATTCATTGCAACAGGATGTTGCAATGATAAGAACCAGAAATACTTTTTTAAAGGGATCAGATTAGTTCATGGAGAAGACACTCACTGAGGGCTAATAAACATGAAATGCTGCCTCTGGCTGACGGCACATGCAACTCTTCATAGTAACACTGAATACATAAAAATTGTATTTTCCCATTACTTATTTTCTTGCCCTCTACAATCCTACCAGTGCTGTAACACAATGCTCAGCTAACCATATCCTTAGTCTGATACAACATGCCTAGGATAGGATAGGAAAAACAAAGTGATAGTGATGGTATTGCACCCTAGATTAAAAAAAGTCAGTGAGAGTCAAAAGAATTCGTTTAGAAGATGGCTCTGTGGTGACTGCATTTGGCTTCTTGAGCCTGAAGAACTACTGGCTATACTGTCTGGACTAACATAGCAGTGGTAGCTGCCAATAACATCTACAATGCAAAGTGATACACTGAAGTGGACTGCATTCTGCAGTTTTGAAAGTGTTCATCTCGATTCAATGAGATGCTACTGTAACCGCATCCAAAAAGCTAGTACTAATTTATAATTTTACAACACAATTTAACGGTACAGAAAATGAGCTAGACTCACCTCATTAGTGCAAAAGCTAGTTCACAGGGCAAAGGAATGTGGTTTAACTTCTCACTTTAGTGAAATTACTATCAGAACAGAAGATCACAACAAGAAGTGAAACCCTCCAACCCTGCCCCACTAAGGACAATACTCTTGCAGTGAATCATAAAGAGAACTGCATAATCAAGCAACAGTTTTTTGCTAGATGTTAACTGTTAACAGTTTATTGTTACTAAATGTACACTGCTGTCCTACATGTAATTTAAGTTTGTAATTTCAGGATGTTTCTCAGTGTTGAAAAAACCCAAAACAAACCAAGACAATTATAACCCTTTCATTTGATTATAACCACAAACAACTTACTATTCAACAAGGCTGACTGATGGATCCCAGTATGTAGCTCACCTACCAACATCAGATAAAATATTTACCACAAAGATACCAGAATGTGCCTGCATCAAGCCCACTGCCTAACTTAATGTACTTTTTTAAAAAAAAAGCTTACTTAATGAATGATTAAGGCAGAAAGCTTAAGTGTACTAACCTGCTGCTGTAAGCGAAGTTTGTCTTCTTCCATCTGTTTGATTTTTGATCTTTCTAGCTCGACTTGGTGTGCGCATTCTTCTCTGGCTCGTCGCACAGAATCCTGTAGCTCCTGTAGACTTCGTTCATGCTCTGCTTGCAACTCCATCTTTACTCTTTGAAGCTTAAGGGAGAAACACTTTACATTAATCCGTAGACACAAGAGCTTTATTTCAGAAGCCTCTCTTACAACTGTTGCTAGTATTAATGACAAAAAAAATCTTTATCCGTTTTAGAAATTAAACTACAGAAATTCTGCTATTTTTGCTATATGGTCCTTTATTAGCTTCCAGTTCACCTAATGACTTGCAAATTACTTTATCTGGGATACGAATATACTCTTGCTTGACAATTTAAGAAATGGAGCTATACATATCTCTATTGTACTTACTACATGGGACTACTAAAGGCAAATTTTACACCCACCCTTTTACTATAAACAACGATAAATACATTATCTTCACCGCAGAAACAGTGAAGTCACAGCTACATCCAAGATGCCTTTAGATTGGTGAAGACTGCACTCTTCAAATAAAGAACACTGAGAGAATTTCTCATTGAGCTTAACAGGAAAACAGTCCTTGACATGTTTGAACTTTATTGAAAAATGTTATGGTCCAGATAACTGCTAGCTGAATAGAAACCTCTCCAAACAGCCCATTTCTCAAATCATGTAATTGCTAAATGAACCCTACATCATTTTGTCTAAATGCTTTGGAATACACTGATTTTTATCTTCTCTAAACCTTCAGGTCAGAATGTCACTAGAATTAGAGGAAGTTTTGAGACAAACATGAATGAGATTCAAAATAAATACTTTTACTCAGAATGAAACGCAGTCAAGGAAAACCTAATTACCAGATTTTTTAGCATAGATGTTAAAGGTAAAGTCAGACATTGTTTACAGCACAAAATAAATCTTGAGGGGTACTGACAACCTCAGTACAGGAAAAGAGACACATTCAACCAGCCAGACCATGTGCTGGGAGCTTGCTTAACTTTATTCACAAGCACATGAGGATAGCAACATTTATCCAAGCTACAGAAGGAAAGAGTTTGCTGGGCTGCTAAATGACCATAGCAGTTTACCTAGTACAGAAGTACTCAAGTACAGAAACAGACAGTTTATTTTCTTTTTTTCTCTGCTGAGAAAAAAATGCTGTTCAGCTAGAACAGGAGCAGTCACAGTTAATTATTTCTCCTACACCTTTTTTCGCCCCATCACTATTAAAAAAATTTAAATAGAAACTCTATCAAATTGCTGGATAACAAAACCTAGATAACTGCAGTTTCTCCCTACTGTCCCAATTATCTTCTCTGATTTCAATGGTTAATCCAGCAATTACTGCTTGAAATAAGGCATCTTGTGGATATGTACATTCACCTGAAAGTACTAAACTTAAAATGGAGATACAGCAGTGTTGTATAAAAGCTTCCACTGGCACATTAATTCCACTAAGAACAAAATATTTACTGTTCTGCAATTCAAACAACTCATTTAAAAGTCCACTTCAATTTAAAAGTTCCATTTCAATAAAAATGTGTAATGGTATCAAAACGTAGCTTAAATTATTGGTGCTTCTCTATGTATCAGCATGAATGCAGCTATTTCAGTTCTTATACACAAGTTGATGCAAAAACTCTCCAAGCCTTACAGAAATAGTTCATGCAATTGCATTGTTTAAAGTAACCAAATGCTTTTTACCTCGGACTCAGCAGTGAAAAGCTGTCGTTCTCGCTTATCTAGATCTCTCAGGGTTTTCTGAAGTTGTTCTTCCAAAACAGTATATTCTGCTACCTAAAGTAACAAAGAGGTATTTTTTTTCTTGCAGTTAATATATTTTGGGCACACAAAGAATTTACCTTTGCTATGCTATAAAACAGTGCCAATTTTTGCTTGGGAATTTACATATAAATCAGGTAACTAGCTCTTAAGATACTGTGATGGAGGGCACTTTCTAATACCAGAAAGACTAGCAGGTTACCCTGCACAGAACTGTAGAACTGCTTTTGACCATACCAGTGAAAAAGCAATTAAAGTTAAAAAGCCCCCACAGAAAGCAAGCTAACCTAAAGGATTACCAACAAATATTCTATTATTAAAGTCTACTTTTAATTCTTGTGCACTGCTGTAAACTAGATGCATGCATACCAGTATGTGTGAAGACTAATTACAGACCCTTTGCTCTATGTTACAATTATGAAACATCTCAAATTTTATAGGAATGAGATTTATAATGAGATTTTCAGGAAGTGTAAGAACCTGTTTCCTTACCTTTTTCTTCACAACTGCTTCTCTCTCTCTCTCTCTTTTCTTCCATTCTTCTGCAAGTGCTTGCATATGGGCCATTTCCTTCTTTTTAAGCTTTCAAAAGCAAAAAAAGGAAAAAAGACCAGAAACCAAATCAGAATCGTTGAAAATTCAACTTTGAAGCAGAGTACTAGCAAATCTTAGCCTTGAAGCAAAAGAACTAAAAACTAACTCGAGGGATGGGTGCAGTAGTAAAAGACATTTCTCGCCCTCAAGTACAAATGCAAAACAAGCCCAAGTTTGAGAAAAAAATCCTAAATAACAGGCACTAGATTTTCAGTATCTTTTAACACAAAGTACATGACTCATACGTAGAACTACATCAACAGCAGAAACACAATGGATCTGAAGGGAGAAGAAATGGAACGTTACTGCTTAACACCACCAAACTGAATTCTATCTACTTGAACTTTATAAACAGTAATGGGCAACTGTGAAGGGAAATTCTTTATTTCACTACCTGCCACCTACTTCAGCAACTGAACAGAAAATGATTAACCACTTTCTGTAAAAATATAGAAGATATTTGTGTAAAATTGAAGTTTTAATTTCCCATATGAACAAAATTTAACTTTTTGTGAGCCAGTGGCAAAGTTTAAGAAAAACGCATCTAATATTCCCCCAACCAATTCTGCTAAAGCTTCTCTGGCAGTCATGCAGTTTATTATAAACAGAAAAAGTAAAAACCTGGTTTTCAAAAATGTCCTCTTGCATTTCTTTCCACATTTCTAACTCCAGTGCTGCTTTGTATTCAAGAGTTTCTCGAGGCTCTGCATGGTTTTCTGGAGCACAGTGAGTCTCAGCATGAGGGACGTGCCGTTGTTGACCAGCACCTATGCACTGATATAGTAAAAGTGGATCTTTAACTGTAAAGCAAACTTTTCAAATAATTGTTCAAGGAAAAAGAATAAGATGTATATAAAATTTACTTGAGAAGAATCTGACACCAGAACTTCTTGTATTTTCACAAGCCCATAGTCTTCCAACGTGATAGCATAAGAAAGCTCTGCTATCCTGTTGCCTGACCTATAAATAAGAATATTATTTTCATTAAAATCATCTTAAAAACATAGAAATTTAATCATTAGACAACACAAAAAACAATGGTTGCCTACATGAGAGACCAGACATGCTCTCTAAGTTGTTTTAACTTATGGACTAATTCATACACCTACAGTAAACTTTAACAAGTAACTTGTCACTGAATTTAACATTGCTTCCCTGTAACAGGAGAATAATCCTAATTTGTATCTATAGTCGGAAATCTTTCTAACAAATACACTTGTTGAATAAAGGTATTGCTGATGACTTTGTTCTAAAATACTCAATGAATTTCATTAGTCTTGCTTTTTCAATGGTTAACAGTAACTTTCTAGTTAAACATAATACAGCACATCACATCTGGTAAACAACCCTTGGATTACTACAACGCGTATTTCTGGAAGCTTCAGCACAGAGAACTGACAACTTCATACACACTTATAGATTAAATATCTACCTGCTCTTGTACCATGAAAAAATGCCTAGATAACATATTTTAATGAACTAATCTGAAACCATTTGCAGTTTCTGATGAGGGAGAACAATGTGTCTCTGCTTTTGCACCTCTCATCATACACAAAAAATAGTAAACAAAAGTAGTTTTCTGCACAGAGAGATACTAAAAGAAAGAATATGCACAAATCATTTAACTGAAATTTATCACTAGTCTAATATGAACTTACACTGCAGTGTTGACCTGTACTTGGTCAAAAACAAAACTACAATTTCAATTATAATTACTCAGTGATTCAAAGGCAATTTAACAATCACTTGAAGCCTGGAACAAATCACTTGAAGCAATTTGGAACAAACAGCTGAAGGAAATAACCATGGCTGCAGTTTTCGCAGAAATGCTCTCCCAGGAAACATAAAAAGACAACACTAAAATGTTTTTACAAAGGTGCAATCTTCTACAGTTATTTGCAAGGGGAAAAAAACAACAAATATTGTACATCACTAAGTGAACCTGCCCTGGCTGCAAGGGCTGGACTAGATCTCCAGAGGTCCTTTCCTGTAGCATTCTGTGATTCTGTGATCATGTGTTAACATACATTGCCACATTAAAATCTTACAACTTCCTATTAGTCACTGATTAAAAATCAAGTCAAGATTCAAAGACATGGACCTCAGAAAAATCAGTAATTTAAGTCGGTTTAACATACCAGAAAGAACATCACATCAAGAGCAAAACTGGAAAGGTACCAACACAGCAAAAGGCAGACTTGCTTACATTTTGAGAATGCCATCTAGTGGTTAAGTTGTGTGCAAAACCAGGTTTCACTTTAACAAACTTAAGAAAGCATGAACCTGACTGTACAGTGACTGCATAAAGTAACTCTCCACACATTCAGGTCATGCTGGCTTTCACATGAAAAAGTTTAAACAAAGTAAGAGATCAGGTTTCTATCAATATGGGACAAAGGTGGATATGAGTGTTTGCATCAGGAACCTGAAGTTCCCTGTGTGTCAAGAATAGCATGTCTTAATTATCTAAGATTAGAGGCTTAAAACTGACCTCAATCTTAATAGCAACTGTATTTCTACAGGCCTATTCAACTTGCATTATCACACAGAAAAAGAGTCTAGACACTGACTGTTAGCACAGTTCACATCTGCAACAAGGACACAGAACAGAAGTTACTAGAAGCTTCTTAAAATATGTAAAAAAGAATGCTATCCCTTTATGTAAATTAACATTTATCTTCAGACAGAAAACTGACTCCTGATGCACACAAGTTCAAACCCTTGCTACTATCACAGGATATAATCCTCAAACAGGAAACCTCTCTACTCTGTGTGTTTGTCTTCCTATCCTTAGTGAAAGCCAGTTGTATCTAAAAGCATTCTATGGACAGACAACTATTTTCTGGAATATCAGCAGCTTTTTATTAAGTAACTTACTTAGGAAAGTGTCTCAATAACATTTTTCGCAATCATTTATTTCTTTAATCTGTCCATGAAGCTTACCCAAGTTCATGATTCTATAAAGGTTTACTACAATGACTCTTATAGTGGTGTAGGGTTGAACACTGGATAACACTTAATAACTTGGATGCCTATTGCCACCCCTATATTGCACTACTCTGCAGACTGTTTACCTATTCAGAAAGGGCTTGCCATATTTAAAAGTAATACTAACCAAACAATTCTTTAAGACTTGCTACTGAGTAATTTTTAAAAACAGTTTTACCCTTGTGCTGCTGTAACACTGACTGTTTCGTAAGAAGTCTGACGCCAGCATTGTTCACCATTACCACCCAAGAAACGTGTTTTTTCTGAAGTCAACACATTGGAAAGCTGAATTTTTGCCACCCCTAAAAGTAAGTCTTTAGCTGTTTTATCCTTGTGCCACAATTCAACCAGCAGAGGTAATCTGAAATAAAGAAGTTATTTTAGGGTAAGGCATCAACAAAAAAGAGAAAGCATTCATATTCACTTAGGAAAAGGACCTCATGTTCTAAAAGTAACATCCCAATTCAGTGATGGTCACAACTGTGAAACAGTGAGATGGATTTACTGCCTCTCAGTGAGAGGAATGAGACTAACTGGCTTTAAATCTTTTCCATCACTCACTTTAGTCAGGTTATTATTCCTCTCTCACATTATTTGAAACAGCAATGCTGCAGTGAATGTGACTGACTGAAAAATACCACTGTTTTGATGACTGATTGAATTTTCAAATTCACTTTGAAAATTATGCCACAGCTCTCACTGTACTCAGCTTCCTAGGCACCTGCTGTATTTCAAAGATATTCAAATTCTCAAGCTGAAGATCTTAAGTAAAAAATTGAAACTTGTGACTGCATTTACAACAGAAAAAAAAAAATGGCAATAAAACCCAAATGAATACGAGATAAAAAGAATGCAAGTCATCACCTGAAGAATGTATCTTGAAGCTGATGAGGTATAGTTGCAAAGTCAAATGCACAGTAGGATTGTGGTAGAAAGACTTCCATGTTCTTCCTGACTTCTACTGGTGGGCTTGTCATAATGGGTGCTGCACTGCCAAAAAATGGATACGAGTACCTAACAAAACCAGTAACAAAAATAATCAAATTCAATAAATATTTTTTTCTGCAACAAGACAAACAGCTTAAGCATCTTCTGCTGAACCATGACTTGTATTAAAGTCAGCAAAATTTGAACCAATACATTTAATAACAGAACTTAATTCTCAAATATTCACGTATTCATTTATTTCAGCACTGATCCAGATTCACCTCCATATACTCTTATTCAGAAGAAAAAAGCTTTGATAAATTCTATATTTACCAATATATGAATTACTCTTTATATAGTAATTTCAGAATTTTAATTCAAGTCAGTAGAGAAACAGAAGTATGGAACATTATATTGAAATGTAAATTGCTATTTGAGAATATTTGTAACTATATTTACAGCTAAGATTGGTCTAACAATTGATAACTTATATACATATACACACATATATGTGTATTTGTAACTAAGCATATATATACAGTAAAACCATTTGAAAATTTCAGTCACATTTGAAGAACTTTAATTCCTATAATTTAACTCACTAAAAGGAAAGTCCAATCATTTTATCAGTAAAATTTACAACATGGCCCAAAACTACTGACACAATTCAATGTACGACAAACTTAAAAAAGGGGGAAAGGGGAGGGGTACACACACTGAATGAAACACTGCATTCACATATATACCATCAGTAACTAAAATTCTTTGAGTAGGGTATTTGGGTTTGTTTTTTTTTTAATTGTCACTCTACAAAAGCTCTTGATCCTAAATGCTAAGGTAAACCTAAACTAAAACAATCCAGTTGGTAAAAGTTTCACACTTCACTTCTTCACTGGCAATGTTAAAAAAACCAACTAAATCTCAACCTGCATACAGATACTGGTTTCAGTACCCTTGCATTTAACTGATTCCTCACCTTTTTAGTTCTTATTCCTCCAAATTAGCATTCAGCTCCCAGCTACCATCTGCTTATTCATCCTCCAAAAGTATTTCCATACTTTTCTTTCTTGTGATGTCAGTAAGAAATTAAACTCTGAGCATGTGTTTCAAACTAGCACTGGCAGCTTTCTCCTTTTGCTTCAGGTGTAAAACTCAGATGTCCAAAAATCCTGTCTTTTTCCTAACACAAGTTAATGTAACAGAAGATGCTGCTTCTCCCTACTAAGCTTTTCCTCAGGTGTGCAAAAACCCCTGATACTACCTCTCAGAATTATAATGCATTTACCACACTAGTTCTTCACTTTAAGTCTAGAATGTGCTTTCCCTATGTTCACTGTCACACCCAAACCCAGTGATCTGTCTCTTACTAAAACACTACAAGGTGTTTTTTGTGTAAACATGGAAAGCTGCAGAAATCATTCTTTTGATCAGCTGAAAAGGCAGCAAATAGAGTAAAAGGATGACTACTTGTCTAAGGACTGAACAATGATTTGTGTTGTCTGAGCTCAGATATTCAAGAGACATTTAGTACTAATTACAGTATTTTGCCCTGCACTTTCATGCTAGTTCAGTGATGAGCCAGAAGTATTTTGCTACTGAAGATCAGCTGTGGAAGTCCAAAAGGAATCAGGCAGTAGATTACCAGCAATCACTCAGATTATGTATGGAAAAGAAAGATGCTGTTATTTACAAAAGTAAGATCAATGAAAACAAATCATACCTTAAAATGCAATTTATTGGAAAACCAACTTCGAGACCACGAATACTCCGTAAGTCTATTGAAAAGCAAAAATGGTGAGAAGATGCTGGAATAACTATTTTCTGTGCTGACACAGGCTCAGAAGAACTGGATGCACGCACAGGGTTGGGCTGAGACGCAGCTACTGCACGTTTATCAGCTGAAAACACAGAAAAGTATTTGTCTGCATTTTATATATTTTGTTATTTTGGGCAGAATAAATTGAGTCTCATATTTTAAATGCAAGTACAGATAGGTTTACTTCCCTAGAAAATTTCAATTCCTTGTTCTATAAGTTACTACCATGAAAAATAGCCACTCTTCTTTTAACTGCTTCAAACAAAAATCACCCAGTCCCTACCATAATAGACTTAAGACTCCATAGTATCCTTCCTTTTTAAATAAATCCTCAAAGTTACGTAAATTTCTCATTGAAAAAAGAGTTTAGTCTCATGATACAAGATACTAAATTCTTCAGAAGGATGCTAAGGACTTCAGTTTCCTCAGTTTACATCATTGTTCCTCATCAATTCAAGAATTCAAGGGCTTGCAGAAAAGGTTGGCTTGACAAAAAAAAAAAAAAAAAAAAAAAGAAAAGACAAGAGCACAAGCAATCCTCATTTAAGGCAGCAACAACTATGTAGTTTAAACTAAGATTTAGCTCTTGGTTCCAACCTGAGGTTCAACTACTGAAATAAATGTAAATGCTCTAGCTAGGTCTCTAAAGGACATCTGCTTATGCCCTCTGATCAGAACCCACCTACTGTGACAGCCATTTTATAATGCAGGAGACAAAAGCTACAGTGAGTGTCTGTCCAGCTGCATCCCAGCTTATCAAATCCTTAACCTGGGACCCAATATTGCCTTCCCAGAGTAGAAGGGAAAGCTGAAAGCTACAAGGTACAGAAAGAGGTAAGGAAACTATCAGAGAACTCAACTTGCTTTTTGAAGTGCTAGTTGTTGTGATCCTCTTATATTGTAATTGCCTTAAGTGTTTCCAAGTTTTATAGTTTCATAATTTTCAAAGAAATATATCATTGCTAGCATTTATTTTATTTTTCTCCTGCTGTTTTTTTTGAGTTTTATTTTCATTAACAGTAACAATACAAAAAAGAAAAATTCAGTAATAACTCATGATCAGCTAGTTAGCATAACATATGAATGAAATAATGTTCATTAACTCAGGTAAAATGTGCCTAGATTGTTAAGAAAAAAAAAAAAAAAAAAAGATGAACGAAGGCTTAAGGCTGTCACAAGACAACAAAAATTCCATGTGGCCTACTGTTAAAATTCATTAAGTTGCTACTGTATTCAAATTTTATTCAATGTACTAAATTCGGTAAATTTTGCATTACTGGTATGTTGCAGCTCTGACAACAGAGGTGATTTTGGTCTGCTCTGTGATTTGAAAACTGGGAGCTCTTCACTACACTGTTTGTCAACCTCTAGGCAAGTCTCAGACACCAGCTCTGAAAGACAAATATGAAATGATGTTTTACTTACTAAAACATGTAAAATTATTACTACTAAGCAAAAAGCACAATCCTAGATTTCTTAACTGCAGTTTCAGATTGCTAGGTTCACAATACTTAATCCTTGCTTAGATATGGTCTGTCAAGATTAAAAGGGAAACTGGCTGAACCAAATCCTGAAACCATATTCTAGGACACAGATGTTCCTGTCCAGAACTGGGTGTCTTTAAAACCAAACTCCAAAGAACAGTAATTCAAATATCATTACAGAAATAATTATTCAGATTTATTCATAAATCACCTCTTAAGACAATGCACTGTCAGTTATGTTTAGCAAACAAATAGTCTATTTTCTGAGATTTACTCTGTTGTTATAATATTGCTTCCTCTCTCATCCATGTTCCTTTTCAAATTCTCCTCAATCCAGTCCTCAAATCAAAAACAAAACACAGGAAGACTTACAAGGCTATGTGGGCTACCAAGTCTCTGCAAGATGATAATGTAAAAAAACAAACAAACCAAACCAAACCAAAAACCCAAATAACTTGGCTTTTATTGGGAATCTGTAGAGTATGTATGGTTATTTTGACAATATTATCTACATCCTAAATTCCTTAGGAATCTTAAAAAAAACCATATTTACTCTATTTAATAAATGTGAAAATTAGACCATTTCATATCTACTGAGCAAGTCAGTTTATTCATGAGTCCTGTACTTCAGTACATCAAACCACCAAAGGCAGGGAATTCAAACACGTCTCGTATTTTTATAGGTGATAAACACCAGTGTCGCTTGTAATCTACAAACCACCAAATTCCCTACCTGCCTCTTTCAAATGTTTTTCATCATCTCTATGTTCACACTACAAAATTCATTCTTGAAATTATGTAACTAATTCTCGCTTGCCTGAATACATTTCATGCATTAAATTGGTGCATGATCCAAGACCATGCTTGACAGCTGGGTCAAAAATTTTATACCACATACCTTTTTTTTTTAGTTTTGTGCCTTTTTCTAATTTAAGACTTTCCACTTCACTTTCTGTTGCTTCATCTTTTGTTGAAGAAGAATGGTCAGCTTGAGATGGGACAGTCTGGGATCTCTGCTGCAGGCTTTCTGTTTTCTCACCATTAACAGGTGAAACAACTTTCTCTTGTGGCTGTTGAGGTTCAGTTGGGGTATTTAAGTGATTCAAAGGCTGAATGAAGTGATAGTTTTCTTATTAATCACAGCTTGCACTGAAAAAATCTGTCTCTAATTTTTATAGAGATTATTTTTCTGACATAGAAAGAAATAAAAGGATTACACACATAAAGCAACTTATGCTTTCACATTATCTTTTACATACTTAACTGTCAAACATGACTTAAAAATAACAATTTTTTTAAAAAACATGAAACCATGCAACAGTATCTAAACCAATACTAAGGTATACCTGAGCACTCAAGCTCTCCTTTTGCAGAATTATAGATACCCCAACAGTAGGAGCCATATCCAAAGGCAACTGTGGCAGTTTCTGTTTAGTCCTGTTTGGTGGAATAAGAACAAATGCTCCTTCTATTGCCACAGGGTGCTGATCCACATTTCCTTTCTCCAGTAGTCCAGACAGGGGTATTTCAGTGCTTCCAAGAGACTGGTCCCCACAGCAAAGATGGATCTGTATACATAAAAAAAAGTGCTAGAATGTAACCATCACATGCGTTTTTTCCTAACAGTTAGGATAAATACAAAAAATTTGAATTATCATCCCTAGTCTACTTCCATATGCTTATTAGTGTTTTGAGCAGTATTAAGGGCAGATATGAAAATTCAGTATTGAGCAGGTAAGATTTGTCCAATGCCATCACAGTATCAGATGACTGCACTGCCCTTCTGAGGACCTGTCACACATGGCCTTTCTGGAGGACAAATTCAATAGCCTGTGGCTTCTAAACACAGCACAGATTCTTGCCCTTAATGTACAGGCATATAAAATACATGACTGAAAAGTAAAAAAAAAAAAAAAAAAATTCAGCTTCTGTGCATATATTTAGGCATCACTTAAAGAGCAAGGGTTTTTGGAATTAAGTAACTGTGCTCTTAATTCCTGGTAAGAATCATTATTCCTTTTTCAAAACTTCCTTCAGCTCTTTCTTCCTCCCATAGCTCTATGGTTACACACCTTATTAAAAGATGGAGTTCAAAAAAAACCCACTAAGTTAATTTGTTTTCCTCAGTGAAAGAACTCTTCGAAAATTACATAGCAATTTGGTTTTTCCTAAGTAAGATTCACTGCAGTTATATTTTAGCAGATCAGAACATTGTATTCTGACCCTTAATATTTATTACACAATGAATACTGTAATGCCAGAAGCTGCCAGCAGCTGACATGAATACCTGGCTGTATATGTATCTACACAAACACATACACAGGCAAACAAAATTATATTCTCTATATACACACACGACCTCGCAGTCTGACAGCTAGCACCTTTTTTGACTTTAGTTTTCAGAAAATACACATTTAAGGATCAAAACACAGTGTTCTAATCCTATAAGCTACATTTTATATAGCTGACTGAGAAGTGAGAGAAAGAAAACCATATCAAAGTGAGGATCTGGTAGAATCATAGAATCATAGAATTGTCTGGGTTGGAAGGGACCCTTGATCCACTACCGCTACAGTTACCAGACCATGGCACTGAGTGCCACATCCAGTCTCTTTTTAAATATCCCCAGGGACAGAGAATCCACTTCTTCCCTGGGGCAGCCCATTCCAATGCCTGATCACCCTCTCCGTAAAGAAATTCTTTCCAATATCCAACCTAAACTTCCCCCGGCACAACTTAAGACCGTGTCCTCTTGTCTTGCTGATAGTTGCCTGGGAAAAGATCCAACCCCCAGATGGCTACAACCTCCTTTCAGGGAGTTGTAGAGAGTGATGAGGTCTCCCCTGAGCCTCCTCTTCTTCAGGCTGAACAGCCCCAGCTCCCTCAGCCTCTCCTCATAGGATCTGTGCTCGAGTCCCTTCACCAGCCTGGTTGCCCTCCTTTGGACCTGCTGCAGGACCTCAGTCTCCTTCCTGAACTGAGGGGCCCAGAACTGGACACAGTACTCGAGGTGTGGCCTCACCAGCGTTGAGTACAGGGGAAGAATCACCTGCCAGGATGCCATTGGCCTTCTTGGCCACCTGGACACACTGTTGGCTCCTGTTCAGCTTCCTCAATCCAAACCCCCAGGTCCCTTCCTGCCTGGCTGCTCTCACGGTGAGACAGGGGTCGGACCTCGAGGGGTACCCCAACAACACCGGAAAGTGCAGGACCCGGCACTTGGCCGTGTTGAACCTCATCCCGTTGGAATCAGCCCAACTCTCCAGTCTGTCCAGGTCCCTCTGCAGAGCCCTCCTGCCTTCCAGCTGATTGACACTTCCTCCCAGCTTAGTGTCATCTGCAAATTTGCTCATGACGGACTCAATCCCCTCGTCTAAATCATCAATAAAGATATTAAACAGAACTGGGCCCAACACTGATCCCTGGGGGACACCACTAGTGACCGGCCGCCAACTGGATGCAGCACCGTTCAGCACCACTCTCTGGGCCCGGGCCTCCAGCCAGTTCCTAACCCAGCACAGGGTGCTCCTGTCCAAGCTGTGGGCTGACAGCTTTTTCAGGAATGGGAAATGGTGTGGAAGATGGTGCCAAAGGCTTTGCTGAAGTCCAGGCAGACCACATGCACAGCCTTTCCCTCATCCACCAGACAGGTCACCCGATCATAAAAGGAGATCAGGTTGGTCAGACAGGACCTGCCCTTCCTACACATTATTCAGTCTTCTTTAACCTGGTGTTCATCTTGTTCAAAGTCATTACCATAATGAAAACATATATAATTCTCTGCATGTGTACATAGATATCACTTTGTTTCAAGATCACAGACTAAGATTAAATTCCAAACACAGCAATGTTTATCCAAAAACTGTTGAAAAGTTTGAAGTTTTTAAAATTAAGACAAAGAAAACCTGAAAATGTCAGATTAAAACAGGGGCATTCTTAAACTAATGTAGAAAACAAACCTGTTGTGATCTATAGACATGTTAGTGAAAATAATGTTAAAGGTTTAAGATCCAAGACTTCCCTTGTGTAATTCATGCTGTCTTATTTAGAGGTATTTAATGAGAAACCATATACTACCCTCATCCAAACAGTCTCCTATTTTGTAATGAGTAAAGTGTAAGACACATTGCCAGGAACACTTTCAATACTACCCAATATTTAGAAGGAAAATCATTTAGGTTGAAAAGACTTTAGATCACTGAGCCTAATCATAAACCTAACACTGACAATTCCACCATGAAAGCATGTCCTCCATCTAAAGACATAGATAAAGGTAAGCTACATCCTGCAACAGTCCAAATATGGCTGTACTATAATAAAAATAGTATTTGGCAAAGGAATGAGAAAAAAGCCAGACCTTCATTATTATTCACAGAGTGATGAGGACAGTGATTTCCAAACAGGAAGGAGTGACTGAGCAGATGGTAAGGGTGAGGCTACTGCAGGCAGCACAAAGCAGGACTGTAGGCTACAGATGGTCTTATTGCAGAGCAAGTCCCAGAGCTCATGAAAATGCCACATTAGCTATTTGGAAGATCATGTTTCACTACTACCTTTAGTCATGACATGAACATATTATAGTGACCATACTAAAGAGACTGCACTACAGATGAGCTGGGACACTTGCTACTAGGGTTTCCCTCACATATGCAAGAGAATAAAATTGCATTTGAGCCAAATACTCTAATAAAATCTAGTTTTGGAGAAAGAAATGCTTTCCAGTTTCCGCTCGGGCCATATTCTGTTCCTTTAATTTTTATTACTCATTTCCAGTCACATTTTAGAAGAAATAGCTTACCTGCAATTTTGACTGTGCACAAAGATAAACTTGAAGAACATCAGCTGTACTACGTATTCGAACTGAAGCTCTTTCTGGCTCAAAGTTTGGATTAATTAAATCGGTGAAAGGTTCATTTGTGACATCATTTCCCAGTAGTGAGTAGTAGAAAAAAAACTCAGGCTGTCGTTCAGGAAGCTTCATAGTACTAGGAACTAACTAAAAAGATGCAGAAAAATAATGTGTCTTATTGATGTAAAGTAACAGTAATACTTATGCATTAGTTTAGAAATAATAGAGCTTAAAGTGATCTCAAACTACAGAGTAGATAACCTAAATCCTAGCTAGCACTACACA
Organism: Florisuga fusca; assembly: GCA_038090715.1. Classification (NCBI taxonomy): domain Eukaryota; kingdom Metazoa; phylum Chordata; class Aves; order Apodiformes; family Trochilidae; genus Florisuga; species Florisuga fusca. The sequence goes on along the minus strand of JAAWXA010000006.1, from coordinate 16,098,297 downwards.
CAAAATAAAAATTAGATTTTTATATTAACCCTAAAACTGAAGAAAACCCCACTTTACAAGCATGTCAATAACTTGCAAAATAAGCCATTTTGAATAACCTTTAAAATTTATCTTATCCGAGAGCTGTAACTCCCATCATATACTCAATAATGGCAAGCACTGCACCAATTATCCAAAAACAAGTAATGCCTCAAAAATATTCATAGCTATTCACAGCTATTGAGTTTTTTATATAACCTAGGTGATCGAATAGAAAACTGGAGAAGGCAAAAGCAGCTACTACATCCTGTAGCCACTGCAATTTTGAGTTAAGTAGCTAAAATGGCACAAGCCATTTATCATACGAGTTAAAGCTCAATTAAAATTGCACTGTCCTAGAGTTGCTACTTTATCAGTAACTTGGCTGTACCTGTATTTTTTAATCAGACAACAGTGTAGTGTAGTACAGTACAGCATAAACACAGCAGCCAACATCTGAAGCTCCAATAATCACCTTAGCATGGCCCTTCATCCAAGCCAATAACTTGTTACCTTAGGCAACATATAACTGTTTCATTTAACTTACAGATCTGAAAGTTATTTCATCTTGTTTGAACTTCAGCACATAGGCTGAAGATACTGAAGACTGATATTATCCATACACATACTTTTTATACAATATTGTAATATAAACCTATGCATTTCATGAATGTGCATAATTTAAAGTAAACATAATTTGAGTGCCCCAAAAGAATTTTCATCCTTCCTCTGCAATTTGACATGTAAGAACCACATAAAGTTTTAAAGTTCACACTTATGTATATTAACTCAATATAGGACAAAAAAACTTAACAGACAACAAAAAATTTCAACAAGATATAAAGCACAGGTGGAACATATAAACATGGAATAGTACCTCTTACAAGCTACACACAGCAAGTAAACAAACCTGTTCCAACTGTGTGGCAAATGCAATGGTTACAGACAAGACAAAGTAGTCCCTGCAACATTCTATGGGTCCAATTTGATGATAGCCTTCTTCTTCATTCAAGACTGGTACAATACTTTTAGGGTCTAGTCCAGAAAGAAGAGCAGATGCTAAGAGAGAATAAAAAAATCAAGTGAATTGTGACCTTATTAATTACTGCAAGAATCATACATAATTGTAATTGTAATTTTACCTTTTGTAATTGTACACATGGAATGAAAAACTACAAATAAAAATCTATAGAGCCACAGAAAGTTCGGGGTTGGAAGGGACCTCAAAAGATCTAGTCCAACCCCCCTTGCCACATTAGGGTCACCTACAGCAGGTCAGACAGGAATGCACTGAATGTCTCCAGGGAAGGAAACTCCACAACCTCCCTGGGCAGAGTGTTCCAGTGCCTTGTCCCCCTCACAGTGAAAAAATTCTTCCTAATACTTATACGGAGTCTATGCTCCAGTTTATAACCATTGCCCCTTGTCCTATTTTTAGTCACACCTGAGAAAAGCTTGACTCCATCTTTTGTGCCCGGTTCCAAAACATTCCAATGCTAAAAAGTCCCTAGGGACTTAGGTTTAGCTACCAAAAAAAGCAGGACACCTAAAACTAAGTCTTCAGTGCCTAAAACACGCTGTATTTTGGTTTACTAGTGTGTATTCAAAATACTTCAAAGCATCTCAGGTTATACCATATAGTAATAATCACACAGCACTTTTGATTGTGAACACTGAAAACTTCACATCACTTAGGTCAGTAAAGTGACCAAGTGGGAAAAAAAAAAAAAAAAAAAAAAAAAAACATACCCAATATTTGGAATTAAACATGAAACGTGAAAATTTACACATCTATTTAATTCCATTGCCTAAATATGGTATTGACTACTCTTGAAATGGCAGAAAAATGAAAAAAAAGAAAACAAACTTGTTTATATCAATTATTCCACAGAAAGCATGAAGTGAAAGACAGCACTGGGTGAAAGCAGAAGGGGTTTCTTTATTTTCTGCCAGCGTCATGAGGGGTAGGAGAGTATGTGAGCAGAATGGTCACAAGGGAAGCACAGATCAGTTAGATCATTTAGAGCAGTTCTTTAGAGAAGATCATTTAGAGCAGTTGACTCCTTTACAAACTTCACAGTATGAAAAATTCCCTCTGCTTTGTTGAGAACCTGAAAGAAGGGAGTAAGCTAAGCAATTACACTCGATATTCAGTACTGCCCAAGCCACTCTTGCAGCACAGAAAGTTTAAGTATGAGCCTGAAACCTCCTAGAACACTTCCTGCCACTGACCACTTTGTACAAACCACATCCACAGATCTTAAACAGATGAAAGATTTAGAATTAGGAAACAGTTACCCTCAGGGAAAGAACACATAGTATTGTAAGGTAAGTAGGAGAAAATCCACGAGATGTAACAGAGGCTCAGTTTTTAGAAATGAAGTAGACAGGTTTCCAGGTAGGGCATAAGGGAGGAGACATAATTAAGAAAAAAAAATTCACAAAATAGTTAAGTTTAAGGATTTCATTTTGTTTAAGCTGCAAACTTGTAGACAAAAAAAACTTTAAAAACTTGTAGCAAATGCCAGATACAAATATGACTGAAAAGCCCAGCACATAAAGATACCTAATATAGATATTTAAGTTCTATTATATTTTTGATACATTCATTAACTACTTTCCAAGGCAATCAAGAAGTGGAATGAGTTATCAATAGAGTATCAGCCTACCCAAGAAATGAAATATTGCACTACTTCGCAATTCCAAGCTAAAACTACTTAAACTTCATTCTGTAAAGGAACTCCTCTTATTTCCTTCATTACAGAACTTTCTTAAAGACCTAAAATACAAGTAAAATGCCCCTAATATGGGCAGATCCCTACGGGATCTGGATCCTGATTTTTAAAATCTCAGTTCACCTGAAAGTCACACATTTACCACAGCAAAGCATCCTTGTAAAATTACCACTAATCATCTGCAAATGACTTGAACGGGAAACACTAAGAAATTAAAATTGAGATTTAAAACACATTTGCAACAATTGTTTTGTCCATCTGACACAGAAACAATTTTCATTCAACTTGTGAGGTATTCTTACCATTTTATCTGCCCTTACCTTCTCTAGAGGGTGCCTCCTTTGCTTTAAAACCATTGACCGATGCTTTTGAATCAGTCTCCAACACAACACCTACTTGTATTTCAGGTTTAAATTTAGTGTACTTGTTACTAAGCAGAGGATACCATTTCGGTGCCTACATAATTGAATACAAAAATAAAAACCAAAAGCATTTTTAAAAAGCAGGAGACCAATACAATATTTTTACAGAAAAACTGGACTTGGTCAAGCATTTCTACTTCATCATCTACTGAAACATAACTCAGGTTTTATTTTCAAAAATGTGGTCAATTTTGAGGACACTATTATACTGAAAGATTCTACAGAATGACTCCTGGAAGACTAGATGAACGTATTCTTTTCCACCTACTTGTGCAATAAGCAAGTTAACAAGTAAAATGTCATAAATCATTCCTTAAGTTCTCAACAGAAAGTACTATGGACACAGTAAGTAATATGGAACACAAATCCTTAAGAAGCGAGATGTCAAAGTAAGTCACCAGGGTACTGCTATGAGCCACATCAGAGTTATGTGTTCATCAAGCACAACACAGCATTCCGACTAATTAAATTTATACGAACAATTATGTATACTGTATGCTGTGTTAGAGGCCTAAAACCTCCTATTGCCTAACACATCTTTTACGTTAAAAAAAAACACCTTAAGACTTGATGATTGAGACTCAATTCAATTGCCCAGTATCAATGGCTTTGACAAATTTTCCAGGCAACTAAATAATGGAATTGAAGTACTGTTTACAAGTATTTCAATTCCTGAATACACAAGAGCAAGAACAGTAGAAAAGTAGTACCTGTTTCTTTTCCTGCACGGACCTTAGATCAAGCACAATATATCCTACATTCTCTTTAGCTGAAGACACAGGATTCAGTGCAAAACACTGGAGTTTGATAGGGGTACGCTGCAGCCTGAAACAACAAATCAGTTGAAGTCTAAAATGCAACACTTAATCCTCTAGTTCATAAAAATAATTCTTATATTTCAAATATCCCCAAAATTTATTCTTGCATTACTAGCTTTAGTGGGTCACAAATTGATTTTGTATCAAACACCTAAGTATTAACATGAAGCAAGAGAACAAACAAGTAGATTAATTTTATTAGAAGAGTGCACTGGAGTCTCACAGAGCCCCGAGTGCTATTAAAAAGATGTTTGTGACAAATTCAATCTCTTCCATGTCCAAGAAATAAACATGACATCTTACACGGAAATGAAATTTCATCTGTGGCAGAATCTTAAAAAGAGGACTTATGCGTAAGATTTTTGTGCAAAACACTCAACAGTACTTTAGAGGCATAGACAAGGTGCCTAGCACATGGTGCATTTCGATAATTTTCTCTCATCAAACATCACAAGTAATATGGTCTTAACTTCTTTGATCTGTCAGTCAAAAAAAACTGACATTTATGAAAACCTTATTATATTTCTCAGCTCTTCTGTTTGACACTTTCAAATGTATTTTACTTAGGCTTCTCAGGCTTGAAGTTAATACTGTTTCACAGTATACACAAGAAAGGCTGAACCCAATGCTTGAACTATTTAGTTCTTAACTAAGTTGGTCTAAGCTCTTGTTTTTTTCTGGTAGAGTAAAAACATACCCTCATACTCTTTAGAATTTTTAAAGATCACTTAATTTGACATATACTGCTTTTGTCTGTTTTAGCAACATTATGGCAGATCAGTGTACAGATAAAAGAAAATTAAAAAAAAAAATTCAGAGGACAGTAATACAAAAATTCTATTTCAGTAGCTGTAAAGACAAGACAAATTTTATCTCCAAATTAAGCTTAACTTTCTAATGTCACCTGTGCTGATGAAGTACTTTTCTATCAAGTTCCCAAGCCAATTCTGTAGCAAATTCTGGCTCATCAGTGTGCTCTACAGGATCAGTAGACAACTGCTCACCATCAAACTTTGCTTCAACTATAAGCATGTGCTTGGGTCGTTTCGGAAAATAGCGCCCTGCAAAAGAGTGTATTTGCCATGCACCATCACTAAAAAAGAAGCAAGAGCTCACATTTATGTCATAAGCCAAAAAATAATACATTTCCCATATTATCTTTTTTGTGCTAATTCTAAAGCTATGCTCTCCATATTGAAAACAAGTTTTCCTACTACACAGAAGAAAGAACACAACATGAAACAGGCTATTTATGAAGCACCCAGAATCAGATATTGAAGAAAAAAAAGTCAAAGAAACTAGGCAGCTAGTGTGATGTGATTTGATTTTAAGAAATTCATAACTGGGAATTGAACAAGTGAACAGGTGAGCAACACGGACTGATTGTTGTGTACTGCAGATTTTTATCACTGCCCCACATCAAAATAGAACTTGATCTAACAGAAAAAGTGAAATGTATTTTTCCAGCTACTGGTTGTTGCTTTAAAAAATTCTCTACTAGATTAGGAGAGTGCCTGAAGTCATCCTCCTGTATCCAGATTAATAACTGAAATGACAAAATAAAGTGAATACTTTTAAAAATTTACATACATTACAGGGAGGGGCTACCTGCATGTCCGAGAGGAGGATCTTATTTTAGAGCTAGCCTGGAAAACTACGCAAAGGATCAGAGAACACAGGATGTAACAACACATTCATCCAAAAAGCCCTAAACAACCCAAAACAGAAAAAACACCCAAACAAAATACAGAGACATCACGCGCACAATAATTACACTTCAGCAACCAAAACCTGTAGAAACAGAAGATTGGTTAGCTAGGTCTTTGAGACAACACTAAAACAACAAACAAAAAACAACAATAAAAAAACAAACAAATAAACCGAATCAAAAAAACCAAAACCCACCACCACCAAAAATAAAAGCAAGCAGGGACGAATAGAAGAAAGGATCCTGATAATGCTTAAAGATATCGTCTGGACTTAAATGCTTTGGTCCAAATCTTTCATCAAGTGTGTCCCCGGGGAAAACCCCCATATCCAGGCGGCCAGACCCGAGCCCCCAGAGCCCGCTGGGGGAGGGCCCGCGGCTCCGGTGCCTGCAGGCAGAGCGGGGCACAGCCCGGAGCTGCGGGCTGCCGGCTCCGGCCTGCAGGCTTGACTCCCAGGGCAGAGGATTGCCTGCCCCGCTGGGGACAGCAGTGACGTGGGGATTAAAAGACAGCATAGGCTAAGCAAGTCCTGCAATGCAAAAGAGACAAAACATTGTTTTTCAAGAAAAGGTGGGCGTTTTTAGCACTCATTTTAAACATTTCGGGTAAATACCTCCAGAAACAAAAGGGGAGCAGTCTATCGCGGCTTTAAGGCACGTACATCCACATCTTCATCACTATAAGCAATTTATTAAAAGGCAGCGCGGCTTATACCGCTCACTCCAAGGAGAAAACATATCGGGAGTCCGCGACCACCCCCCATTTTCCGCCCAGGACGGAGCCGACAACCAGGAACCGGCAGACCGCGACCCCTCCCGTCCCCCCGATTACCTTCTAGGATGGAGANCGGCCCCCCCCGCTCCGCCCCGCCCCGGCCCATCCCGCACCGCCCGGCTCCGCCCCGGCCCGGCCCACGGGGAATGAGGAATACCTTAATACATGGGGGCAAAATTAACATTTGATATCATCGGGAAATGAAGCTGGAGTTGGAAAAATGGCCATGACAAGGAAAATTAGTTAATGATTATGAGGAACTGTTTTTTTTCATTCTTAACAGCCTTTAAAGCAAGAAGAGAAAAACAACTATTATTGACTAATGCATTTAACAGTTGTAGTCATAATTTATTCAAGTATTATTTCAACCATTGGCTGTATGAAAAAAATTTATTAACCAGTGCTGACTTAAATATTGTACCTAGTATTCACTACTTGATTTGCTTTTATGAGATATTATAATTTGTAATAATTTGTGCTATTTGTTATGATTTTATATATAATGTTAATATTATGTTTTTATATATAATATTTATAATGTTAATATTTGTTATAATTTTAAGCATAGTGTTCCCTTAGACATATGGGTAAGTGTAGACAGTATTGAAGCAAAAGATAATGGACAAAATATCTTGGGTTATGAATAATAATCTTGGATTATGAATTGACAAATGAGTCTTGAAAGTGCTACAGTTAAACTCACAAAATGGAAAATTGCATTGAGTTTCATATAAGGTTTCATACAATGTTATAAAAACTGATTGCAGTTGAAACAGAGGCTGTTTTCTGAATAAAACACTTCAGTTGTTCTCAGTGGTAATTTTTTTTACCCTTTTATCCTGTTGTTTGGGGTTCTTTTAAATGTATCTTTTACAGATACATTAAAAAAGCATCTCACAAATTATCAAAAAGGATCTGCGTAGCAATAAAATTTTAAAAATAATTGTCTTTATATTGCTCTGTTAAATGTCCTTCCAACTCTAATACACTTACTGAAGTCTGAAAGTCATTAGGTCATTCCAGTGAAGGATAAAAAAATGCCTTAGAAAAAGGCATGACAGATTTTGAGAAAGCAGATTTTACTGAACTGAATGGATAAGTGGGTAAGACTTCTCTGGGAAGTATGTGTCAGAAAAATGGTTTTGAAGAGTTCAGAATTCCTAGAATAAACTCTTTAAGAATCTATGTTGCAGTGCAAGAAATGGGAAGAATAGTTCTAGCTAAATTAATTATTCAATTAGGCTGATTGATAAGGAGTATGAGAAGTAGGTAAAAACAGAAGACAGCATTAGATTCATAGAACCATTTAGGATTCAAAACCTTCCCTAGCACAACTTAAGGCCATTTTCTCTTGTTCTGTTTCTTGTAGGTTTGAATCATCTTGTTGCTAAGGCTACACACTAAGTATGATTTAGATGTTAGTGAAGAAAAGAAGTATGTTCAGTGCAACAACTTTTCTTTCCCAAACTCCCTATCACAAGTAGCAATGTAAATTTAATTACAGGCAAGTGAAAGATTCCTAGCAGGTGTAATAGTTCACAAATCAGTGGGAAAATGTAGTTATGGTCTTAGCAAACTACTTACGACAAGAAACACGAGTGCTCTTCTGCCCCAAGGGAAGAACATTAATCAAAGACTGCTAGCACACAGACATGTTTCCAACTCAGGTATTATATTCCTTCACATAAATACCTGATTTATAAAATTCTATTTGTGCAGATGCACAACATAATATTCTTGACAAATTCACTAATATTCTGAGACACTCAGGTATATAGAAAAAATCCAAACAAATGTCAAATAAATGCTGGTGATTGTGACACTAAAATCAAGTGATGCAAGTCACATCCTAGGGTCTGCTTTCAAATCCATGTCTCTATGTCTAGTAAGTCCTTACAGAGTATACCTGAGAAACTGGACTGTGCTATATGGCATGAAGAAAAGTATATGGAGAATATGTATTAGCATTTATTTAACACATAGTAATAAGTATGAATGTATCTAACTCTGAAAACCAGAACACTGGAAGTGTGCCAAATCCAATCCTTAAGGAAAGGATGACTTCATTGTGGTGATCTATATAGATTATAGAAAGTGATACAGAGAAAAAAGATGGCCTAAATCCCAGGGAGTTTACATTTTAGTAAGTGGTAATTTATACTTGCATTTGTATACATTTGCTCACAAGAACTATCTCTGTAACTGGTATCTCTGTGCCAGGACAAGTTACCATCTGGTCTTACATGGACCAGATGAACAGAGTTGGAGACAGAATTTAAATGAATTGAATGACTTGCCCAGGGTTACATAGGAATGAAAAAAAAAAACAAACCATGGATGTAATCCTCTTTTCCACATTCCATTATGGTATACTATTCAGAACACAGTATTGTCTCTAAAATTTTACTTCATGAGCTAATTTTAAGGTGTTGTCAAGTTCATGAGATACTAGATACAGTGTCTGTATATCAGAGAGACTTATGTATACATATATATGCTCTGTCACATGTATTGTAAGCTTTTTTTTTTCCCAGTTGCTGTGTGGGTTGCAATGTAACTGCTTCTTAAATTTCTAAATCACCAAAATGTAAAAAAATTGCAACTATCATATAAATAAATAGATTCATTCCTCTTCTCTCACAAGTTAATGTAAGTTACTGTTTGAGTTTGTTCTGGTTTGAGCCAGGACAAAACCAGTTTTCTTCATAGTAACTTTACTTACTGAGGTAAGTCTCATCTAAGTAGCTGCACTTGCTGAAATAACAAACATTTTTCTCAGTCAGTGTCTGTTTCTAGGAATAACAACGCCTGATGCTTATTGTTACTGCTGGAGACTGGTATGCTCCATTCTGCTAAACATCTTACAGTCTGTAAATGAAAAAAGAGTAAAGGAGTCGCACTTGAAACCCATCTCTGGAGAGGAGTGAACCAGACAAGTGACCCAAATTGACCAAACACAGTATTCCATTCTACACACATCATACCCTATAAATCTGAGGGATCACAAGGGTCTGGTTTGGTTTTATTTTTGCCACCCCAGGCTTCCAAGGTGGCTCTGGGTTGCGGGGAAGGGGTCATCAGTGATGGTGTCCTTGAGAGGTGTGAGCATCTGTTGGGGCCAGAAGGCAGGTCTTGCTCATGATCAGGGAGCAGCTGATCAGCAGCCCTGGGGTCAGGAAGGAATTTTCACTGGGGGGGCAGATTGGCACTGGTCTCCTGGTCTCCAGGGTTTTTTTTCCTTCTGCAGCATTGAGCAGAGCCCTTTGCTGGGGCTTCTCTGGGCCACTTTGGGTAAGTTCCTGCTGGCTGCTCTTGTAGCAAAGAGACGCTGCTCTTGCAGCATGAAGACACCATGGTGCCCCAGGTCTGAGGTCAGAAAGGAGTCTTTTCCCCTAGAGAGACTGGCACTGGTCCCTAGGGATTTTGCCTTACTTGCCTGCATTGAGCACAGCCCCCTTCCAGGGCTTCTCTGGGCCATTTTGGCAAGTGCCTTCCTTGCAGCACAAAGACACTGTGGGTGCCTGGGATCTCTCCGGAGCTGTCATATTTCAACTGTCTCTGAATCTAGCAGGTGCAGTTTTCTCCTTTCTCCTTGTGTTCATGTCATGTGTGTGCTGGTCTTGGCCAGGAGCCTTGCCATGGCAAAACATGTATGCTGATGCCATGAGATTGCCAGCACCCTGGCAGACGCAGAAGGGTTGTCTGGTAGCCCAAGCCTGGCCTCTCTCAAGGTGTCTGAGAAGCCCATGGGCAAGGTGTGCTTACCTGCTGCTTCCTGGCCACTCAACTTCAGCCTCAGAGATGTGCTGAGAGCTGCCTCCTGTACTCAGTGCAGTTGCAATGTTGTTAAAAGTACAATGTTGTTAAAATTTTTACAGGTGTGACTGCTTTCCTCCACTCATCAGAACACTCATTGTCTTCTCTGAATGCCTATTCATAGAAACTGAAATATCATCAACATTTTCTGAATCCAGTGGACAATCTTAACCTCATCTGTCATTTTAGTAAACTAAAAATTACTGTTCTCTAGACTCCTAGTAGTACTCAGTTGGGTGAAAAAAGGATGTATTTTAGGGATTATTATTTTAGGCCTCCTTTTACCATTGTTAGGAAAGCAATTACCATTGTTATTGGACGTATGTGAGATGGTTAAAATGTGGCCATTGTAATTATTATTCATGATATTCTATGAATATTAACTGTTTAAATATTTACAGTGGTGAACAGTATCTAATATAGCACAAGAATGCACAGTCTCAAAGCTACTGCAAAACTATTTCAAGCCATCCATAGTTGTTTTTTTTACCAGTACTAATTCCTAGATGCTCCAAAGAAAGGTCAAGATTCCTTTGTACAAAACGTTAAGTCACACTAAAGGAAAAAAAATGTCTCTTGCTCTCTTTTTCACTATCAAGGTTAATCAACTACTGTTGATTAACAGGAATAGTACTCTTCTCACAAGAATCCTCACTTAACTGTAACCATAGGATAAGTGTTGGAGACTACTTAACCCACACAACAGTATCTAATTTTATGTTATCATAGAATAATGTATTCTTGAATATCTTGAATGTTTCATATTTTTCCCAGTCCAAAGAATTTGCCCTGGAAACCCAAAGAACTTTGTCTTGCTAGTGCATTCTAATGCTTTTAAAGGTATCGTGCCTGGTTTATTTCCTTCTACTTTTGCTTTTATAGCAGTATCAGAGAAATATTTTTAAGTCTTAAATCCTGTGGTTAAATCGAGTAGTGCCTAAACAGAACGTAATTCATTTTAGAATATTTTACTTTTTTTTCTACCCATAGTACACTATCCACGTAACGATTTTAGTTGGGCCACTGCCTTCAGTCTAAATGCTATGATGTTTTAAAGGTTATGTGTAAAAATCAATAATATTCACAGTTTCAGATAAGCAAAATTTACCAGTGCCTGTATTTTTTCTTTTGCATCCTCTAAACAACCTTGAAAAAAACCAGAATTACTCAATTGGGATATACTGGAATACAACCAGAATATCTAGATTATAACAGGCACTCCTCCCAAGGCATACATTTTAATATGCAGATTTGTAAGAAGATTGACTTCCAAATCATTCCACCTCTGGTGTGAATAAGCATACTATATGGATTCATAGTTTAATACCTTCTGCCTCACTGTGGTATTCTCAAGACCCAAAAATCTCTCTGCAAAAAGTCAATACAGCAGCCCCCTGAAAATATTTAAATATCAGTACTAGAAATATTTTTTTTAAGTGTGAATTTTTCAGGTTGATTCCTTTCTTTTTTCTGTTTTTTTCATCAAAAAAATGTGACAAAACCCAACTTACTTGTGCTGTGACTTACTGTGTATTCCCCCGAAAAACATGTAGCATTATAGGGTATCATGACCATGTACTTTTGCTTTATCTATTTAAAAATATGAATCACTCTCACATTAAGGATGGATCTCTTGAATACAAAGGTTGCCTTTTACTTGCATGTAAGGAGGCCTCCATTAAAGAATTTCTGGGATTGCAGTCAAGGGCACAATTCCCATTGGCACTGCTGGGTGGTAGACTCCACCCATGCAAGATCACATGAATATCTCAGAATTAAAAATCTGGCGTGTGTTAGTGAGAAGCATGCTTTAACAACAAACAATACATTGGAGAATGCTGACTTACGAGATGATAGTCCATCAGAAAAAGTAGTAATTTAAAAATACTTAATTTTACTATACATGTGCATATTTAAAATTGGGTTATTTTCAGTGAGTTTTCACTTCACTCTATTCTAGAGATAATTTTACAGGATTTTGTGATTTCTTAATACTAACAAATTTCCGCCTTAGTTTTTATCTTACTAAATGACTTTTTTTTTTTTTTTAAAACACATGATAAAACCAATAATCCTCCTCCTTCTGAGTCTGGAAAATATAAGCAGTCCTACTGAGGACAACAGGATAATTCATGTGGAGGAAAAGCTGTTCACATAATTTGGATTATTCAGGTCCTGTATTTTTGCATGACTTCTCAATAATGATAATGAGAATTCAGAATAGTGTCCCTGTCATTCTACATGGTAGAGAAATGAATATCCTCCAGATTTCAAAACTAATATACTGAGAGAGGAAATTGTGCCTGATTAATATTTCATATTTTCCTTCCATGACATAGCAAAATAATCACATAAACTCATGGAGAAAAATAATTTTACTGGAATAAAAAGAATTTTCAAGTGAAAGGTGGATTAAATGATTAGAGGAATGAACATAATTATTTTTTTCAGAATTTCCCAGGAGGTAAACCCTATGCACACCATTTATTATTCTAATGTACTACTATGCAGAGGTAAACAGATATTGATTGGTGACATTCTGTTTTGTTTCCATTTTGTTCCTGGATTTCTGAGTTTATACTTACCTTTGTGCCTCTAGAACTTACTGATCCGGAACCAGTAGAACTGACCCATTTTCAAGGTTTGGGGGATTCTTTGAAGTCAATACATTCTTTTTCCTTGGACATCTATTTTTAGCTACAGATATGTCCTGACAGAATCCAAGGCTTTTTCATCATTACTTTTCTTCTGGAGTTTGGAGGGATTATTCAGGCATAAGGATAGTTCTTATGTTTAATTCAGTAGCATTCAGTATTCAGCCGAGCTTGTGTGGTTATAGTTCCCTGTTTAGATTTTGTGAACTTCAGCAATGTCTTGGTAAGTCAGATTCTTACCTCCTCTGTGGGATTTTTTTAGGGTTTGTTTGTTTGTTTGTTTGTGGGGTTTGGGTTTTTTGTTTCATTGTTTGTTGTTGGTTTTTTTTTTTCTGGCGTTACTGACTTTGGGCGAAAGGAGTAGCACCCATACATTTCATACTGTAAGAGCTTTTATTAAGTATACTAAGAACAGATGAGTTTTTCTCACAAGAAAAGTGAGTTGGTCAAGATCCCTTAAAATAGTTCCTTCCTTCTATCTCTCTCATCCCAGCAGATATTTCCTATATTTTTTTTTGTCCTAACTCTTATTTTGATTAATGCTCAAGTTCAACTTCAAAACCTTAGAGAGCCACATCCTGCTAGATAGCTTTTATGTTCAGCTGTCTATGAAGTGCAATTTAAAGCAGATAGTGCAACTGGGATTAAATGTCTTTTATGCAGTGTGGATTCTACACTCTGGAGTGTTCTTTTGCCACAAGGAAAAGTCAAGATGTGCCCTTACGACCTACTTGAATGAAAAACCAAATAACTTCAATGCAGTGTTTCAAAAAGAGTAAATTGTTTACTCTTTAAAAAGAGTAAATTTTTTGAGTTGGATGCACAGATAAATCTTCAGTGATTTGTTGGCTTCTGGTACAAAACCTAATATGAAAGAATTACCAATTTTCTTAAGATAAATGTAATTCACTTTTTCATCTTAAAATTACACTTCACTTTTTAAAAACAAGAGATAACTACAAACCTAAGATTGAGCTGTATATTATAGGAATATGTACCAATCTGATTTTTAGGTGATCTAATAATAAATATTCTCATACAACACTGCACCTTGTAAAACCAAATCTCACAGCAGCTGAAATGCCAGAAGAATGTCAAGACAGACAAACTGACAGACATGGGAAAACCAGTCCTGGCTTCACACATAGAATGGTGGGCTGATCATAACTTAGTTCATGACTTTAGTTCATGAAACATCCACGCAAAAACTTCAGCTTCATGCTCTGAAATGCAAGATGAAGTAAAAACAGGGGGATTGTTCTGACTTTATCTTAGAAAAGATATATTGGGACACAACAGATCAGAAAAGGTTCAGAGAAGGATAACAAGGATAACCAAAGCACAGAGCAGCTTCTTTAGAAGGAACAACTGAATAATGTAGGATTTTTTACTCTGGATAAAAAAGGCTGTTTAGTTACAGAATTGGCAGAGGTTGCAAAATCACTGGTTGCCTAAATTCAGGAGGACTTCTAGCTGAAGAGCTAAGAACGGAAGGAGACAAGTTCAAAACAAGCAAAATTCTTCAGAAAGCACCTAAGTTTTTTGTTAATGTCCTGAAAATAGTATGTTGCCAATGTGGCAAGTTGACATTAGTTCAAGTGGAGCCTGGACTAGTACTGGCAAGGAAATCTGTTGAGGGTTACTAAATAGAAAAAGCTAAGGAATTCTCTGTACTGAAAGTAATTAGGGCCTAGGGAATATGTGGCAGCAGTCTTATATGTGATAGCCACGGTCTTACTAATCCCTGGGCAATGATTGTTCAGGCTCTTTGAACAAATATTGTTAGTGTTTCTTCAGATGGGATTGCTATGATTGAAAAACAGTTGCAATATGATTTTCCTACCAGAACAGGAAAATTAAGAAATATATGAGCCAGTAAGTTCAGGCATCCATTAGATGCTTCAAGCCAATTTATATTCTAATGGGTCACTTGCTCATATAGGAATATAAATCAAGATATTCTTTATGTTTACAATCTCTAGAAGCAGCCTGTAACTGAAGATAAAATATGACCCCTAGAACTAGAAATTTTTTAATGTCATTTAGGATTGACAAAGAAGTCTGCCTTCAATTTAAAAAAAAAAAAAAAAAAAAAAAAAAAAAAAAAAAGGTAGTTTACAGATGCCAGGATTTTCACAGAAAAGCAGTTCATAGAAATGTCCTTGATCTTGTCATAGTAATCATCATCTTCTGAGCTTAGCATTTTACTGACTATACTATCACTTTTCTTGAATAAGGAAGACAATTTCTATGGAAACGGGAAAGTTTTCTACACATCATTAATGAGTTCCAGAAGAAAATTATATAATAGTAGTAATACAGAGCATGGAAGGAGCCCTTAAAAACAGATTTTTATTTAATTAATGAAGGGACAATCATGTTAAGGAAGCCAGGCAATTAGTGCCTCATCCTTTATGCTCCACCTAACTGTATAAATGGTTTCTATTTCTGGATGGAACAGGAAATCTTATTTTGCCCTCCAAATCCATGTGAATCCAGTTTCCAGAAATTTACCTGATATCTTAGCAAGATACATGTGCTTCTTTAGGGTTAATTCTCAAATAAATGAGAAGTTAAAATCTTTCTAATTGATAGCCAGTGGAAGAAACTCTTTAAAAATCAATAACATAGATAGAAACATAAATAAAGCCAAGATAATATCCTTTTGAATGTCAGCTAGCAGGTTTTTTTTGGGGGGGGGAGGGGGGCAGGTTGTGCCTTGATTTCTTATCTGTGAAACCTAGTTTATTGATCTCAACTTTCCAAGAACACATAGTTATAAATGTAGTGCAATATTTATATGTGGAAAACCGAACAAAAGCAATGACAATCTGAATATGAATTTTACTCCTGTAAAACTAATTATTGCCGACCGAAATGCAAGACTTAGGTGATGATGAATATGATAGGCTTCTCTTTAACACTTTAATGAGAAATATATATGCTCATTTATTTTCTTAAGAGCCAATATAATGCGATGCAAATCTCCAGTGAATTATCTAGCTTCTACAATACAAACCCAACTTGCTCTAGGTAGCACAGCCATAATTCTTCCATGCAGCTCTGTATCTGATCAATTCCTCAATTTCACAAAAAAGTTTTTAGTGTCAATGGGCAGAATGCTATTGACTAGGTGGACATCAAGAAAACCAAAAAGGGGAACATGGAAAACCTGTGGAATAGTCTGTTGTGCTTGTTTAATAGAACAACAGACTCAAGCACTTTTTATTAATTTTTCATTAATCAAACAACCAGTTTTACAGAAAGGGCAAAAGGGAAATATATGTGGACTCAATAGAGCAAGGCTGGAAATGACTCCCTGAACGTAAATAAGGAAAGAAATGCAATGGCTTTTGGTATGTAAAAGTATGGGACAAAAGGAACTATTCTGAGTCAAAATTAAGGTATACACAGAATTAATGGTCTATACATAGTCCAAGATTCCTAAGGAAAGGTTGCACACAGTAGGCTTTTGTGCAAAAATGGAGGGAACCCTCTATGTGTGCAAATCTGTCACGAATATGTGATCTCCTAATAAGTAACAGGATATTTTTGATAATGTTATGTGACACTGAGAGAAAAATAAGTGCCTTTGGGAAAGAGCTGCAGTGATTCAGCAAGCTAATGAGTTGCCTCATCTGAGTACAGTTCTGCTCCCACACATACTTTCCATTTAAATCATCTTCTACTATATCTGGTGACCTTTGACTGTACTCAGTACAATAGCATAAAAATTAACTTGGTGCTATTATGAAACATTTTGTCTCATCTCTCAGACTGAGAGTTTCACAGGAAGTGGACAGAATACAGTGATGGGATTTCCTTTGGAAAACACTGAAGGCCATAATCTGTCGTGAGAAAGAGCAAAAGCTCTAAGCTGATGAGAGGAAGGCAGAAGTGTCTACAGAAAAAAAAAATCATCATTTATTCTGCATTTCTACCAGCTGCTTCTAATAAATCTTCCTCTTTTTTAAACATGTTCATGTAACCTATTCTGGCAATTATTAGGGGGGCTGAGTGGGTGACTCAGCTGCTGAGGAACAGCAGTTAGAAAAATAGTGAGAATAAGTAAATTTTGCATTGCAGAATAGCCTTGCTGGTACTCTTTGTGTTCTAAGAATTAGTGCTTTGTGATTAATTAATTATGGATTTTCTAAGGTGAATGAAAACAATTCATAAACCAGAAAACAGGATTTGATGGTTGGGTATTGAGAGCAAGAAGAGCAAAAATCTAGATTGAGACAAAAGGATTATTCATTGCTCCTCTTCAAGTGAAAGGAATAGGAAGAAATACAAATACTGGTGAAGCCAGATCATGAATCATTTAGCAGCTGGCATAAAAGCCAAGTACAATTTATAGTGTAGTTTGTGATATATTATCAAATGCAGCATCTTAAAACCCTGGAACTTGACTAATTGCTGTTATGAAAGGAACTGGAAATATTGCAGAGTAGCTTGCATATATTAACTATATAAATAGTTTATTTGTACTCCCTCGCTACATTAAGAGGAAAAACAAACACAAAGCTGCAGTGCCTGAAAAACATGGGAAATGTTTACATCATAGTAGTATTTCTTCTGTTTGCTTTTATGATTGTTTGTTTGTTGGGTTTTTTGTTTGTTTTTTTGTTGTTTTGGGGATTTTTTTTTGTTCTTGTTGTTACTCTCAGACAAAAATGTTGCTCTTAAGACAAAACCTCTTTATATTAATAAAAGAAAGCTAAAAGAAAGCTCCATTTTAAAAAGTCTGTACCAGCTTTAAATTACATTAATTACATCTGGAATCATAGAAGGAACAAAGAAGTAGCTACATTTATTTGAAAATATTTCAGTGAGAGGATTTTATTTCCAATAGTTACAAGGAAGAAATAGAAACTTTCACAGAAATCTTTTTATTCATTTTTATCTTCCCTAAACTTTGAGCTTTGACTAAAGCTTTTACCAACATGAAAATATATGTAACTGGTATTCAGACTCTTGGACAAATGATAAAGTGCTTACCATTGGTTTTAATGGGTCTACGATTAAATGCTTAAAACAAACAAAATCCTCTATGTAACAGCCTCAGATCAACAATTAGATCCCTTATCACAACCTCAAACTTGAGAATGTTAGCATGTCACCAAAATACCTGTGTTTCTTTACCTTATCACCTGGTTCTCATGCATGTGGCTTCTGTCTTTTCACTTGGGATGACTCATGTTTTCATTATACAATTAAAGGTCTAATTCCTCAGTTGTACTGAAATAGATTTTGATGCACTTGAGGCATGTCATCAGTGAAGATCTACGTGTCTTCTGCTTTTTTTTTTTTTGCGCAACTCTGATTTTCTCCAGCTTTTCTCCAGAAAAGCTCATTGCTGTCCATTAGCATGGAAAGCATCAGGCTTGATGCCTTCATATCTCTTTCTCATGTGAGAGTACTCCTCCCAGGTTATACGGAGTCCTTCTGAAGAAAAATTCAGAACTGCAAACAGTTTCACACTGTGGCAACTCTGTCCAGAACAAAAAACTTAAGCTAAAGGTTAGTCAAACTGAATTTAGATGATCCATAAGAACAAATTAATTTACTGCAGTAAATTACTATTAAAGTAATTTAATACATTTAGTACATTACTGCCTATTTAGCTTTATTTTTAGGTGCTGAGATCTCAGATACATGGATTAAGTTACAGAATCCTGAATGGCAGAAATTTGGGAGGACTGTGATTGAGATACCACAGCAATCATTCTACATAAGCTTGACTGGCTCAAGTTGTATGACAGACAAATACCTTGAGCTGAATATAAGTTTAAAACTTACATTAGATAGAAGGAGAAATTGTATGATTATTTCTTCCACATATGTGAGCAGAACAAGTATCTTAAAAAATTGGAAGAGCTAATAAAAAAAAGAGCTGCTTATAAAAAAAAAGCAACTGCACAAATGACATTGTGTTGAAAATCTCAGTGCAAAATGATAAATATTAAAAAGCAAGTTTATATTTTACAGGGGATGAAATATTTTGCCAACTTTATGATAAGGTACTTTTTAAAAATAAAAAGTTTTGGAAAGTTAAGAGACATGGTATCTGGCTAACTCTGTCATTTTACTGTGTGTGCAGGAATTTTCAAAGGATTCTATGAAGGCAATATGCTCAGTCTACAATTAAACACAGGAACTACTCTTCCCTTCACTTGGAACAGCATTCATGCATGTACACTGGAAAGTATATTACATTTAGAAGTTGAAGCCACAGCATTCCTTTCCTATTTTATGTACTTGACAAACTGCATGTGTCTCTATTGTTCATAGTAATTTAGATATACATTTCACATGTAGCAACTATCCACTTTCTTCACCACTGCAGCTTGTGATTTTATATCATCCCAAACAGATGCACTTTTCATTTAAAATTCTGAAAGTTGGCAGACATCCTTACCTTTTGCCTTGAGCTGTTAATCTAAATTGAGAAATTACAGGTTATTAAGTAATACGTTGAGCTGAACTAAAGGCTAATGAATTTTATTTTATTTTTTTTTTAGTCTGAAATAATAACTGGAATAATAACCTACAGATCTTGTTAAAAAATGTCTCAACTTGTAAGGTTTTGACAGCCTGTTTAGACAAGTCCGGAAAAGGCAGTATTAGTGAGAATGTCCATTTCTGGTTAAAGGTACTAATAACTTTGAGAAGAAATTCTAAAAAGCAAATCTAGAATCACAGTCAGGCAAGAATGCAAGATTTGTTTTTGTTTATGTGTAGTTGTTTGTAAGAGTGGAATGCTTTAGTGTCTGACAGGATCCTGCAATACCAACTAGAACCAAGTATGTGCTCACTACTCTTTGATGAAAACATGTTTTATAGAGGGGCAACTTTTAATGCAAAACAGCAGAAAACTCTGCATTGTTGCAAGGCTGCATCCCATATGATGCTGCAGAAGGCCACATGAATTGCTGGAAGAAAGTTAGACGTTGTGAAGGTGATTCCACACTCCATACAGTAAGAAAGTTGTTACACAGTTCTGAGAATGACAGTAACGTTATTAAGGTCTGCATTATATACCAGCACACCACAAACTACTTAGCATGAACACAGGACAATTATCAATGGGCTTAAGTTACTACAACTTAAGTTACTACATAAACAAAACCAAAATCTTAATGGATATAACAGCACAGGCTACCTATGGAGGGGTTTTGGCAAAAGTAATTAAACGTATGATGAGACCAAGAAATGTAAATGAGGAAAAGAAAATTGAGTGAATACTTCTTAAAGTCTCGTGCAGCTATATTGCTTTTAATTATTTGTTCTGCACAGATTTCTCAAAGGTTCTGGAAAGATTCAAGCTTTGTCTAAAAAACAGGTTTGGACAAACAATTCTTATGACCTTTTAGAAGCTCCAGCATTCACCCAGTGCATCCCCTACCCTCCATAAATATGATGACTCTAAAACAAGCCACTAAGAAACTTTTAAAGCTGTTTTTAAGGTTTTAAACTTGACAAAAAAATCACTGAAAACCTTAGACGTTCAGTGGCCTGAATGCTACTCTCCCTTTATCAGAGAACAAATACTTTGGCACTAAGTATTTAAAAATCTACTTTTCACCAAATACATGGTAGTTCTCGCATCCACCAAGCAAGAGCGGGGCTCTGGTTTCCCCGATTCCAGCAGGGATAGAGGGAAGGCCCGAGGCCTGGGTGAAGCTGGCAGTGTGTAACCTCACCTGCCCGTCACTGGACTGCCTAACAAGCCGCCTTATCCCTATCAGATGGGGACGATCCTACGGGGTTAAGAGAAACTGCCGAACGTGAGCAGCACCGCCGATGTGGACCGGTACCGCCACTTCGGGGTCGGGTGCCCAGCAGAGGCGCGGCTGTGATCCGCAGCTCATTCAGCCGCGCCCTGGCACGGGCCAAGCCCTGGAAAACAGCCCTTCCCATTTTAAGCCGCCCCCTGATAACGCGAGCGGCAAAGCCCCGGCTCACCGAGGTTTCAGGCGCGGGAGGCGAGCAGCCGAGGCACCGGGGCGCACAGCCCACCGCCTCTTCCTGCCTTACACCGGATCTCTCCAGATTTGATGGGAAACAGAGGGGCTGTCGCGCCCGGGTACCCGCAGTCAGACGCCTCTGGTAACCAAAGCGCACCCAAACACCGTTCCCCATCCCGCCCGCTTCGGGNGGTGCCGGCGGTGCGGAGCCGGGGGGCTCGGTCCGATCCCGGCGGTGGAAGGGTTCCTCGCTTTCCTGTAGTTTCTCTCCCGGGTAGCAGAACCTGGCGCTGCGAAACCTAGAGCTGCTCTCTCCTGAAGGAGTGTTGCTGGCGGCTTTTGTCGTTTGCTGACTAATCGCCGGTATTGGTGCTGCTGGTTCGTCCGACCAGCCATTGAGCCCATTCTGTACGAACAAGTGAGTAAATTCGTTTTTATGTAGAAACAAGTTGCTGGAGTGCATTTGTACCATCTTGGTTAGCAGACTAGAAGCAAACCGACTTGCCAATGCTTTTTTTTTTTTTTTTAATTAGTTAACAGACACTCACAATGTGGTGTTTTTAAGGTTGATTCATTAAAATCTCTTAGCGTGGTGCTTCAGGTGGTATGCTGTGAAACTTAGAGGGCATGTTTACAGGCTTTCCTAGTGGGTTTGCTGGCAAACCCTTAATAGGTACTGTAGTGACAAAAGGAGTTGGAATGTTATCCAGGATTTTTTTTGTCTTAATGCATTTTGTAAGGAAAATCTTATGTAAGTATATGCATAGCTATAAACATATACTGTGCAAAACTGGCCTTTATTTTGCGCATTGTTAAACAATCATAAATGACATGCACTGTTAAGCTCATTAAGTATTGCTGTCTTGATTATGACTGCTTGGAGGAATAAAGAACTTACCTGCACTGTAGACTCTCAGCTTTTCTGAACACTTAACTGATGTCTAGCATGTGCATTTTATCCAGAGCTGTATTGAGATGTTAAAATCCAAGATGGGAGTAATGCAATTTTCGCTTTTATAGGGAAAAATGAGGTAGAGGTTTCTTTGTTAACTATATTTTAGGATATGTCTTCTACTGATCTGAATATCCTTTTTTGTCATTTTATTCTGAATGGAGAAGTTTCACCAAGTGAAACAGTAATACCACTTTTTCCCACTGTAAATAATTCTGCTGGCCTGAAATAGAGAAATTACCTGGCAAACAGACTGTTTCATCGATTGAGAATGATGATGATGAAATCTTTCTGTCTTGCTATTGTACTTTTGTTTCAAATAGATGTATTTGCTTAATGAATTAAAGGTTTTGCTTGTATATGAATTTCAGAATCTAAAATACCAGTTCTGCTACGGTGATACACTGCCTTTTCTGTAATGTTTTTTTTTTTCCTGTGTGATTAAGATAAAGATACTCAGGGTTAGTTAGAAGATCTAACCTGTTTACTTGTAGGCCTGTGTTAAAAACCTTTCTGAATTTTTTCTTCCCTAAGAAAAATAAATAGTAACTAAATCTTCAAGAGGGTTCTTTCTCATCCAGTTTACTTACATATAGTTAACAAGGTTGAATTTATTTCCTGTGGTTATTTTGCACTTTTTAGCAGTCTCATAACTAGATTAAATAATTTTTTGCATCTGGGACAGTGTGTCAGAATTTTGTATACTAACTGCATGGGCACTGTTTCATATGAAAACAGGACTGTTTCTTCTTCAGTAGTGACTATGCTAAGTTGTTCTGTGATTAGAAGTAATCATGTTTGCATGTATGTGTAACATCTTTACTTTTGTCTTCATAGTATTTTATTTTAAAATAATTTTAAGTCTCCGAGTCTTCAGGTTAAGTTTAGGTTAGTTATGAGTTTGAGACAGCAATAGGTGAAATGTGAAAGGAAAGTGGCAGTGGTTGCTTTTCTGCAGTGTCTTGTAATTACAGAGCTTTATAAAGAACAGGGAACAGGTCAGCTGCATTAACTATCTCTATCTAACTTTTCTTAGTAAGACCATGCCAGCTAAGCATTTTTTTTCAGTCTGTTGTAAACAAGATATTAATCTGCTTCGTACTCCTTATGTTTTTCATTTTACTTTTAACTGGTTGTTTTGGAATGGCAAACATAAGTAGTAATGGAATTTAAGGAACAAACAAACCACAGTGAGAAAAAAGTTGCAAAGGTATTGGCATGCTGCTTCTTCACAATTTAAACTCACTTATAGATCTGGAAATTAACTGCAGGAGTTTTTAGTCAATGATACGTACCCACAGTTTTATGAGCAGTGCTTAGGGAAATAGTGGGACAATAATTTTCAGCAGAGGACTGTTAATGATCTTAAACTAATCACATCTGAGGGTTATTTAGCAATGAAAATGGGATGGTATAATCACAAGCAGCAACTACTGTACCCTGGAAGAGCTGGCACAAGTGTAAGACTTACTGTTTACTTTTATTCTGGGCCTTTAACTTCAAAAGTATGTTTAGACTTGTATATAATTATTTTCCCTGATCTAGTAAAAAAAAAAAAAAAAGGTAACTTCTATTTAATGGTTAATCCTTAATTAAGGTGTTGCTGTTTGTTTGTTTGCTTGTTTGTTTATTCACCGTGTAGGCATTGTAATATTTCCTTAAGGCTGCTGCATAACCAGTGCTGCCCAGCATCCTGCCTCTGCTGAGCTTGTTTCTTTGAGTGCCGTTTTGGGTAGCCTCCTAGGCACTGTCACTGTGCCTCAGCTGAAGTAGTTCATTGAAGAAAAGTGTTTAAGCTGAATGGTTGTATAAATAGAAGAAGACTAGTAAGAAAGTAGTGAAAAGCTAGGCCAATGATGACAGTGACTGGAACATCTGTCCCTCCCTGTGACCTTAGGTAAGCCAGCTATAAGTAATGTCTACTCTTCCACGTAGGGAGAATGTAGAAGTGTAGACATTATAGCATAGAATGGTGTGTAGAATTGGTTTGGATTTTGGTTATTTAGCTTTCTGAAAGCAAAGGAACTTCTGAAGCTCTAAGTAAAGAGTGAAGCACTCTGCAAGGTTCAGAAGATGCAGATGAATTTATTTTTAATAGATTTAGATCACCTTTTATATTTGGTTTTAGTGTTCAATAGATGATCTTCTCACTACCTTAAATGAATGAGTAGGAGAATTCTTTTTAAGAATGGGTGCAGAGAATATTTGTAAATATTAAATATGCAAGATTTTCAGAATCCTACAAATGCTCTTACCACTGAATTCTCCTAATGTATGAGAATTCACTTTATTAGTGAATTATTTATTAGAATTCAGTTTATTGAACTGCATTATCCTTCCTCTGTGGCGTAGAGCTTTTTTGTAGTTACTCCATATCTTGTTTATTCTCTTGTTTCCTTTATCTTGTGTTTCGGAGTGTATCTATATGCAAAACCTCAGCATGCATTTTAGGGAAGTTTTTTAATACCAGATAGATAATATCCACTTTTGGCTATTTAAAGAAGGGTATTTTATACAAAATAATTGTACCCTGAAGGTATGGAAAGATGACAAAATTGTTTGCTTTTTGTGTATGTGTAGTATTCTGTTGCTGCCTTCTGTATTGGAGTTAGGAATGGGAGCATGTATATTAATTAATCACAACTGTCCAACAACCAAAGTAACTGTAGGTTACAGCAGTTTGTGACAGACACACAGGTTATGGTTTGCATTCTAGAAGTAGGTTTATTACTTAATCTGACTTTCTGTGGAATGTCACCAGTGTAATTAGAGTAGTGTTTTGCTGTGCTTTATGATCTTCCCTATAAGCTTACTAGCCTGTTTAAATTTTAATATACCAAGACTTTTTTAGTAACTGTTTTACTTAACTAAAATCTGCTAGTGATTTAATGTCATTTTCCTAAAAAGGATTTTTTTACAGATTACATGGATGTAACTGACTATATGGGAATTGTTACTCTCCATCAATTAAATCTCCATCACTTAAATTATGTTCTTTTCAATTGAGATGGGATGTGGATTGTAACAGTGGAGGATAATTTTCTCTTCAGTAGTACACAAATAGTTATTTTATGACAAGGAAGGCCTAGATTCCAGTTTAAAGTTGTCATGGGTTGTCATGGGTTGTCATGGGTTGTCATGGGTTGTCATGCTTTCTTGTAGGCTTTGTGTTTATTCATTGACTAATTCCTGAGGTGCCATGCTCTATATTCAATAAAGTATGCATAGGAGCAGAAAATATATGGAACAGTTTCAAACAGAGGCATTGTTAATGGTGATGTTTACATGACAGCCTATGGATGTTATAGAGACCAAATCTTTTAAGAGATGCACTAAACCTGCTGTGAAACTGCAGATACTGGAATTATGTTGCAGGCTGTTGGGAAGGTTGTCCTTTGTTACCCTATACTTCTTCCCTCACCCCTTTCCTGGCTGTTTAGTTTTGTACCTTCACTTGCTCTGCATCTGCCTCTTGTATCCTCTGCTAAGTTGAATCAGCTTCTGTTCAGTAGCAAGTTTCTGTTGAGTGTCTGAACTTTCTCCTAGGTTAGTCAGTGGCTTGGCTTTGTAGAGCTGAGGCTTATTTAAATTAAGCAGCAGGAGCAGCTGGTACCTATGGCTTGCTGCAGCAGGAGAAGGGAGCCATACTGACCCATTATATTGTTATTTTTCAGATGTAGATTGTATTTTAGTCTTGTAAATGTTCTTTTTGGTTCAGTTTGTCTTTGGGCTTGAGGTTCTAATTACCTAATAAGTGTTAACTTGTTACGTTTTGAAGGATGCATGGACTATATTTTAATAGAAAAATATGGTTGTGCTTCAGAAGTATTGGCTTCCTTGCAGATTACCTTTGTTATGATGGAACTTGTAATTTTAGTTCAGGATAGGCACCCCTGTGCTGCCTAGAAGAAAACAGTAGTTTAAAATTCCATTGTTATGTGTAGAAAAGTCTCTTGAATACCTTTCTGTACTTAAGGCACTTAACATTTTCCGTGTTAGGTTGTTATATTTGGACTTAAATGGACTTGCTTTTCTGTGTGAGAAAACATGAGAGATTTTTCATGTTTCAACAGCTTTTATTAAGGTCCTTGGTATTGCTTTAGAGGAGTTCCAGTAGCTTAAAGTGAAGTACGTAATTAATTTCAGACATTATTGTTGATATCAGCTTGTCCTGGTTTGGGCCAGGATAGAGTACATTTTCTTATTTGTAATTTTGCTTTCAGCTGCATCTCTTAAGGAGTTGCCCTGGCTGAAATTAACAGCAAGTTTCTCCGTCAGTGTTTGCTTCTAGGACTGATAACACTCAATGTTTATAGTTACAACTAGAGAATGGTTTGCAGAACCAAGGACACTGCTTGGTTCCGAGGAACATCTTATTTCTGGAAAGAGTAAAGAGTGAAGGGGTCACACCTGTAATGCTTCTTTATGGAGGAGTGGACAAGTGACCACAATTGACCAAAATGAGTTTTCCATCCCATACATGTCATCCTTCGTATGAATTTGAGGGATCATTGCCACTTCCTCTTTGCCTTCACCTTTCTCTTCATCCATTCTTCATCTGTGCCTGTTTGCTTTGGCATCCTGGGAGGATTCCATCCGTTCGTCTGCCTGTGCTCCTGATCCATGCCAGCCTGAATCTGTGTGTTCCTGCCTCCAGCTCCCGACTACTGCTGACCCCAGGAGTCCAGCCTGGACTTTCCCAGGGCTGCCCTGCAGCCTCCGTGGTGACATGAGAGTTATTGGGGGAAGAGGGGAGGAACCTGGTATTGTTTTTCTATATATTTGTATATATTTAATAATTTTTCCTCTTTTATCATTACTGTTTCATTAAAGCAGTGTAGATTAATTTCCAACCCATAAGTCTCCCTTATTCTTTCGTCTTTATCAGCGAGGGGAGGGGGTTTAATAGAGAGCATCTGTCTTTCTGTTAATTGTCATCCCAGCAATAAACTGTGACACAGCTTAAATGTAGGTATTGCCCACATAAATACAGATACCTTCATTTTTGCAGTTGTCTTTGGAAGGTGAAGTAATACCGGAGATTGTATGGTCGGGGAAATGATTGCTATAAGGAACATGGGAGACATGTTTCACTCTGGCCTAGATCACTGGTATTTTCTTACTTGTGCACTGCAAACACTGGCTTCTGAAAAATTCTTGTCTTTGAAGATAATGTTCCTATAAACTTCATAAAAGACAATTTATTCTGGAGTAGATACTTGCTAACTATACACAGTGAATTAAGATCATTGCCTGTTCTGTGTGATACTAGTGGAAAAACTATTCAGTTTACAACTTGTACTGAGCAGGCAACAGAATATCTTTCATGTTTGCTAAGTGAGAAGTGAAGGTAAGAGTTATATCGTGGGAAGAAACCATGGATTTTGTGAGAAAGAGCTCTAGATGTAGTGGGGGGAGGCCTGGGAATACTGTGGAAACATGGAACACATCCAACAAGCTGAAATTACTGCAGTGAGGCTGTGTGGGTGTTTAATCTGTAGAGAGCTATGCTTAGCTACCATTGCTGCTTTTAAGGAATGATTTTCTTAGTCTGAACCAGTCTTAGTCTCCCTAAGTAGTAAATTAAGAGTTCACTATGCAGTACCCATATCAAGATGCTAACAGTTCCTTATTTTAGTGCATTAGAACTTTTTTAGTTAGTTAATTGCCACCAGATCTTGGCAAAACTACAGGTGTCAGTAGCATGTAACATATTTTGTAGTCAGGACTTGTAATTTGCTCCAGACAATTCCATATTCAGTATTGTTTGGTTTTGTGAAAAACTTTAGGAGACCATCTTTTTGCTCTGAATTTTTTAGGTAGCAGTTTAGTTACGTTTTGTATTAGCTGAGTAATGATGATTTTAAAAATTTAATTATGGCTAGCTTCTGTTTCTTTAAATTTGTGTCCCTAGTGTTCAATATGAAGATGGAAAACATGATTCTGATTGGTGTGGTGTCTGATGCTTTTTTAGTCTATAACATTCCATATTAGATTTGTCAAGTAAGAAAAAACTATAGAAGTCTTTTTGAAGATATGATGCTGTAGTTTCATTTTAATAAAGACACTTTGAGTAGACACTATAATGAAAGCCATGCATGTGAGAAGAGTTGCAAGTATATTGGATAGTAAAATACTGGAAATTTGTTGCTGTAGAAGATACCTGTCTTATTTTATGAAGACTATTTAAACTGGAGATTCATATGATTGGCATGTAGCCTGTTATTGTCAGAAAACCTTACTCAGGAGGCAGCTTTCTGTCCTATGGAGTTATCCCTTACGTGCAGAGTTGGCAGAAACACATATCGTTAACATTTGTTTTAAGGTTGTGTATTTTCAGTGGCAAAAACGTAGTCAAATTAAGCTGAAGTCTCTTATGCTCTTTTCTGCCTCAAGCAGAAATACAAATAGTTTGGATTAAACTATTTGGCTGATTTGGAAAATGAACATAGGTGAAGATGTACCAATATAGGTGGAGAAAAAAAAGCAAACCAAAAAGAAATTATAAAAACTCCCACTCACCCAACCAAATTGTTGATATATGTTCTGGTACTGTGAAGGTGTGCACTAGAATTTTGGTGGAATGCTCTAGCAAGCAATTGCTGCTAAGGCAGGTTTTGCTGAGGCCTAAGACTTAGAAACACCATTTTTAACAGTGAAGCACAGCTGACAGTTCGGAAGAAATTCAGCTAAAACTAAGTTCTGACTGTATTTCTGTGCTACATGAATGGAGCAGAACTTTTTTGGAATCTGGTTTGTTGTGATGGGAGATCTCTGTGCTGCTGAACACTGAAATTTACCACAGTGACTTTCCAGCTTGTGTTTGTGGTGTTTTCTATGCTTCTACCCAGTAAAAGGAGGAAATACATGAGTTCCCACAGTGAGTGCGTGACTAGGACTTTGACATGGGCCTTGTCTGAGCTGGGTGACAAAGGAGTATTTGTGGGCATCTCTGATCCTAGTGCTTGTACCTGTACTAGCCACATGTGGAAGAGAATGCTTTGAACTGCATTTTGGTTCAGTTGTAGGCTGTACTAAAGTAGGTGGAGAACTATGGAGAGAAAAGCCTAAGTGATTCAGGAATGGATGAAAGTGGTAAATTAATTTTTGTTGAGGTCAGAATGAAGAAAGGCTGAGATACTTAAATATACTCTCAGTAGTTTGGTGTTGCCAAAGCCTGTGAAACTGAAGTACGTGCCTCTGGACGTTTGGCCTCATAAGAAGGATTAGTGCTCAATAGTACTGATAGCAGGGGACTGTCTTATGGGATCAGTTTGTGATCTGTCAGGCATAAGCATGCGCTCTGTTATTTTCTAGGCTTGTTTTTCAGGCGTGTAGCACAGCAGTTTATTCCTGATGTGACTGAAATTGAAAAATTGAGTTAAAAATACTTAAACCTGAAACTGACTCCTCTGTAAGTTCATACAGTAGAATATGACCATGTAATTAAAGATACGGGCAAGGAGGAATGGATAAATAAAACGGACTTTTTATTTTGAAAACAGCACTTCACAGTCACTGTAGGATGGTAGAGCACATTGTGTATTCTATCCAAATTCTAACCTAAAATCAGAATTATGATCTTTTGGACTATTAGAAAATGTTTTGACTACATTGTGCTAGAGAGCTTTAACCTTGTGCTTTCGTCTTCAGACATACTTGTGGTAAATAAAATACAATGCTATCCTTGCTTTTTTCCTTAACTTTTAGATGTGTTTAACTTTGCAGTTTCTTTAGCCTAGCTTTAAACTAATCTGTAACTTTCACAGCTGAGTGCTGATGGTAGGATGTCTGATGTAGAAAATCAAAGTATCCATTATAGTTTTAGCTGGCTCAGCATTAGTTTTCAGTCAGCTGTGGACTAGATAGCCCCTTAAATGTTTCGGGAAGGTGGTGATCAAAGTGGAAAAATTAATTACTGGAATGCTGCTTAACCATATTTTATCTCCTTTTTCTGCTCCTTAGTAAATAACATGTAAAAGTGTCATTAATAGTTTAATTTTTAAAATTATTCCTTCTGTTTAAACAACTCCCTTCTGCAAACTGACCATCAGCAGTTACTCTAAAATGATCCTGTAAAAAACATGCACACATGAAGATTTTAACCAAGTAAATGCTTTCACTGCAGTGGAATCCTAAAGTAGAGCTGGTGGCATTGTGTGGTTAAAGCCTGTAGTGGAGTGTGATTTGTGGATTAGGGCTAAACTTCTGTGTCAATGACAAAATATATGTGCTTATGCACCAAACAGAAAATAAGAGTCTTCAGCTGATGTTAATTTTACGTTTACAGAAGTTGTTTGGGAAGTTTAATTGTTAAGTAATTAGTCTAGTCTATCATTTGGAGAAAAATTTGTACTGAGTTAGGGTGACCCTGCGTAGTATACGTGTCTTCTGATGTGATTGTAATTTAACCAGAACTGGCAGATGGGTAGTGAAAAAGGCTGCATTATTGTTGGTTGTCTGTAGTATTGTAGTCTTTAAAGAGACAAAATTAAATGTACAGATCAGATACTAAAGTTTGAGCATTGGTTGCCTTCAGATTTCCTCATGTGGTGTACAAGCTTCATACAAGGAAAATTACAGTAGCTTAACTAGAATGGACTTTTTAAACAAGCTTCAATAAAGATAAGGTGTAATTTTGGTTAGTTGTTGTAGAAAGACATTTAAATGTGTTAATAACTAAGACTGTTCGTTAGCTTTTGTGTATTTAAGAATGACGTGTCCGTATGCACTTTGCTGATGAACTTTCCCTAGGGAAAATGTTATATACCTGCACCTTTATAACCTTGTTCTGGAATCTTGTACTAATTATGTTAGCTGACAATAATGCATGGCTGTTGATTCTGTAAGAGGGAAATGTAATTTTGGATACGTAACCTGACAGGAAAACATGATTTTTTAGAAGGCTTGGCTTTGTAAATTTTTATTCATAAGAAAGCCACTCAATTAGCCTGTTTGAGTAAATCTCATATGTATTCAATTGTAGACTGAGACTGAGTATGTAGATTTGCATTTCATTACATAAAACTTAATGTTGTATGGGGGAATCTTACAAGCCTCTAAAAGTAAGCAGCTAATTGAAAAAAAATTACTATATTTTTCAGGAATGCTTATCTTATTTGCATGCCGGAATTCTTAAATCCCATAGTAATTTTGTTCTACGAAACTGTTCTGTTGATATTACAGAAGGTAGAAACCTAAGACTAGATGCTGCCTGAATGGTCAGAGGCAGTAATAGAAACTGAATAGAGGAATCTGTGGAAAACTTAGACTTTTAAGTACAAAAGACAGAGGTTGTAGTGTAGAAGGTACCTGAGAAGCAAACACTGCATTGTAGGAAATGCTGATAACAATAATAAATTTTAAGTGCACTTGGGAACTGTTAGCTACTTTGGAGTGCTTGCTGAAAAACACAAACTAAACAAAACTGTTTTGAGGCCATGTATATTGAGAAACAAATTGCACAGCTGAACTCCTTCATGATCTGTTAAAAGGAGGTTTCACGTGATTTTGAAATAAGGTTATTCTGTTTACTTTCTCCAATTAACATGCATCTTCTGAAGGATGACGAGTTTGATCTGAATGTGATAAATACATAGTACTTGCTTTGCTTGTTTTCCTTCTTTGCTGCTGAAAAGCAAAAGTAGGACCTAATTTTGGTAGTTCTGAAAGGCGAGCTGACTGGAAAGAATGTGAACAATGGCCTTTGACCTGAGTGTAGATGTTATTCAGGTGCCTCTTCACTTTTTTTGTGTTCCGTTTTTCATCTTGTGTAGACATCAGCCTCTTACACGAAACTGGAAAAGTTCACCCTTGTTTCTTGGATTAGTTAACATCTGCTGCAAAATATTACTGTTGTGTGGTGTGGTAGGGTTTTTTTTCTGTTTTTTTGCTTCTGGTTTTTTTTCTGTTTGTTTTGTTTTTGTGGGGTTTTTTTTTTTACTGTTTTTTTGGGAGGGAGGCATCAAGAATAGTACTGCTTCATAAGATTTTCATGTTCCTTTTACAGAGCTTCCAAGATAGTTGCTTACCTGAGTGAAGTCAGAATGGTTAGTACCTAAGCAGTGGGAGGAAAAAAAAATTCTTAGATGAATCAACTAACCTCTGAAAGTATAATGAACAGTAACAAGGAAAGAACAGATAATGCCAAGTTGTATTTTGTTTTGTATATATAAAGATTAAAAAAAATTAGAAAATTAGGCTGCATTACAGTTGCAAAACTAAAACTGGAATTCCCCATGTATTTTGAGTGAATTATGTTGTTGTGAACAAAATTAATTACTTATGAAGTTTTCATTATGTTGAGGTTTCATTTAGATAACTCCTAAGAAATGTAAAATGGTACAGTAATGAACAATTTTGATACAGGTTATTGATAGTGGGAGAAATTGTGTCAGTGGAAATTAGGAAATATTTTTGTGCTTTTCTTAGCTCATGTCATAAGTGTCTATCACCTCTGGAAGTTTTGTGTATTGAGTATGCCAGCACTCTTTTTGTTTGTTTGTTTGTTTGTTTTGTTGTTGTTGTTTTTTTGCTTGTTTTTTTTTTTTGTTTGTTTTTTTGTTTTGACTAAGATAAAAATGATTTAACCTTTTTATCTGCTTCTGAAATCTAGAAAATGATGAAATAGTATCCTTAAGTCCAAATCAGTTTGGTTACGTTTGAGATATGCAACGAACCTTTTAACATCTGTTTTTCTTCTGTAGTTTGTATATGAAAGTATTTTTCAGGCTCAAGGAATGATAAAAAGAAACAACTATCAAAGTAGTGTGACACAAGTATGATAAGTGCCTATTTGTATGAAAAATAAAGCTTTAGTTAAATTTATTCGCAACATAGATTGTTGCAATAGCAACTGTATTATTTTGGGTCAAATGAAGATCATGTGAGATTCTGAATTTCTTTGAACTGAATGGAAAATAATTAAATATGTAATTATTAAGGTGTGGATTTATTTGTCTTAGTAAGCAGTGAATCTTACTAAAACATATATTAAATTCACAGTTATTTTCCAGTTCAAATTCTGTTCCAAGAGTTCTTAGAAGGTATAAACTGCTGTCCTGTTCTATCAAGAGCTCTTCAGTTGTGAATTTTTTTGCTGTGGATTTGAAATTTCACAAGTGTCCTCTCTTTCATGGAGATACGTATATAAAAATGAATGATAAAAATGCAGTCATCTTACAGCCATGCTAGAAAGAAATGCTTGGTCTTCTCATGAGGCACACAAACAATAGTAGATAATAGTTGATTACATATTTGAATTTGATTACCTCACAATGAAGCTCTCATTCTGAGCTTGATTTCAGATTTGAAGTATGAATTGCCTTTTTTCTACTGTTAAATACTTCTAAACGAGTTCTGCTGAATAAAATTCTGTGTTATTCTATCTGTAATCTAAATTTAATTTTAATATTTAAATACATATTGGACTGTTCTGTGTCTGAAATAGGGGCTTATTATTCACTTAGTAGGTGAATTATTTCGTAAGAACTGTGAATAACATTAGAGGAAGGTTCTTGGAAATCTGTGGCAGAGGCACTGGAAACTTTGTGTTCTTCTAGGTGTGAGAAGAAGCTTTGTTTCTAGTTTGAGGTCAGTGAAAAACCTGTGAAACCTTGGAAGTGTATGAACAAAGAATCTTGAGGAAGTGAGAAAAGCTGAACATGTATCAAAATAGTAGAAATATTTGTGAATTTTTAAATGTCTTGTGTTTAAACCAGGTGTTTCTTCAGTGTTTGTTTTATGGGGGACTGACTTTATCTCCCTAGCTCTTGTTCTATTGTATGCTTTTTCTAAAAGTACAGAAAAATGTTAGTATACTGATGGTATTAAGGATACAGGATCTTGTAATTTCAGTCTGATAGGTACTGCAAGTGTTGCTTAGGGAAACAGTTTTGGTTGTACGTTTCATGTAACATTGCCACTTTCAGACAGTGGAATGTTTTATTTAGCGACTTTAATGTTCTCTTAATAGGCTTATTTAAAAGTAAATCTAAAACCAAGAAAGGAATGAGGCAGCTGGCAAGAGGTAAAGATGACTTGCACTTTTGCAACGTTGTTATGACATGCACCTTGGAACATCTGAACCCATAAAACTACAGTGGTGCTGCTGCCTCAGGCTCCGTCATTTGAGAGATGCTGTGAATAAAGAAGGTTCCTAAATGAGTTAGTTGCATGAGTATATGTATCTTTCTCTGTAATTTAGGGATATCTCCAATGTTTCCTGGATGTAGCTTCTTTCTGTGTGCCAATCCTTGTATTAGAATTTTAATATTAGCAGCCTGCAACTTTTTGACAGTAATTCAACTTTGACCCTAAAATATACTTTGAATTTGATGGTCTTACATAAGTGTGTGTGTCTGTGTAAGAAACTAGAAATACTCGTGTGATAGTGAAACTCAATGGTGCTTTAAGATTTCCATCCTAGCTGGGGCTTATTACTAGTAGATGTGAAAGAAATTTTGAGGGGTCATTGGTATGCTTGTTGTATGGTTGTTGGTAGTGATGCAACTAGAGAATACACTGTTGTTTCCAATGCCCTTGGAAAACAAAATCTTTAAACTGACTATACAGTTTCATAAATTTGTGGCCTTGTGTAATTATCCTTTTTCTTACACTGTTCTGTTAGGTTTTGGGGACTGAATCAAGGAAGAAAAGATGAGGAGGATTCAAAAGAGAGGGTTTTTTAGGGTAGGTTTAGGTAAAGGTTGTTTTGCTTCAAGGATTTTGCTTCACAGATTTTCTTTAGCAGTGTATGTTTGCTTAATACAAAATCTGTTCTTTTGGCTGATAAGTGAACTCAGGAAAAATTGCAGCAAAGCTGTTGGATATATTGAATGTGCAATGGAAGATGGAATAGAGCCTGAAAATGTTTTTCTAAGTCACCCACTTATTCACTGTATGTAGAATATTAGTGGTTTTTCTTCACTGCCTTTAAACATATCTCTTTAGATGTTTAGGCAAATACTCAGTATAAATTATTGAGAGCTCATAGTCTATTTTTTAAGGTAAAAACTACTGAAGTACTTCACAGTGAACTTACTTGGAAACAAGATACTTGCTTGAATTTAATTTCTGTGTGTCTAGTTCTGTAGGAATTCTTGGGGAGTTTTCAGTGTTTAGAGTTCTTTAGAATTATACAACTGCACGGCATGAATTTAAATAAAAGTTGAGTGTAGTTGTGAACTGAAGTATCATTTTTGCTTACATGCCTACATAGTTCCATCAAAACTAATTCAGTTGCTCTTGATGTGGAGTTTTATGCAGCAGAGTGCTAAACAAACATTTCAAACACTGAATTTTCTGAGTTGGGAGTCTTTGTCCTTAATAAATAGTAAAGATTTGTGTGCCAATCAATTTGTGAAGCATATTCTGCAGAGTAAAAATGTTCCTTCAAGGAAATAGTTACCAAATACCACAAAATTGCTCATCTAACCATTATAGACAGTACAAGTCTTTAGAGAATGATCCCTTTAGTCCTTTCCTTGGCTTTGTTGAAGTCTTTAATCACCTGTTCTAGTTCAGGAAGAATGTTACTGCAGTGGAGACCAAGTGCAAAGAACTTTGGGAGTGATAGTGCTTGTAGGTGAGCTAGAGCATCTTTCTTTAATGGAGCAAAGAACTAAACAAACCCTCCTGAGCTGGGATTAACTACTGTAGTTCCAGAGTTATCAGTTTAGCCTCACCAATGTGTTGGCGAATCCAAGTCAATAAGTTTTGCCTTTCACTTCTTAGATTAAATGTAGTAAAGCTAGTACTGGCAGAAATGGTTAATACTCTAATGGTTAATACCTAAAAAATGCAGTTGCCCTCAAGTGCTTTTTCATTGCAAATTGAAATTTTGTTTTTGGTTTGGTATTACTGTAATTACTGTAATCTTGTTGCTAAGTTTATATTTATTTGGTTATTTTGACTGTATATTCTGTATTTAAGTAATTTGTTCACAAGGACTAACAGCATTGTCTTTTGCCTTGACATTAGTTTATATTTCCAAAACTTCACCTGAGATTGCTTTTGCTTTTCTGCAGTTAAGTGTATGGCAGCTGTCAGTCAACTGAAACATGTTTCTAGCTACTGTTTTTACTCTTGCTTTTCTTCCTCACTTCTCTCCTTGCCTTTCAGTTATCCTCTCTACAATGTCCTTTAACTTCCATCAAATAAGTAGAAACTCTACTAGCTACTGTTAGTTTTGTATCTCAGTTGCTTTCCTTCGTAGAGGTCTTTCGTTCTTGTTTCACATTTTATACTCCATCTGTATGCTTTGTAGATGTAACTTCTGATGAAAGTCTAGTTACTGCTAGGTAATACCATTTAGATTTTTTTTCCTAGCTTCCTTTGCCTTCCCTGACTCTAATTCAACATAAATAGTAATTTCACTCCTGTGACATTGCTTTGCTGATGGCTTTGGTGATGTGTTTGCCATTATAATGCTATATATAATGCTATAGCATCAATGCTGTTTAATCATACAACACTCATCCTAACAACATTCCCTGATGTCTAGCTGAAGCTCATGGGTTGAGTGTGTTCATTTATATAGGCAGAGATGAAAAATTAAACAAAATCAAGCTGTGAAATGCGGATGGCATATTTTTAAGGCAAATTTCATATGAAGAGGAAATAGCCCGTATTACTAGCACAAAGCAAGAAAAGGATTATACAAATAATATAAAATGCTTATACTGTATTTAGTGTTTTTTTAACTTTAGATGAATCACGCTTTTGAATAGTGTCTGATTTCTGAGCCCTACAAACTGAATCTTAGAAAAAAATCTGCTGGATCGTTTTTAACAGTCTAGGAAAACTAATACAATTCCTGTAACTTAATATTTCTTGCATTCTGTGTCAGAAGTTTTTGCATACCCAAGTGATTGCAAGTATTACATATATATATGTGTGTGTGTGTATATATATATATGTAATTTGTCTTTTAGATCTCCTCTTCTAGAATATGACTGTTATGGTGAATAAAAGATACTGCCATCAACAATATAACTTTGTCATAGGTAAGTACAATGTAAATAAACAAAACCTTGAATGCTGTTTGTAGTTCTAAGGGAAGTACTTCAAAAAAATTTTGTGCAGAGGGTTCAATATGAAGAAAATTTCTGACACACAGTGTGCAAAACATGGGCAGAGTTTCCCATGTTCGTTTAGCAGGAATTTGAAAGAATGTGCTGATTTCAGTTACATGAAAAAGCATGCCTGTAATGTGACTGGAATAATTGTTGGTTCAAAGGTACTCAGCAGAAGAGAGAAATAAGTTACCATGTTATAGATACATTTTTGAAAACTGGAGTTTATGTTTTTAATAATATTTTGTTTCATGCATTGTTGCTTTAAATTTCAGTAGAACACTCAAAGCATTGCTTACACATTCTAAGAAAATATTTTATTAGGAAGGAACTAGTAATCAGTTTATTTACTGTATGCTCTGAAGTGCTTTTTTAGGGTTTATTAATATTTTGTCCCCTGCTCTGCGATTTGCTTCCAAAATTCTAGTAGTATTTGCAGAACTAATCTACTTGATAAAGACTGAAGCTTATACTCAAGCTTATCTTTATTTTTGGTTCCATTGTAACCTATCTTTTCTATTACTGCATACTCAGTTTTTAAAATGACATCTAGCAGACAGCTTGTGATGAGTCTGTGTGCAGAT
Source organism: Florisuga fusca (assembly GCA_038090715.1). NCBI lineage: Eukaryota > Metazoa > Chordata > Aves > Apodiformes > Trochilidae > Florisuga > Florisuga fusca. Next base: position 16,060,771 of record JAAWXA010000006.1, on the reverse strand, counting down.
ACAAAAGTTTTGGAAGCAGTGGTTTCTTAAATTGAAAAGTGTGTGACAGGCTGTTTTTCCTGGAAGCACATACTACTCTAAAAAAATGTTATCTGTAGCATTTGGAATTTCACAAATCTGGAAGTTGTGAGTGTTGCTTTTGTAAATGCACTGTGCTGAGGTGCTGGCAGAACGGTTGTGGGGTCTCTGTGAGGACTGGATAGGCATGATGCCTTGTGCTGGACATGGGACATGCTGAGTCTGGCAGAGAAGATGGTGGGTTCTGTAGGGAAAGATACTTTAAAAAGAGTGAAAGGAGCTGTTGCAGCAGCTGTCAGAGAAGCAGTCCTGTAGACAGACGTGTTGGTGAAGGAGGGGGGAGTAGGTGCTTCAGCCACCAGAGCATAGATTCCAATGTAGCCCATGGAGATGGTGATGGACATGGTACCCCTCCAGTGTGATTGTCTATGGGCTACAGCAGAAATAGTGAGAGACTGGAAGCTTTTCAGGTGGTGGTGGGCTTTCTTTGGCTTGTAACTTTACTTATTGGAGATCACCAATTCCTTAGTGCAGTTACTGAATTTTTAATGTCCTCTGTCCTCATGCTACGTGCTTGTTATTCAGTATTCCTGATGGATCATGACTTAACCTCCCAGCACCCTCAAACCCCAGCCTGTTATACCTGTTTTCTGCTTAGTTAGTAAGGCCGCATATTATGCTCAGATGGTAGGTAAATATAAAGACAAAATCAGGAAATCTGAAATCTATTACAAAACTAGAACTGTTCTGGCATTCTTAAATGAAACTGTGATGCAGTATAAGAATGCAATTTTAAACTCATTTGGTGTGATTAGATATTGTACATGTGTGAACAGGTAAGCTATGGTAAACTTGTAAGCTAAGAATGCTATTAACTCTCAAATCGGATTTGGGATTTTTCAGGTTTACCTGCGTACCCACTCACTTTTGTAGTCCTGGTGCTCTGTTGTGCCCATTGGTCTCACTGTTATGAGCTATCTTTTCTAGACTTTCACTGTTCTGAGAAAAATATTTCAGCACTAGGTTGTATGTCAATTTTTGTGTGGAAAATAGTGCTAGGAAGTTCAGGCTTCTACTGCTACTGAGATGACCAAAGCATTGTGTCAGTAACTGTCAGTGGTTTTTGTTTTGTTGACTGCAGTAATGTGCTGTGCTTACGTTGCTTTTATTTGCCATGAAGCTCATGTATTAGCACTAGAAATTCCAGGATTGCTTGCCTTGCTATTTATCACTGGAGAACTACTAAGACAGGGCACATGACTATTTTTTCGTTGTAGTGTTTCTTCTTTCTCTTGCATCAAATGTACTGACCTTGTTTCTAAGCATAAAATAGTGCACTTGAACTCGTACCACTACACACTTCATTTATAGTTTTAATTTTCCTTCCCTAGCTTTTGTAGTACAGTGAGAGAGTAAAAGTTACCTATTGCTTCCCGTTGAGTCTATTCCTCTGAGGTTTGGAAGGTGATTTAGGGTTAGCTATTGGTGGTGTTAGAACACATGCAAGAGTATGTTGTTTCCAAATGTGCTTGTCTTTTTCTCTTAAATGCCTCTGTCTGTATCATACCACACCACTGTATTCAGTACTCACAGCTGAAGTCCTTATCCCCTGCATTAATCAAGTGTACTTGGACTGCAATCTGCGTATGTGTGTTTTGTTCCACCTTTCATAGTAAGGGGATCATGTTTCTTCACTAAATGGATTACCATGTGCTTCATTGCTCAGGTGATAGGTAAGCTGGTAGGTTAGCTGGTTAGTGATTTTAAAATAGAATCTTGTTGTGGCCATGCTATGAGTATCATTGATTCAGCAAATTCAGTTATTTGAGTGGTCATTCATATTCTTTGCTATCTTTTTTTCTAGTAGATTCTAAATTTTAAAAAGTTGTAACAAGATCAAATGTGTGTAATAATTTCACTTTATGAAAAATATGTTCAAGAAGTGAGTGTCTTCAGTTGAAAATGTTCCTGATGACTATCTTTAAAATAGTCATCAGGATCACTTTCCACTAGACCAGGTTGCTCAAGGCCCCACCCAGCCTAGCCTGGAACACTTCCAGGGAAGGGGCAGCCACAGCTTCCTTGGGCAACTTGTCCCAGTGTCTTACCACCTTTACAAATTTGTTTTCAGACAATGTTTTCTTCTACCGTAGTATATTCCCAACATTGAAACAAATACAGCAGAACAATTTTAACAGATACTTAAACTCTCCCTGAAGTCCTGGCTATGTTGTAGCCAGTTACTGAATTTTGGACTTTTAAACTGTTATCAAACAGTTGTTGGTCGTATGGGCAAAATAAAAATGTAAGTTTTCTTGTGATTCTTTATCATAGTAGGAAGCTAGCATGTTTTTGTTAAAATCCATTTTAGAATTAGTCTCTTTGCAGTGGTGCTAAGTGGATGAGGGGAGCAAATTTATGCTATAATTAAGTAGGGTAGGGAAGAATAAGTATATTTTGTTTTCAGACTCTAGGGGTTGCTGAAAGAACTGAAGTGTCCTTGCCATGAGTTTATAAACTGTGTCTCAAATTATAATTCAGAACAGACAATGGAATAATTTTGATTTTCTTTCTTTAACTTAAATAACTGCGTTTCCTTAGATCAACAGGTAGTACTAAGGAAACAAAAATAAAACGCTTTCTTTTGCAGAGCTGGTATCATGTTCAATGGGTATCTAAATGCTGATCTTTAAGTGTGTCTACCTAGTTAGCTTTATAAGGGTGTGTTGTTTTTTTGTTTGGTTGGTTTTGGTTTTTTGTTTGGGGTTTTTTTTGTTAAGCCTTGATTTTTTATTTTTAGCTCATGTCAGTTATGCCAATGTGTCTTGCTTTTATGTCTTAGAAACAGGTTTTAATCTGTAAAGCAAATATAATCAGTTGTAACTTAATTGTATGACTAATTGAAGAGAGAGGTTGTTTTATACAAGAGTCTTACTGTAATGAATAACTGTGTTTTTCTTTAACAGAACTGCTGTAAATACTAGTCAATATTGCTGGTGGTGTGCCTTCTGGAGATATATTTTAACTACAGATACTACCAACATTTTGTGAATGGGATGAACACAGCTCTCTAGATTGCTTGCTGACATTAGCCAGCTGGGCACTTTGCAGCTGATGTTTTCCTTCTCACATTGTTTAACCGGAGTTTGCTTACACTGATTTTGAAGAAGAGGAAGAAATCAAAGTGGAGTACCGTAAACTTGGCATGGATAATAAAAAGAAAGACAAGGACAAGCCAGATGAAAAAATGACACGGCCGAGTGGGAGGTCAGGCCATAATACACGTGGAACTGGTTCTTCAAATTCTGGAGTGTTAATGGTTGGCCCTAACTTCAGAGTTGGCAAAAAAATTGGATGTGGTAATTTTGGAGAACTACGATTAGGTAAGATCCTTGTTTCTTTTTCAGTTTACATTATTCAAGGCCATTGTATACAGTCTAGGCATGAAAATGTCTATGTGAACACACCATAGGTCTCTTCAGACTACTTCCATGCTTTGGATAGATTGAATTTGACATGCACATTTTTTGTGGCTTAACCTTGGCCAGGACGAGTTCTATCACATATTAAGAATCTTTGTAGCAGGAGATGTTCTGGGACTAAAAATATTTTGTATGTTTGTGCAGTGCTAGGGTAGATTTAATCAGTTGTCTCTTCTGAGATGTTGGAGACTGCTTCATTATTATTTTGTTTTGCTAGCTTGCCTGGCTTCATGAAGCAGTTTTTTCAGATGTATTTGTTGGTAAGTCTATGAAGCACATCCTCCTGCTGTAGGTCCAGCTTATAGTACTGTGGTCGTGGCGATCTCATGGAGCCACTCCAGAAGGCAGTACTACTACAGTGTAATAATTACAATAATTAGCAGTAAGCTTTTGGATTCCTTGGTTTCCTTTCCATGATTATCAGCATAGTGAGCTGCTGTTAAGACAGGGACAGTGGGAATAGTTTTGTAGAGAGAAACTGGGAGATGACTTAGTTCCTGCTGAACAGATAGATGGGTGAAAATAGAATGGTGAAGAAGGAACAGAGGCACGTGTGAAATTTAGAAGAATCTGGGCAGCAAAACTGGGAATTTTACCAATTGTAGACACTAAATTGTGGGGTCATGCTTTTTGAAAAGTAAATATTTAATTTTGTGGACTTAAATTTCCATGAAGATAGCTTGATTACCCAGGGTTTTCAGGATCTGGGAATTCTCTGTGTGTTAAGAAATAGAATTTGACCCTTAATATCAATAATTCATTACAGTATTCATGGAAGTCTTGGGTTAATGCACTGCTTTCAGGTTTTAAGAGATATGTTTGAAAGCAGGTTATTTGAGATGGGCTATGTAGGTGTTGTTTCTGTTCATCTGCCTCTGGTAGAGGCAGAGACTCATTGTCCTTATCGACAATATTTTTAATACATGCTTTCTTGGGGCCTTGTCTAGTTCAAATCTGAATGTATACAAGCTTTGCATATCAATGCCATAGGGGAATGAAAGATAACATTGATGGAGCTATGACTGAGGATGCTGAATTTAACACAGTCTCAGTAGGAGGTACCCTTGTTACTTCTGTTAATAGTTAAACAAGATTAATATATTTTGACCTTTATGGTGTTACCTGGGTGCCTCTGCTGTTTACAAGTAAAGCTTAACTTCTGTTTTCAACTTCTCCTCCAACTTTTCTAAACTGCCTTTGAATGATTATTTTTCTTTTAAACCTTTCCATGAACTCTATCAAACCAGTATAATTACTGTCAAATTTACTATTGAAGGCAATTGTAAACTAATTAAGTTGATTTTTTTCTGTGTCTGTTATCTTGGAGCGATCACAATGTGCAGAGTTGATGATCTGTTTCAGATTAATGTCAGATTAACTCTTTTGCTTGTAGTAGGTATAGTAAAGTTAGCTCTTTCATTCTAAATACAATATTAAAATAGTTAAGATGTGAAGTCTGATAGTACTGAAGTAAAATGGGAGAGACAAGTAAATGAAAGAGGAGGAAGATAGTAGTGTAATTTTTTTTTTTTTTTTTTTTTTTTTTTAACATACATATTAGATAACATTAAATCCTTATTTACTCTTACTTGTAGAGTAAGGTATCTTAAGTGTTTCAGTTACTAAAAACAGTAGTTCGACTGGTATTACAGCTCTGATTTAAATTTGTTACTTTTGCATTCCCAGTACTTTAGTACTGAGTAATTTAGCATGGGCATCCCTCATACAAAGATTCACACAAGCACTTGATTTGTTTCACATACACTTCTTCAAAGTGGAGTATTTTTTTGGTGCGTGTCTTATGGTCAAATCTTAGACTCAGAGAATGTATAGAATTCCCAGAGTGATGAAATTGCACTTCAGAAGGTACGAAGTCAGCTACAAATTGGTAGGCATTGTAGTTTTTCCACCTGAGAAGGAAGGAAATACCAGACTTGGGTAGTCACTTGTGGATCAAATGGTAAATTTACTGTATGTAGCAAAAAGTGTCTGTGATTGGCAACCATTTAACTTGCAAAGGACTAAATTGTTTTGATTAATGAGCAGTTATATTTAAGGCTCTTTTGATTTTATAATTAAAATAAACTGATGGGTTAGTAAAAGAAATCTTTCTGCTCATACATGTTATACGTTATCATAGAATCACAGAATGGTTTGGGTTGGAAGAGACCTTAAAGATCATCCAATTCTAACCCCCTGGCATGGGCTGGGACACTTGCCACTAGATCAGGTTGCTCAAGGCCCCACCCAGCCTGGCCTGGAACACTTCCAGGGAGGGGGCAGCCACAGCTTCCTTGGGCAACCTGTCCCAGTGTCTCACCATCCTCACAGGAAAGAATTTCTTATTAATGCCTAACTTAAATCTCCCCTCTTCAAATTTTAAATCATTTCCCCTTGTCTTGCTAAACACCCGTGTAAAAATCCCTACCCCAGCTTTGTTGTAGGTTCCATTCAGATACTGGAAAGCCACTGTAAGGTCACCTCAGAGCCTTCTTTTTTATCCAGGCTGAAAACCCCAGTTTCCTCAGCCTGTCTTCAAAGGGGAGGTCAGCCCTCTGGTCATTTTAGTGGCTCTCCTCTGGACATGTTGCAGGAGCTCTGTGCCCTTCTTGTTCTGGGGACTCCAGAACTGGACACAGTACTCCAAGTGAGGTACCTGTTCTACGCTTCAAGATAGGTCAGCAGTGGTGTCATATCTGCTGCCTTCCGTATTTGAGAGGTGATGGTCTGATAACACCACATGAAAGTTATAATGTCCCTTCTGATGTTTCTTCAGAATGATAATCTTATTACTTCATTTGGGTACTGTAACCCAATATCCAATCACATAACTGAGACAGGATTTGTTATCTTTTCCTGTAGCTGATTTGTGTATCTAATAGACTGAATGAGCATGGCCCCTGCAAGAGTTTCTTCTAAATGTCATCAAGACATAAGCAAGTTCAAACAACTTTTTTTTTTGGTCAAAAACTTAAATTATTGTGAGAAAAGAAAAAAAACTGTTGAAGATGCCTGAATTTTCACTTCAGTCCCTGCGTAGGCGTTGGAATTATCTATTCTTATAGTGGGCATGCTTTTTCTGTGTTTATTGTTATACAGCCTTTAGGTAACTTGCTCTTTCTAAAGGAGATGTAATGGACATGACTTAATTATATCTTAAATTTTGAATATATCTTTTTAGGCTTTGCATGAGTACTCTGTTTTTAAAATATGAATGAAAGGTGAGATCATAATCTTTGAATATAAAATGTAACTGTCTTTTTTATTTTTGTAAACTTTTTTTCTTCATCTATGTCTTTTCTGCATTTATTTCTCTACCAAAACTGAGCTAAGCATGGGAATTTCACGCCTGACTAATACTACAGAGAAATATTTAGTTATAATTAAAAATAATATACACTTAATTGAAGATTGTAGGGAAACGGAGTGGCAAGTGAAAACTTACTTCTTCCTTTATCAGCTGTTTTTAAATTTTATGCCTGTGAAGCCTGTATTATTTATTAGTCATTGCATAGAGTTTAAAGTAATGACTTGCTGAAACAGGCTTCTTCAGTTACAAAATAACTTTTAAAGCATCAGATGCTTTTTCCAAATGGTGTACTTATTTAACACAGTAATACCCTTGCCCTATTTGTCCTAGCTTTGAGCTTAGTGAATTACAGAATTAAGGAAATAATGGTTCTGGTTAATTCTAACTTGGATTAGTATCTTATGTTCCAAACCATATAATTTTAACATAAATTTTAAATAGTTTTCAGCAATAAATATGGAAATAGAGTATAACATTCTACTTCTAATAGTATAACAATTTCCAAGCTTTTCTAGCATGTAAAATTTTTGCAAACGTTGTGATATGGCTGGAACTGTCTCAGTGGAACTGTGACATATTTCACAACTGAAGAACAAAGTTCTCTTTGACGTATGGTATCAGACTAAAAAAGCCACATTTTAAAAGTAATTTAGATCAAAAATGTTTCAAAAGCTTCCTGGAGTTTTTAACAGTATTTTAATAGAGCAGTAAAGCCAATATCTTACATTCTTTTTTTGTTCTTTTTTCAAGGAAAAAATTTATACACAAATGAATATGTGGCAATTAAACTGGTAAGTTAATTATTTTTTTAATGGATTTGGGGTGAGAAGCTAATAAGAATTTGTTTCATATATAATGATTTGATTTCCTCAAATGAAATCCTTAATAGTCTAAGTTTTCAACTAACTAGAAGAAAGCAGTCTATTAGTTTTGAGTTACATACTTTGGTAATACGGAATAAACCCAGTGTTAATTATTGTCATTGTTCTCAGAGGTAAGTCTTTATGAAATTGATGGTGATTGGTGGCTTCTTCAAGGCTACACTAAGCAGTCTTTCTAATAAATTCCTTTTTGCACAGCGATTAAAGGATTACCAAATTTAATTTGAACTGACATCAGGTGATGGGAGAGAAGCTCCAGAAATTCTACATATTTCCTGTATTTTAACACTCTTATTCCCATCGTGTAATCACTGGTACTTGCGTATATGTTTTGGTAGACTTTTTTTGCTTGCAAAGATGCATAAAACATTTCCATCACTTAGAAACTGGGTAAATTTGTAAATTTTGTTACTACGTCATTTTTCAGCTTTTTCTGAATCTTTCATCTGAACTACCCATTTTAGAACATGTTTTTGCTTCTGGATGCTTCTGACTTCTTGGTAAATGACCTGTTTCCTACCCAAAGTATTTCGTGATGAAATTCAGTTGTTTGCTTTTCGCCATCAGAGGAATTTTAGGACTTCATATTTCCATTAATTTCTTGTTACTGCAGTAGGTCTGAAAGCTTTTCACAGCATAACATGGTGAATTTCTGGTTCAATAAGGTGAAAGGTAAACTTTGGAAAACAAAATGGGCAATTTCTAGATTTTTTTTTTAATATGGGCAATCTGAAAAGGATTACGGATGTTAATAATAAACTCCTAAAAATATTAGCATCACTATCCTTGCTTAGAAAAATAGGAGTAGTTACAATTTAGAAACATAATAGTGAGGTCAGACAGAGCAGCACTGTGTACATTTTTGAGGAGTATAGTGTGTGTGTGTGTTATAGTAGATTTAAAGTAATTTTGTTTAAAATATGTTTGTATCTGTGGTAAAACTTAAACAGTCTGAGAATTCCTCTTGTTGCTATGAAGCACATTCAGAAATAATTTGCAACATAGAGTTTTAGTTTGTTTTTGGTTTTTTGTTTTGTCTTTTGTTTGTTTGTTTTGTTTTGTTTTTTCCTAAGCACTCTTTACTTCTTGATGTAGACCAAGAGCATGTTTTGGTAAAACTGGTTTTATTATATTTGTAGCTGTACTTGTCTCTGATTAGTGATCAGGGCTAACCCAGGTACCAGAACTTCACTCTCTTACTCCCACTCCCCTGCTAGCCCAGGTGAAGATAAAAAGAGGATAAGGACGGGAGACTTCAAGGTTGGAAGTCAGAACTAGGGCAGGTTTTTTTGGACGGGGAAAGGATAGTAACACATGGAATATTAATGAAATATATACAAATATATACAAAGCCCAGTTTAAAATTGGTCACTGGTACAAGTTGAAATTGTCTCTAATACAAGTGCCCAGAACTCTCTAGTGAGGGGGCTGACTTGGGAAAATGGTGCCAGGGCTCTTCCCAGCAGTCAGTGGAGTCAGATCCTGCTGCACACACGGCAAGATGAGGGCAGAGCATCAGCTTCTCTCTCAGGCATCCAGTCACAGGAAGGAAGAATGAAGCAGGAAGGGGGAAACTTTTCCACCCTTCCACCTTGCCTAGGGTGTGGCAAGGAATGGAAGGGAACACTGACCCTTCTCTCTTCTGCTCCTGGGATCCCTCAGGGTCCTAAGCATCATCCTCTCTCAAAGTCTTTGTCTGGATATGGAGCTAACCTGTGCCCACTCAAAACATAACAGTATTATAAATGTATTAATAAACTTAGCTACTATTTCAACCTGTAACTTTCTTTCCAGATTATTCAGTCTTACAGCTATTCTGCAGCTTGGCAAAAAGCTTGGAGTATAATTGTTGAATAGCTTACTTTGAAGTCACTAAAGAACCAGTGTAGTAAAGCCTGTCTGTCATTTGCTACTTGTGCCTAAAGAACTGTAAATATGTAGTTAATTTTTGAGTTGTCCTCTTTACATTAGTGGTATAGAAAGCTGTTTTTTTGCAATATACAACAAATAGAAGGAATCACAGTGAAAATCAGCACTGGAACCTCTATTGTCACTGTAAGGTAAAAATGAACTTACTAAGTAGAACTAGTGATTTCTTTTAATATGGTTCTCCTTTTTATTTTTTTTCTCCTTTTTATTTTTTTTCTCCTTTTTATTTTTTTTCTCCTTTTTTTTTTTTTTAAGAGCTTTTAGCTCTTTTGAAGTTGTTTCTCAGCTGGGAAGGAGTTGGGTAACAAGACTGTCATAAAAGCAGCTACATCAAATTGTAGGATATAGTTTAAATTTGGGGTTGTTTTGTTTTGGTTTTTTTCTTGTCCTATTTGAGACAAAACCAGGACTTCACTCTTCATAGCTTAACTGTACTTGCTTGTGGTATACCATAATTTTTGTTTTAAAATGTAAGCCTTACAGGGTTTTTTTGTCTCTCTGGCACTTAGTCCTTTTGTGTTTGGAAAGCAGTCATTGGGCCTGTGCTTAGTCTTGGATTTGTTATCCTTAATGAGGAGAACTTAATTTCCTTTTTGCTTCATACTTGCAGTAGTTAAAATTTAGACCGCCTGAGCTGGGTTACTTGAATTATGTATGTAGCCTATTTTGAACAGTAATCCTTGGCAGGTATGGTTTGTGGCAATATCTTTCCCACCACATCCTGAAGTTGTAATAGTATTCCACATGGAAGTGTTTTTTTGTGAGCAGCAAGACATCTCCTATTTGGCATGTTCTCTATATAAATGGTAACCATTTATACTCTAGTGCAAGAGGGCTGTTTAGGTTTCTCTTGAGAGCATGAGTTACAATGGCTGCATTTATTTAGCAACTTCCAGGAATGCTTTTGATCTTAAAAGTAAATGGATTTAAAGCTACTGTTTTGACATTAACATTTAATTGTGTTGAATTATTTTCCCTGTCGACACAATTCTACAAGTATGTTCCTGTTTATGATACTTATGGCAACTTCTGGACTTACTTGTGAGAAAACAGTAATTTTTCTGCATGGGGCCTGAGGGTCATAAATGTATGCATTTTAATGTATAAAGTTTATATGTAAATGCATAGTTATTCTGGTACAACAGAATCTTGCTCTTAATCTGACTTCTTTCACTGTGGCTTGTTCTGCTTTGGAAGGTTATAGTGGATTTCTTTAAAAATTGAAATAAGACTCAACTGGAGTTTTTTAGTTGTTCACTGTCAAGCAGTGTTCGTATCTTTCTGCTGGTCTAATTGTATACAGGTCAGTATCTTGTGATGAGAGATCTTCAGCAATAACTATTTGGTGTGTATGAACCATACTTTTCCTGCTTTTCCCTTCCTGCAGTCTTTAATTAATTGATTTATTGTTTAAGTGTTAAGATATTAATCCTTCAAATTATAAGTAGAGAGAGTGTAGAAGAATGATTGCAGTTAGTTCCAAGTCTGGAATGCATTTTTCCTCCTTTTTGCTTTTAAATAATTATTGTGGTCTAGAATTACACATTTCAAAATCTCTCTATTAGGCTGTAGTAAACTCTGTTTAGTAGACTGAAAGTAGCTTTTGTTTGCTGTTGCTTAGTAAAATACGAAGCAGAGAAAAAAGATATGCTGAGTTAGGGGTTCTCACTGAATTACTAAAAGCAGGAAAAATAAATAATTGTTGAATATTGTCCTCTGGGTAACATCAGAGTTCTTGAATTTCTAACCTTACGGTTAAAATAATCTGTTTTCTCAAAGCTCCTTAAAAGATAATTGGCATATCTTAAAAATTGTGTATTAGCTTATTCCAGATATTTGGCACAAAAAAATAATAGCAGAAAAAACCCAACTTGAAACAAATTTCACATTTCAGGTGTCCTTATCCTCTTGCTTGAATGTATAAGAATCCCACAAAAGAAAAAAAAGAGGGAAAAAGCTGAGTTGAAAAAAACCTCTGATGAGCTAAGGAGCTGTTGTTTCTGGTGCTCAGGTAACTGGTGCTTAGTAAACTACACATTAATTCTTTGGCAGCATGACCCTCGTTGAGAGAAAACTTTCTGGGAAAAGCAGCTATCTATGTTCCAATATAGAAGCTCTGAAATAATTAGACTACAATATAGGAGTAGTGTAATGAAGGTCCTTTCCAGAACAATGAAGCTCCTGGACCAGTTCTTTCAGAATACTTTAGTGAGGACCTGAGCTTTTCTGAGTGAACAAAATGCACTAATTTCTTTTATTCAGGGGAGAAACTGGCTTCAAATCCCTCTGGGATTAACGTAATCTTCGAACAGTTCCATGTTCCCACGTTTATTTTTAGATATTGAAGCCTACAGAAATACTAAGGAAAATAAAACCATGGTTTGCTGTGGTTTACCATTTATTTTTTATTCCTGAATATGCTTTTTAGACTTAAACCAATGTAACTACATTTTCATGAATATTCTTCACTAATGTTACAGTGGAAGATTACATTTAATACATTTTTTCTTGATTTATCCTTATCAAGTTATCTTCTCTCATATATCAGTAGTTCCCTTCATACTTCAAAATGGAATGTGTAGGAGTAAAACAAATTTTATGTGAAGAGTTTATCGTACTTACTGTACCCTCTCAAGTTTTTTTGAACAAAAGGTTTTATTTGCTTTGAGTGTTTGGAGTTACTAAACTGCCAGGAAAATATCTAAGCCTTGTGCAAAAACAAGGCAATGCCAGAAAAATGTCCAGAAGAATGTCAATAAATGGACTACCTGTGCATGTTCCAACATTATTTTCACCATTACTGGAGGGAATAAAAGTATTTGTTGCTCTAGTAGACAGGGTTTAACTTCAGTCTTTGGTTGGCTTGCAGTTGCCAAGTAGGGCTGCTTGACTGTTTGTGAACAGTTGCCCTTTGGAGGTTTATCAGAACTGCTTCCTGCTAAAGACCAAAACAGGCAATACTAATTTGAAAAAGTTTAGCTTCGTATGTCAAAATCGGAAGCTTTTTTTTTTTTTGTAATAGGGCATTTTTTTGAGTCTTAGGTACATAAATTTAATACATACCAGTGATTTTTTTTCATCCTTGTTGTGGCAGTATCTTTTTTCATTGAGTGGTGATTGTTAACATACTATCATTTAAGGCAAAGCTCTATTACTGGACAAAATCAAACTGCCCATGAGCCAGTGTCTTGTCCTGGTAAACTCAGCGGACATGCAGCATATTGTGGATTAATTTTCCTCTTAGCGTGTGTAATTACAAGTTTTAGAGACAGAGTAGAGAGTGATGTATTTGGTAACTAACAGACTTATATAATACTGGTAGGCAAATTAGTAGCAGAGTTTGTGTGGCTTTGTGAAAGGTTAAAATGTTTTAATAACATGCTTTATGGTAGCTGAGTACTGAAGGTTGATAGTTGCACTGATTTGCTTAGGTCTGCATTTACAGTGAAGGATTTTAGTTAAGGCATATCTGTCCCTATTACTTGACAATGAATTCCATGTGTTCTTCTCAAACTATGAGTTGTACCTTTTGTCACCCAGTCATTCTTGCTTAGTAATTCAGTTTGTGAAGGAATGAGACCATTTTTAGAAAGTTCTTTGTAAAGAGTTAAGTGTTCAGCTAGCACAAATTCTTATGAATGCTCTAGATGCTCCAGGACGTTAAAGAATCTTAAGAAATCACTTTACTTTGCAAAGGGAATAGTCAAGAAGTTAGAGTTTTCATTTAGGTTCATTTAGTTAGAACACAAACACAGGCTTTTGTGTTCTGTGCTTGATCTCCTGTTGCTTTATTCTGTGAGACCATACCACACTAGTATGTAGAACACAGAACTAAGATATTTAAGTAAATTGTGTCAGGTAAAGAGATTTAAGCTACAAACTTATTCTGTTGCCTTGTCGTTGTTGTTTTGGATATATAGTTCAGAATGGTGCTCTTTTTTCTGATTAACTGGTAATGTTTCATAGATAGACTTGGTATTTTTTTGTCGAGATCCAAGGAGAAAAGATTTTTTACATATACATCTGTTATGTATAGCTGGTGTGTGGGTAGTCTGTTTAATTTGTTAAGCTGCATACCAATGCTACCTTCTGAGCTGCGAGACACATCACCTTTGGTGAGACAAATTGTATTTCAGCTATTCCATTGTGGATCTGTGACTGGGTTTGCATGTTGGACCCCAGCCCCTGGAGCAGTACAAGATGTATATATCCCTATATGTTCTGGTCTCTCTTAGTTTCTTCATTACTAGTAGTTTTGAGAGAAACATTCAAACTTTACAAGTGCTTAGAAGCAGCAGGGTTAGTTTGGCTGGTAGTATCTTACTGTATTACTTATTGGGCTTTGGGGCAGAGCCTTTGTTTTAAATGTTGTTTTTGTTTTTAAATCAGGAGCCAATGAAGTCGAGAGCACCACAGCTACATTTGGAATACAGATTCTACAAGCAGCTAGGATCTGGAGGTAAAAAGCAGTGTCATACATTTTACTGTAATGTAATCCAGATCAGTTTTTCATAGATATTTTCTGTCTTAGAGGTATAAATCAAATTAATAAAATGTCCATAGTTACTTAAAGCAAAACAAAACAAAAAAACAACCTGTAACCCAGTGGAATTAATGTGTACATTTTTCTAGTATTGTAAGAATTTTTTGTTCTGCGCTTTGTCTGTGAAATCCTAAGACCATTAAAGTCTTAAGTATCAGAAATTTTGTGTGCATATAGATGTACATTAAGCTAAGCAGTCTTAGAGTATTCAGTGTTTTCTTTTGAATAAACATTATAAATGACCAAACTGCTACTCTACTAATAACATTTTTTTAGAGTTGCCATGATGTCTAGATAACTAGAAGAAGTTTAAAAGCATTTTAAGATTTGAAACTTGTTTCACTCCCCTCGGTGCTTTTGCACCCAGAAATACTCTGATTGTTTCCTCAATTATAGACTTAGCACTTTTTGCTTTTCTAGGTAACCAATACCTAATTAATGAGGCAACCCACACATCAGGAACAGTACCCAACTGTAAAAACCAAGGTGTTATGATCTAGAATTGCAAAGTAGCTGTGTAGTAGAGATAAGAACGAAACTGTAATTACTAGTTCAGACTGCAGAAAATAGGCAATGCTTCTCAAAGATAGGAACCCTTATGGGAATATTTCTTGGGGAAAAATATCTTAGCAAAATCTTACTTTGTTTACATTTCTGTTTACCAAATAAGTTTGAGGGACTATGTTTAATGTAAGAATGCAAGTCAAAGTTAGTCTGCTTTACTTCAACTATCAATCTGTGCTTGTAACTGTATGTTGGGTGTATCAACTTTATCACTTCCTCTATTGCTGTATTGGGCATTGGCCTCTATTCTTAACATGAAGTTGAGGAAACCTTTAGGATGAAAACAAGAAGATAAAGCTGAGTTACTAGCCATCTTCATTGTTTAGGAAGAGCCTTAGTTAGACCTTCTCTGTAGTCTACTTTCAAAGTGAAAGCCTTCATCAGGAGGTGTAAGCTTACTGTAAGCTATTTTTGAGTCTTGTGTGACTTTCTCAGGCACTCCACTTAAGACTCATTTTTTCTTGTAGGAAAGACCCATCATGAAGAAAGTAATACTTGTGCTACCATTGTCTTAGGAGTTAAAAAAAATGCTGATTCCTTGTCTTTCTGCCGCATTCCCTTTTTCCATCTTTGTGGGAGTTGGTCTGTCAAGCCTAAGAATTTGTCCAGAGTAATATTCTTTTAGAAAAATGTTATAGAACTCTACAGTTTTTGTCCTCAGGTAATCTGAGGCGTTTGGTTGTACTTAGTTGTTGTGACATCTATGTTTGCTGTCACATGTAGATTTAAGAACTTTTGTCATGTGAACAGCTGGAAAACATAGTGGTAGAAAGTTGATGGACTGAGTGATAAATATAAAAAGCAGCCATGTAAATGTATAACTTCTGTGTATATAGGAAGTTCCCTATGTAGAAGAGGAGATACAGATCTCTTACCAGATCTGTCCATAAGGGTAGCATTGCTTTGTGGGCAATTGTATGTCTGTCAGAGTGTGTAAATTGGAGGATATGAGGAAGAGTCCATGGTAAAAGGTATAAAATAACTATAGTTTCTGGAAGAAATTTGACGTAGTAATTGTGAGCAGACAGGAGTTTTCTATGGTTATTACTCGCTGTGCTAGCAGTTCTAGTTATATGGAGCCTTCTGGCTTTTAAGTCTCTAAAGCACCACATTTGCAGACTTTGCTGCAATGGTGTTCCTCAGTGGTCAGTACTGGGACAGGAACTATTTGACATCTTTGTCAGCAACATGGACAGTTGAATGAGTACACCTTCAGCAAGTTTGCTGATGACACCAAGCTCTGCAGTGTGGTTGAATAGAGGGAAGAGAGACCATCCAGAGGGATTATAAAGATCCCCCTTAAGCCTGTTAAGGCTTGAGAGGTGGTCCCATGCCAACCATGTGAAGTTCAACAAGGCCAAGTGCTGCACATGGGTCAGGGCAATCCCCATCACAAAGACAAGCTGGGCAGAGAATGGATTGAGAATAGTTTTGAGAAGGACTTGGGAATGCTGGTCAATGAGAACCTCAGCATAAGCTGGCAATGTTTGCTTGCAGCCCAGAAAGCCAGTCATATGTAGCAGCATGGTTAGTGGGCTGAGGGAGGTGACTCTCCAGCTCTCCTCTGCTCTTGTCCACTCTCCTCTGCTCTGCTCAGTGTCAAATTCTGGAGTCCCTAGCACAAGAAGGACATGCGGCTGCTGGAGCGAGTCCATAGGAGGGCCACAGAGATGATCACAGTGCTGAAGCACATTTCCAATGAAGACAGGCTGAGAGAGTTGGGGTTGTTCAACCTGAAGAAGAGAAGGCTTCAGGAAGACCTTACAGCAACCTTTCAGTACTTGAAGGAGCTTACAGGAAAGCTGAGGAAGGGATTTTTTACAAGGGCATGTAGTGATAGGACAAGGGGTAATGTTTTCAAACAGAAGTAGGTAGAATTAGATTAGGAAGAAATTCTTTGGTGTGAATGCTCTCTCCCTGGAAAGTGTTCAAGGCCAGGTTGGATGGGAATTTGAGTAACCTGGTCTACTGGGATGTCCCTCTGCCCATAGCAGTGGGGTTGGAACTAGATGATCTTCCAACCCAAACATTCTATGACTCTGTTCCCAATCCTTAATTAAAGGAATAATAATTTGCTGGAGCTTCAGATTTTAGAACATGATCTCATTTCTAGAAGGAGGGCTTCATCGTTTGTAGCAATTGTAGTATGAAAGTTGAAGACAAAATGTATACCTGTGAACTACTAAGTAGAAAGTAATTCATATAAGGGTAGGCTTTCTTAGTTGCACGTGGGAGCTAATAAAACATTCTTTACCTATGTGTATGTCTTTGACATAACCTTCTGAAATGAATTGATAACAGTCATTTAGTACAAATGCACAGTGGGTTTTTTTGTTTTTTGTTTGTTTTTGGTGGGTTTTTTTGGGGGGGGGAGTGGAGGTTTGTTGTTGTTTTCGTGGGGTTTTTTGTTGTTGTTGGGTTTTTTGTGTGTGGTGGGTTTTTTTGGTGGTGGTTTTTTTTTTTTGGTCATGTTCACCTGAACGTTGGTTTGACCTATACTCTTAGGTAGCTGAGAATTCGCTCCTAACCTGAAAACTGACTTTATTTAGTAATGCTGTCATCCTTTATTACATTTGTCCTACTTTCATTGGGTTACTATATAAGCAGTTAGTCAAAGTGGGTTTTAATCTCTTAAATAATAAAACTACAGGTCAGAGGAACTAAAAGTCTTGCTCTAGGTTTAAAAGTTTATTGTAAAAACATTTAAATTCTATCAAATAATTTTAAAAATTCCCTATAATAAGTGAAAGAGATCTGGTAAGAGTGGCATCTGTATAAGTTTAATTAAAACTTAGACGTGAATGTATTAATGTTCCTGAGGAACAATATTGACTGATCATAAGAAGCCTAGCAGTCTGCAAAAAGTTATATTGATTTTTGAATAGGACATCACACAGGTATAGAAGAGAGGAATCAGTGTTTTTTGGATAAAACATAATAGCTGTGCATGTGAAGGAGGCTTAACAGCACTGTTCACAGGACAATGTAAATGTTGGATAAATGTATGTCATTTGCAGCCATGCAGCAGCAAAGATGCAAGGGTTATTTATTGCTGGGTTAGAAACCACAGAGCATCTGAGAATGATCAGGTAAGAATTAGGGATTTTCCCCTCAGAAAGGTGACAGCATCAATAGCTTGACTGAAGTGCATCTCCACCAGTTCACAGACCATGGGCAAGAGAAAGGAGGAGCTGGAAGCCATTGTGCCTCAGGAAAAGCATGATTTTAGTTGCCATCACAGAAACATG
Source organism: Florisuga fusca (assembly GCA_038090715.1). NCBI lineage: Eukaryota > Metazoa > Chordata > Aves > Apodiformes > Trochilidae > Florisuga > Florisuga fusca. Next base: position 16,042,796 of record JAAWXA010000006.1, on the reverse strand, counting down.
GAGGGGTGAGACTCGCATATCTGGAGTGCTGCAACAGATGGCTATGAACTCTTCAGAAGAAATAGGCAAGGCAGGAGAGTCTTGGGGTGGCTCTGTATGTTACAGTGTTTTGATTGCCTAGAGCTTAATGGTGGTGGCAACAGAGTTGAGTATTTATGGGTGAGAATCAGGAGGAAGACCAGTAAGGCAGATGTCACGGTGGGGAGTCTGTTACAGAGACCCAACCAGAATAAGGAGACAGAGCACAGGACACATCACTGCACTGAAGCTTCATGCTGTGGACCCAGCTGAGACCTTGGGTGGAAAAGCAGACCTGAGAAGGCAGGCCAGCCCCTTTGTGACAGCCACCTTGAAACAAGATGCAAAGAAGGGGTCAGGGTCGTATTCATTAGAGGTCTGCTTTTCTTTAACCTCTTTCCCCTCAACTCCCAAGTTAAAAAACCACAAGGTGGGGGGTCCAGGGCAGCAGAGTCCCTCTCACTGTGTCTGAAGATTGGGTTCATGACCACCTCAGGAAACTGAAAGTAAGTTCTTGGGATGAGGTAAGAGGCATCCCAGAGTGCTGAGAGAATTGGTGGATGCAGTCACCAAGCCACCCTCTATGATATTTGAAAGGTCATGGTGGTCAGGTGCAGTCCCTGGTGACACATTACAGCCATTCAAAAAAAGGGTAGTAAGGAGGACCCCGGGAACTATCAACCTGTCAGCCTGACCTCTGTGCATGAGAAGATCATGGAGCAGATTCTCCTAGAAGGTCTGATAAGGCACATGGAGGACAGGAAGATGATCAAAGACAACCAGCATGGCTTCACTCAGGCCAAATCCTGCCTGACTAACCTAGTGGCTCTCTATGATAGGGCAACTGCGTCAGTGGAGAAGGGATGACCTGCTAATGTGATCTATCTGGATTTCTGCAAGGCCTTTGACATGGTTGCCAACAATATCCTACTCACCAAGTTGGAAAAAGACATATTTGATGGGTAGACTGTTCACTGGATAAGGAATTGACTGGATGGTTGCATCCAGAGGGTGGTTGTCAATGGTTCCAAGTCCAGGTGGAGACCAGTGACAAGTGGTGTCCCTCAGGGGTTCATACTGGGAACTGCTGTGTTTAATATTTTTATCAGTGATATAGACAACTGGACTTGAGAGCAGCTGGAGCCGTTGATACAGGAAGGACATGGACCTGATGGAGGGACAGAAATCTCATCAGGGGGCTGGAATGCATCTCCAACAAAGACAGGCCAAGGGATCTGGAGTTGTTCAGCCTGAAGAAGTTACCAGGGAGGCCTAATAGTGACCTTGCAGTATCTGAGGGGGGCTTACAGGAAGGCTGAAGATGGACTGTTTGCAAGGGCTTATAGTGATAGGATGAATGGCAATGGTTTTAAACTAGAGAATCAATTTATATTGGGTTAGGGAAAAGTTCTTTACCATGAGGGTAGTGGGAAAATGGAGCAGGTTGCCCAGGGATGTCTTTGAGGCCTCATTCCTGAAGATGAATGCCTTCAAGGCAAAGCTTGCCAAGGCTCTGAGCAACCTGATCTTGTTGAGGATGTCCCTTCTTACTGCAGGGATGTTGGACTCGATGACGTTTAGAGGTCCCTTCCAACCCAGATTTTTTAGTGATTGGGTGGTTGTCCCAATTGCATAAACACCTTCCTGATATTGCTTTCAACCACATCACCCATTAGTCCTTCTCTGTTCATAAACAAGACCAGCAAGGAGCCTTCTGTCGTTATCTCCCTCACCAACTGTTTCAGGAAGTTTCAGAAACTAAACTAGTTCTTCTCCATTTTATTTTATTTCCCGCAAATATCTAGCAAGTTCCACGTGAGAACAGGGGCTAATGACCTGAGGCTTGTCCCAGATGCCTACAGAGTATTTCATCTGCCTCTTCACTCTTCTTGGGTTGTCTGCAACAGACTTGAGCCATGGTATCTACCATGCTGGCCTTTCTCCTGACTCTCACCCATAAGTATTGACTATTTTATCACCATCACCAAGCTCAAATGGTAAAAACACTCCCTAAAATATGGAGCTGCTCCACTGCCTCTCCTTCCTTGCCTTCCTTGCCAGTCCTTCCTAGGAAGATATTCTGGGAAAATATTTAATTTGATAAGACAATCACAAATTATTCTGTGATTGGGTGATTCTCCCCATTGCGTAGACACCTTCCTGAGATTGCCTTCACCCACATCACACACAGCCCAATTATTCCATGATGGGATCCACCCAAAGGTACTTAGGGAGCTGGCTCACATGGTCACTAAGCCATTTTCCATCACTTACCCGCAGTCTTTGCCAGCCTGGGAGATCTCAGTGGTGTAGAGAGTAGGAAATGTGATTCCCATCTAGAGAAGGGCTCAGAAGGTGTGTCCATGAAAGTACATTTTTATCAGTCTGACCTTGGTGCTGGGAAAGGTTACAAAGGAGCCCTCACATGTCACATGCAGGAGAAGCTAGTGGTAGGGCCCAGTCAGCCCCCGCCATGAAAGGTGGATTCTGCTTGACTAACCTGATCTTGTGTTATGACAAAGTGACTGGTGACTTGGTAGACAAGGGAAAAAGGCTGTTCGTGTTATTTTCCTGAAGTTTAACGAAGCCTTCAACAGCGCTTCTCACAACATTCTCCTGCATAAAATGGTTGCTCATGGCTTGGATGAATATATGCTTTGCTGGGTTAAAAAAACTGGCTGACTGGGCTTGAAGAGTTGTGGTGAATGGAGTTAAATCTAGCTTGCATCCTGTCACAAGTCATGTTCCCCAAGGCTCAGTATCAGGGCTAGTTGTTTAATATCTTTGGTGATTTGGATGAGAGGATTGAGTTGCACCCTCAGCAAGTTTGCAGATGATACCAACTTGGGTGAGAGTGGTGATTTTCTTAAGAGGAGGAAGACTGCAGAGGAATCTGGACAGGATGGATCAATGGGTTGAGGCCCATTATATGAGGTTCAGCAGGTCCTGCGCTTGGGTCACAACACCCTATGCAATGCTACAGGATTAGGGAAAAGTGTCTGGAGAGCTTCCCAGAGGAGAAGAAGCTGGGAGCTGTCTGAATGTGATCCAGCAGTGTGCCCAGGTCTCCAAGGCAGCCTACATCATCCTGGTTTGTATCAGGAATAGTGTGGCCATCAGGACTTGGGAAGTGATCATGCTCCTGTACTCATCACTGGTGAGGCTGTACCTCAAATGCTGTGTTCAGTTTTGGGCTTCTTAGTACAAGAAGGTCATTGAGGTTCTGGATGTCCAAAAAAGAGAAATGAAGCTGGTGAAGGGTCTAGAGCATGAGTCTTATGAGCAGTGACAACGGGATCTGGTGTTGTTTGGCCTGGAGGAAAATAGAGTGAGGGAAGACCTTACCACTTTCTACAACTACCTGACAGGTGGCTGTAGCAAGGTGGGTGTTGGTCACTTCTCCCAAGTAGCAAGTGGTAGAGCAAAAGGAAATGGCCCCCGGTTGTGCCTGGGGAGGTTTGAATTGAGAATTAGTGAAAATTTTTTTATTGAATGTTTTTTCAGACACTGGAACAGGGTGCTCAGGGAGTGGTTGGGTTACCATCTCTGGAGGTATTTAAGACACGCGTAGACATTGTGCTTAACAACATGGTGTATGTTGTGTTACATAATTGTAGTAAACAGCGTGTAGCCTTAGACTTATATGAGGTTTCATGCTGAAGTACTTGAAAAAGATAGCAACCAGTGTGCATACCTGTCATGAACAAGCAGTGATTTCTTGATTTTTCTTGAAGGTGTTTGGCAAATACAGATATAATCAACCAATGATACTTCCTTTATTATGTTTCAGTCTTGACTTTGTTAGAGAGGGAGTAAGACTTGTCAGCTTTAAAAATGTTCTGGATTTCATGAGGGTAATGGCAGACATGGCAGACTAAAGCATTTAAATGATAAACCAGTCTTGACAGATGACAGAGGTGGTTCTATTCAATAGCTCATTACTCAGTGCTAAGAAACTGGGAACAGAAGAAAACACAACTTGTTTTCTACTCTCTCTATACTCTCCCTTTTCTACTCTCTGAGTATAAAGAGAATTATGTCTTGACAGTAAGAACAGAGTTCAATACGTTCTTTACAGACATCAGTTTTTGTAAGAGTTTAAGAAATGAAGAGTGTCTGCTGTGTTACTTTGGAAATCAGGGTGAATATCAAAGGCTTCCACTGAGTCTTCTAAAAATTCCCTTTTGCAATCTGTTCTTACAATGACATTAAAGAAGGTCTGTGGCCTTCAGATGGTTTGAACTAGTAAGGCTCACTCTACTGTACATTTTACTAGATGAAAAAAATACAATCAAACTTCCAGTGTGCTTGGATTTTAATGGACTAAATCACATTTAAGAAAATAATGTTTTATATGTGTTATATATTGCCTATAAAATATTCTGTAGATAATAATAAAATGGCTTTATTCCTGAATGTAGGTTATCATAGCTTTAATTTTAAAAGCTTAATTTAAATGCCTGTTTTTTTAAAAAGGAGCTTATTTGAACTACTCAGCATACTTTCAATTTACTTTACAGGTAGGTTCTGATTTTTATTTTGTATAAAAAGTTTTAGGTCTTTCACAAGGCAGACATGTAATATTCATAAAATTTAATAGGTGCTACCTTTGTTACTCCTGTTATGTCTTACCTGTAGTTTTAATGAGGTTTTGTTGTTCGGTTGTGTGAATAATGTGTTTTTAACTTCAGATCAATTTGATATCAGGAATTTTATTGATATGTTCAGTACTTATTCATTCCCCTTAATTAATTTGCATCTTCTTTTTACAGATGGAATACCTCAGGTTTACTATTTTGGCCCATGTGGCAAATATAATGCTATGGTGCTAGAACTACTTGGACCTAGTCTGGAAGATTTATTTGACTTGTGTGGTAGGACATTTTCTCTTAAAACCGTTCTTATGATAGCCATACAGTTGGTAAGTAGAATAGATGTTAATTTGAGTGTTCCTTACAAAAACTAAGTCAGTCTTCAATGGATTAAATGCTAATTTCATTTAAAAGATTTGCATTTCCTTTGTTTTAAATTGATGTTGGTGGATTCTGAAGAGCCTGTGATGCAGTTTTAGCAGGAATATTATTGTATGTTACTTCCAACGATTTTGCTCTAGTTTTGCAAGAATCATTAGCAGAAATGTAATTCTCTTGTGTCTTCTGACTTTCCGTAACCACAGCCTTTATTCACACATGTTCTTTTGACACACTCAGTGGAAAAGAAGACATTAATTAAAAAAAAAAAAAAGAACCCTTGAAAGCAGTTGGATGACAGGACTCCCAAATACCATGACTTTTTTCTTGTGCATTCTTGGAAAGAAAGCAAACAAACGAAAGCAAACCAAATATTCCCCTTAACTCTTTCAGAAGTACTAAAATAGCCCAAAATTATCCAGTGAAGAATTTTTCTCTTTTTTAGAAGATTTTCTGATTTGATTCCCATGTGATGGTGGGTAGAAGTGAGAAGAGAGTGAGAGAGCATTAAGCCTTTGTGTGTTAAGCTTTTTAAAATGTGCTTTAAATAAGTCATTACAAAATATTAAATAGACTGAACTTCCACTGATCTGAAAAGATACTGGTATTTTTTCCCATGAAGTGTTAAAAATAGCTGTTCAAAAAACAACTGTAATTGGGTAAATGGCCTGCAGCTATAGACAAATAGCCATGTTCAGCTTGTTTACAGACAAAATGACAAAGTTAATTTTAAAAGATGTCAAATTGTCACAGATCAAAGATCATCCTTATTTAACGCTTGATGTTGCTTTCTGAATATGTAAATTTTGATAGAAAGTGACCCAGCTAGAACGGAGGTTATAAGTATGGTGTTGAACTTTCTGTGCTTCTCTCATTTTTACTTTAATATGTAATAGATCTACATGGGATTTTGCTTCTCAGTATTTGGTGACATTTTCTGGTTATAGTTTTAATGTACACAAAATGTGCTTGGTGCCAGCTGTTCTTAAATAAGATGCCTTCTGTTATATACTGATTCATGCCTAATGTCCAGTGTGAAAGCTTCCAATACCTGTGGCATATCTTCTTAGAGGATGTGTAAAATTTTCATTGACTTTAACTGGCAGATACCTTGTTAAATTCAGTAGCCCTTTGGTTTTAAGGCAGTAGGAGGAGTGATTTCCTCTGAATATATAAAGTCAGTTTAAGATATTTATCCTCTACCACAATTTAATGTGGCATCCTGAATTTGAAACTAAACTTTCTGTCCTTTCTTTCTTCTGTTAAAGATTTCTCGTATGGAATATGTCCATTCCAAGAACTTGATATACAGAGATGTAAAACCTGAGAACTTCTTAATAGGACGACCTGGAAATAAAACGCAGCAAATTATTCATATTATAGATTTTGGGTTGGCAAAGGAGTATGTAGATCCAGAAACTAAGAAGCACATACCATATCGAGAACACAAGAGCCTTACTGGAACAGCTAGATACATGAGTATAAATACACATTTAGGAAAAGGTAAGTTTTTTAAGTTAAGCAGAAACAAGAGTTCAACAGCTGTCATTTGTTTGAAATAATACTATTTTTCAAGTTGTAATGCTAGATGCACTTACAAGTTGTAATTAAAGATACTGAAGCGAACAGATTGTAAAAACAGTTTTTCAAAGCTACCTTGCAAGTATTTTGATCCTTTTGAAATGCACCATGTAGTGGAATAAAAGTAGCTTTTATTTGATGCTTGGTTTCTTGATTATTTTTTAAATGTTTATTCTGTTTATGAGACTTTGTCAGAGTAGCTATAAATTATGCTAGTGTTGTAGTTATGATGACCTAAAGAAATTACAGTTTTATATAGAGAGCTAATTTATTATTGAATATATTTAGCTGAAAAAATGAGCATGAGTAGTCTTAGCTTTTTCCATTTATATAGAGGTTTACTAGTGGAAAGAGGTTTTAGATCTTTGAAATTGCATATTAGAATGCATATTATTGCATTGTAATAACTAATTAGGCTACTCTTCGAGCTGGTCATTGAAAATGTTGCACAATATGTAAGGTTCAAAAGTACTTCATGTTAATATAGCAAATACGAAACCATTCACATTTTTCAGATAGTAAAAAGGTATTTTATCAGTAAAATCAGACCATAATAACTTGTAGTTAGCAGCCGTATCTAAAAATACGAAGTTAACATATAGAATCATGGAATAATTTAGGCTGCAAAAGACCCATAAGATCGTTGAGTCCAACTGTTAACCTAGCACTGCCAAGTCCATTGATAAATCATGTCCCTAAGCACCACCTCTACAAGTCTCTTAAATACCTCTAAGGATGGTGACTCGACTGCTTCCCTGGACAGCCTGTTCTAGTTCCAGTAGCCGCCTCATTCCAGACGCCTGTTTTAGAGAGTGATAAGGTGTCTCCTCAGCCTCCTCTTCTTCAGACTAAACAACCCCAGCTCCTTCTGATTCTTCATATAAGACTTGCTCTGCTTTCTAGACACTTCACCAGCTTCTTCTTTGGACATGCTCCCGCAATGTAGTTCAGTTTGGTGTATTTATAATGGAGTCATGACAGATTTCCTTTGAAGAGTAGTAAGTAGGCATGTATGTTCAGCGTTCATGCCTTCTTTAAAATAGAATTCAGTTACCTTGTCTATAGACAGATTTTTTTTTTTACTTAATCAGGGTGAAGCTTTTCTGCCTATTTCTGCTGCAAATCTTCAAAACAGATAGGAGGGGTACTTCAACTGGTAGACTTAACTGATGATGAAAAGAAGATGTTTTTCTGTGTTAATGTTTCAAGAGTTCATTGATTCCACATGGCCATACATTACTTTAAAATTAGTTTTAAATTGTGCTTCACCTGTCTTCAGTCTCTGTATCTTCTGACTCCTTTGCTTCTTCACAAGCAAATCTGATGGATTTAATTTGGTTATGTACAAACCAATTCTGTCATTCATTCCAGATTTTGGCATGAGTTGATCTTGCTCTTTCCATGCAGATTCCTTAAACAACCTCAATTTTTTCCATTAAGTAGAGAAAAAAAAGCAAGTGTGACTGTGTCTATATTACATATCCATAGGGAAGATTAACAATATGTGTAATATGGACCCTAGATTGTTAGAAGCCTATGGTCAGATATCACTGAAATTGCTGTAAGGTGGTCTGAGTCACTTGATAAGTTATACTTTGGTACTGTGCATCTAAATTTAAATAACTTTTTACATAATTACACACTGCATACTTTCAAGGGGAATAAAAATGTGCTATCTAATGTCTTACCTCATTTTGGAGGCAGCCTTTTAAGTTGCTTTTAAAATCTCATTAGCAGTCCCTCATCCTGAAGTAAGATAAATTAGGATCCTTCCCTTTTTAAAAGTAAGAGATGGGGCTCTTGTGACCGTCTTCTCAGGTTTTTTTGGAATTGTTTCTGTAGAAAGCAAGGAATTAAATTAAATAGAAGACATCTAAGGTAGGTTTTGCTAAATATATTAAGCACTGGTGTAGTTCCTTGTACTTGCATCAGGAATGACCAAATTTCAGCACTGTTGTTTGTCAAGACTCCACATTTACTATCTGTAATATAACCATGTCTTGTGAAAGGCAATTTAGACTCAGCTCTAGAGCATCCTAGAATTCAGCTTCTTTGGCCTATGCTTAGGAGGTGGGTTTACATGTAACAAAGAAGCTGTGAGACAGTTACTCAGTTTTCCTTATTTAAGACTAAAGCTATTGTACATAAAGATGTACACAGTGTAATTATCATGTGATTGAACAGATAAAATGAAACAGCTGAGAAATGTCTTCCTTTTGCAGACAAATTGATTCTTGGTAGTTTAAAGGTAATTTTTTGTTGTTGTTATAATTCATACATACTTTATTTTCTGATAATATAAAAAAGTTCTGGAAGAATCAATGTTTCAAATAAGCAATTTATGAACAAACTTCACAGGCCCTTCTACTCCTCAGCTCTTTCATCTGTAAGTTTTGAATTTTGACTTAATATAGCCTTGCTTTCCATATCTAGGTTCCTAGACATAATTTTTGTTTTAAAAGTTTCTCAAGGAGGCATTAACTTCATTTTTCAGGCTTAGTATACCAAGTTTGTGTCAACTTAAAGTGGTACAATTAATTTTAAATTCAAACAAGCTTTTTTAGTCCTTAAAGAAGAGATCCTCCCGTATCATTAAAGAAAATAATCCAAATGGTAAATATTGTAATTACATGAAGAACGTAGCTGAATTTTGAGGAAGTGACATGTCTGATATTAACATAGGAACATAGTAAATGACACTTTCTCCTTCAAGGGACATTTTTCTGCTCTTTGGGTAGAATCTTGGATCTCTGGTCGGAGGGGTTTAATACTTACTTGTTTACTATGAGTGGAAGTTCTGCCAAATTTATTTGTGTATCATGGATAGTTCTCTACCCCTGAGCCTGATGCAAAGCCATGAAGTGGAGAGGATAGGTACATATTGGCTCCTCTGCCCAAGTAGCTTGACAAAGCAAATGCTCTTCAGTAGTATGTCTCAGTCCACTGTTGTAAGTCTCCATCTCACAGGAGATTTGAAAATATTTAAATAATTCTTAAATGTAGATGGGAAAGGTTTAGAATGCCTTTCTGAAATCTTCATGGTGGTGTTTCTGATCTAAGCAAAAGAGGTCAACCTCATATTTCAACTCAAGTTCAAACTCAGAGCAGCAATTCTTCTTGACCTGATTTTTTGCAGGCATTTTTTTATGACAGAGCAATGTTCGTCCTGGTCTATTAGGTCTTAACCCTGAACAGTGGGAATGGGACTCTCTCCTTTTTGCAAAGTTTGTTATTTTTTCTCTATGTTCTGTGATACCCCTCTACAAATGAAGTTTTTATTTAATTCTTGCAGTGGGATCTGTGGAACACTGTTGTCCCTTTGGTTTCAAACAGAGTGGCATATGGGATGCATACAGCACTGGAAATACTAGTATTTAGAGTATTTTTAAGGTCAATTTAGGGGAAAACTCTAGGTAGTTTTCCTGGCAACTGAAATTGTCTATAGCAAAATTGTCTGATAGCTAATACATGTGTTGGCTTCTTGACTCTCTCAGGTGTCAGGTGACCCTTGTAAAAAATGAGTGTATGTTCACTAAAAAGAGAGAATGTCAGGTTCATGATCTCTTATAGTTTGGTGTCAAGTATGCATTTATTGAACTGCAGCTTGTTCTACATTAGTATGTATGAATGAGAGAATGTTGTCCTATGATCAGAAGTACATTTGAGGATCCATAGTGTTAAAACTGTCATTACAAGTGCACAGTATATAGGAAGACTTTTAAGTGTTTGCATATGCTTATAGTCAAAACTTAAAAAAAAATTACTGAGGCCCACTCTTTTGAGGTATAAATAGAGTTTTTGAACATCACAAAGCCATTTATTTCAATGATTTTTTTTTTTTCCAGAAACATATATTTGATCAAGAGTTTCTGGTAGTTTTGTGCCATGCTGAGATTTGGTATCTTGAGTAGAAGGTATTTTGTCTATATGAAAGTGATTTCGCTTTATTCACATAGAAGGAAATACAAGTATTCTACAGCTCTTACCAGCATGTAGCTGGTGGCCTTCCTTCTATAAAGTGGTTTCTTTGGGGGATAAAATTACTCCATGCTTCTTTACCAGTCACCTTCCATTTCCAAGTAGGGAGAGAGGGATCGAAGAGAATGTAGTTTCTTTTTTTGGAGCTATGGAAGACAAAAATGTGTATCTGTAAAAAGTTTTACAGTTTTCCTGTTTTGCTGGAAATCTAAATTGGTGATTGTTTTCTTGATTTCCATAAATCATGGAATGACAGAATTGTCATGGTTGGAAAAGACCTTCTCAGATCACCATCTCCAACTGTCAGCCCAACCTCGAGCACCCCCTACCTGTCCCCATCCCCCCAGAAAACCAACATAAAACCTCACAGCATCCTACTAGAGCATGTGCTCAAAAACAGCATACTGCATTCATGTCTAAGTTATTTGGCTACAGAAAGTATAGTCATGTGAATTTGCTAATGTTGTAATATGACTGTCTGTAATAGTCTCTGGGGAGCAGCCAATATCCTTGGTTGTATTGGTCTTGTTTTTTGGAGTTCTTAATTATTTAAGAGGTAGAAGTTAGTTATCTTGCATTAAGTGCCATAGACTCTTGGGGATGGAACAACTCTGTTTAATGCTAACTGGAAAGTTAAATGACAAAACCACCCACCACACCCCCCTTTACAGTTACCATAGATCTACTCTGTTATTAGAGCTCTCATATGTTTTTGATTTTCAATAAGCCTTATAAGGGCCAGACCTTTTTGTGATCTATACCAACAAAAAAATACTGTACATTGGATCAATTTTAACATATTTCTTCTAATAAAAATAACGAATATTTGGACCTATAAATACATTAGCCTAAAGCCTGGAGTTTTTCCAGAAACTAAAAAAAATATGTTTTCTCTAGTTAGATGTTTGTGGCAATGGCACTCCAGGAGTTCTGGCAGCTTTCACTTACCACTGAGTAAGTGGTGCAGAACTGAATTCCTTTTCAGATCTAGAAACGCCTTAGGAAATTCTTGCTCCCATACTGAATTATCAGTATACCTCAGGGGCAGCATTGTAGATGCCATAGATGAATACCTTTTGCTATGTAAGCTAACTTTATAAGTTTTAAAGTGTATGAAACAATGCTTCTAATCCAAAATGAGTTAAATAAATCTTTCCCTTCTTAATTAAAGGTACAAGTGAAAAGAGGACATTTTTCTATGAAGTCCACTTTTTTCTTAACAGTATGGCTTACAATATGTGCTTATGATAATATTGGCATATCACTTGATTTTTATCAACCAGACTCACAAACTTCAAGATTCGTGATTTTGTTCAGGATGGGGTGCTATTCTTTCCCTCACATTACATTATTTTATGGAATCGTATAATTTTTAGTAAGGCCAACACTTATGTTTTGCTAAACTTCATAAACTGACTGTTCAGGATATGTCATTGTCACTTTTAATCTACTTTGTGATTATAGTAATGAGTACGTGTGTCAAACTGTGTAATCATCTAAAAGCTAAAACTGTGTTCTGATCCAAATAAATAGTTTGTTTCTACTGTCTCAGCATTCTTCCAAACAGTAAATTTTTCTTTGGAGGGGATTCAGTGTTAATAATGGATGCTTACTGAAGATTCAATGTCTGTCGTTTGACCTCCATTATGGTTACTTTACTATGTGTGTTAAAAAAATTTATTTCTGGAGATAGCCTGATGAATGAGGTTCTAGTTCTTGTTCAAGTCAACCAGTTTGAATTAAGGTAATTAATTTGTCTGTCACTTGTGAATTAAATAACAGGTATTAGTTTCTTGCTAACTTAGCTATCTTCAGGTGACCTCCTTGAGAGATAGGAGGCCTTGTGCCCTGAAGTGTTATTATGTGTTTGTCATCTTATAATTGTATTATCTTTTAGTCAGCACAACATCTCATTAAATTGTGATGAACTAGGATCAGTGTGTATCAGCAGCCCTACCTCATGCTGATGCTTGAAATCCTTTTGCGTTCCACTGGTCCGTCCACTGCTATTTTTTTCCAGTTTTCAGAGACCATTCTTCTAACAATAGCAATATAATCTTTGGGTTTCCTGTTTCCCAGGCTTAGCTTGAAGAATGCAGACCATAGGATATTGGAGTGCTATTTTTTAATTATTCCAAAGCAATCAGTGAAGAACTCAAACTGATTCAACATACCAATACCACTCCCACAAAATTAAACAAAAAAATCCTTTCCCATGCCAGATTTTTCATTATTTTATAGAAGAGAAATCAGGTCAATGAAATCCTAACTTCTTTTCAATTTACAACTAAAAAAATATAACAAAATGCAATTATAAATGTAAAGAGTGAAAACATATTTAAAAATAACAACTATTTCTTACGATGAGGTAATTTGTTTAAAGTGCTGTTAGGGATAAATATACCTGCAGTGTGCATCTGCTTTTTTTCTTTTGTTTTAGCTGTGGTCCTGGTGGAGTCTGTACTGCACAAGAAGCACCCCCATATACTTAGTTTGATTTCAGTTACTTTATACTTCCCAATTTTTTTTACATAATTAGGAATCTAACCTGTTAAATATAGTTAACATCTAGTTATATCTAACCTGTTAAATATAATGTTAAGTTATACAGATTTAATGTTCTAATAATATTTGAATTTTGTTTCAGAGCAAAGTAGAAGAGATGATTTGGAAGCTTTAGGTCATATGTTTATGTATTTTCTCAGAGGAAGCCTTCCATGGCAAGGTTTAAAGGTAGTGGTTTTTAAATATCTTCATCTATCTTATTTTCACATCATCAGCTTTTCTTGCCATGATATTTTTCTTTTCAAAAGTTTGTCTGTGACCTGTATAACTTCAGAAGCTTGTTCTTTTGTTTGTTTTTTGTTTGTTTGTTTTGTTTTGTATTTTTGTTTTTGGTTTTGTATGTTTGTTTTTGTTTTGTTTTGTGTTTCTTCCTGTATTGCAGGCTGATACATTAAAAGAACGTTACCAGAAAATTGGAGACACAAAACGAGCGACGCCGACAGAAGTACTGTGTGAAAACTTCCCAGGTAATGTCAGTTGCTAATAAAAATGTTTATTGTTTTAGAAAATGAAACTGGCATAGGTAATTAAGATCTGATTTTAAAAAGAAATAAATTAATGATTCAAAAATTATATATTATGTACTATGATAACAAAAGAATTATCCTTTGATATTGTAATTATCCAGCAGTAAGCTAATGTTGTCTTCACACATAAAATTTTGCAAGCCATTTCAGCTTATTGCATATGCTGACATATTGGAAATTGTCCTTAAAAATATAAGGTACAGCTCAATAAATGATATTTATATATATATTTATATGATATTTATAGGTAGTATATGAAGGTAGGATTAGATCCAAATTAAGAATTATTGTGTATGGAATGATTCCTTAGGTAATGACTCTGTTACATCAAAAAAAATGAAAATGAACAGTGTAATCTGCTGTTTTTTAAAAATAAGTCCTTTACTAAATTTGATTATCTAAATAGAATGTAGCCTTAAAGACATATGAATTGCCATTTCTACTCAATTATTGAGTCTGTAAAGCCTCAGCTGAAGCAGTATATTCCATTTTGGGGATTGTACTTCAAGAAAATATATCCTGTTTTAAGTTTATCTCATAAAGAAGTGAGAATGCTAATATGCTGTATTTGCTAGACACCAAAGGCTGACCAGATGAAGATAGTTTAGTCAAAATTGTAAGGGAAGGAAGTTCTCCTGTACTTACAAGCTGATACAAACATGAAAGGAGTTAAGTTTTTTACATCCTCAGCAGAAGAAATTAATGGATGTAATCCAAAACAGTGAAATTTAGACTTGAACTCCTGTGTTTCAAATACAAGGAAGAGCACGAAGGTATTGCCATTGCCAGGGAAACTGGAGCTTCCTTCACTGGAGTTTTATGATTTGTTATGGGATAAGGCAGTGTGCAGGTGCCTTTTAGAAGTTCTTCCCAACTGTGTACTAAAAATTAGTCCATTATCAAATTTCTTCTCTGTATTAAAAAAAAAAACAAAACAAAAGCAACAACAATAAAAACAATTTAAAAAATCAAGTGAAAATTATTTATGTTGCATAACTTATGCCAAATGTCTGAATGTAAGTTTGGTGAATTGACAGAAGTCTATATGTGGGGAATAAAGCCTGTTCGGGAATGTAAATTTTTTGCATCCAGTAATTCATGCACATCTTGAATGCTGATTTTTATGTTGTTGCTACAATCCTTTATGTATCTAATTGAGGTGTAGATGATGCAGATCCTAGAAATAATTATTCATTAGTAGCTCTATATATTCACAGTACTATTTCTGGATATATTGAATATATCCAGATATATCTAGATATACACCAAATTAATTAAGTGTGTATTTGTTGAAAGAATTGGATCTGAAAGAGGAAAAGGGAAAATATATTTTACCTTGGAGGACATAAAAGATAAAATTCTTTCATAATACATATGCACATTTACATAATAAGTACATTACTGTGTATGGAATTTTTTGCACATCAAGAATCTGAGGATTTCTTCTTTTCCTGTCCTGGTTGTCACTTAGGATGTACAACAGAATGAGGAGTTCATCCACGATAACTTCAATTCTTTTCAGTTGGGGTGCAGACCAAAGTAGCTGATCGATGTTCCATAAGTCAAGAGAACTCTGTACTACCAGTGAAAAACACTTTGCTCTTGTTCACATGTGAAACACTTTATCCCCTGTTCTGTGGCATGGTAGAAAATATGAGCAAGGATTTTAATATCATCCTTCAAATGCATGAATGGTTGTATTTGTTTTTTGGAGCCAGCCAGGTGTAACAGATTAAGCTGCATTAAATAGCTCAGTTCCAGCCTTCCTACTTCTGAAGTCCTGCATGATTTGGATTCTGGTTTATATTGGGGAAAAAGTAGTTAAAGACCAGTATGTGAATATTTCTCTTTGCTTACTTCAAGCACTGATCTCTTTGCCCAGTTGTAGTGAAAAGTCTTGGTTGTCTGTTGAACTGAATCGTCAACGAATTCCTTCTATCCACTGCGCCATCTGCTTGCCTAAAACATAGCATTTAATACTGTGGTCTTGTCAGAACTGAATAATTTGATGTGTCAGCACCATTGTCCTCTGGTGCATTCTTGAGAGCACAAATCTTATGCTGCCTTGCAACTTTTGGATATCAGGCTGGTCTCAAACTTTGACTTCTCCCTGCTTCTACCAAACTATCTCTAAAGGAGTTTAACTTGGCATAGCTCAGTCTTAGCATTGACTCCACACTTCTAAGTCATCCTCTGTCAGAAAATAGGCGTCTTTCTTACAGCACCTTTTTTTAGCACAAAAGATCAGCTTTTTCAGACAGTGTTTCGTGTGAATCAGAAACAGTGCAGTGATACTGTTGTGCTGCTTCATAGGATCAGTGAGTTTTGGTGGCATCTACTGTTAACCTTATTAATCCTCTGTCTTGATGGTCATATGTATTCTCTTGTACAGTGGGACCATGTGAGTGGTCTTTTGGCTTGAGGTCTTTTTGGCTTGCTTTTCTAGGAACCACTTGTCATAAGATGGTTTCCCAATCTTTTATGAACTACAAAGGTTCCTAAACAAATTAGATTTTAAGAGCTATGTCTGCCTGGACTGTGTGTTCCTGGCCAGGTGTTTCATGAGATCTTTATCAGATTGTATCAGATTGTGAGAAGTTGTCTCAGTACTCTATTCCAAACTACTGCAGTGTGACCTTCCCCCCCACCCCTTTTTTTTTTCTTCTGTAACAGGAAGGTGTGGATGGATGGAGTCTGAATGAACCAAAGTTTCAGAATGGTTAGGTTTTTAGTCTCTTGAAAACTTGTTAACGTTTCTCTTCTCACCATCTGTTGTTTACTCAGACTGTTGTATTTCCACATGCTTCTCATTTTACTGATTCCTGAAAGTGTTACTGCAAATGTAGCCGCATGTCTGAGCAGTTTGTCAATGGCATTTGAAGCTTGGGCTTCAGATGTTCATGGGTCCTCTCATTCAGCCCTTGGATTCTTTGTAGTCTTCTGTCCATAAGGATGCTTGTTCCTTAAAACTGTTGTCTCAGAAACCTTTCATGGCTTAAACCCATTATCAAGAATGGGTCTTCTGTGTGCTCTAAATCACCTGCCAAAATGTTTGTGCTGGAGCTCTTGTCCTGACTAGAAGATTCTGGCTGCTAGTGCACAGTCTGTACTTCATACCCCTTAATGACTAGGAAAGCTCTTTCCTTTTATCTTTACAGGTCCAGGCCCTTTCAGAAATCTCCCTGATCTCCACTACTGGGAGAATCTTATAATTTCCATGTAACATCTACCTAAATGAATCTCCATTTGTATGCTGACATGGTATTTAAACAGCGATATTAAACTGACATTACTCAGAAGTCATTCTTCAAGAGCTCAGGTAACCTTAGTACTTCTCTGCAGTGTTTGTATTCAGGATATTTTCCACTTCTTCTCAACACCTTCATGTAGCACGATGTCTAAAGCATTCAGCACTGTTGCAGCCTTCCATAGTCCTATTGCAGTTACAGCTCAACAAAGCCTGTACGGAATGTTTTTTGTCAGGACAATCAGAGTTGCACACTTCAGAATTTATATGTGGATCCTCTCTTAAAGGAAGGCTGCATTCCAGTAACAGATGTTCTTTGAGACTCCACCCTGTACTTTCATATACCCACTTCTTTACCTTTCCTTAGGCTTGTCTTTAATTAACTGGGGAAAATACTGAAAATTAGAGGCATTTCTCCCCACTCTTTTGACACACTGTCCACCATGATTGGATGATTCAATGCAAGATCTCAACAGGTAATGTAAAGGGAAAATAGTGTGAGGGTCACTTAGGATGTCTTTAGAATAGGGCTGTAAATATTGAAGAGTATTATTACTGTTACGTAACTTCTGGTAATTCACCAAATTTGTAGTGAAGAACTGCTCAAGTTTTATGGTGAGAAGTAGAAGTTGCTTTTAAATGTAATAATTACGTGTTAGGGGTGCCATTAGAAGAGACGTGACAGTCATGTACCTATCTTTTTTATGTAGAGGAAATGGCTACGTACCTACGTTACGTAAGAAGACTAGATTTTTTTGAAAAGCCGGATTATGACTACCTAAGAAAGCTCTTCACAGACTTACTTGATCGGAAAGGCTATATATTTGATTATGAATATGACTGGATTGGGAAACAGCTGGTGAGTATGATTAAGCTACTAGTAACATACTGGGGTTTTTTGTGTGTTAAGTTTTGTGCTAGTGTTAGTCTTGAGTTTCAGAACACATAGACTCACAGAATGACTTGGGTTGGAAGGGACTTTAAAGGTCATCTACTTCTAACCCTCCTGCCACGGTCAGGGTCACCCACCACTAAACCAGGTTGCTCAAGGTCCCATCTAGCCTGGCCTTAAACATTTCCAGGGAGAGGGCAGACACGACATCCCTGGACAACCTATTCCAGCATCTTGTCACCCTCACAGGAAAGAATATTTTCCTAATGTCTAACCTAAATATCCGCTCTTCAAGGTGTAAGCTGCTTTCTGTATCCTCTTGCTACACACCCATGCTGAAAGCCCTACCCCAGCTTTCTTCTAGGCCCTCTTCAGGTATTGGAAAGCTGCTATAAGGCCACCTCAGAGCCTCCTCTCCTCCTGGCTGAACAGCCCCAATGTCCTATGTATGTCTTCATAGAGGAGGTGCTCCAACCTTCTGATAATTTTTGTGGCTCAAGGAGCTCTGTCCTTCTTATGCTGGGGACTCCAGAACTGGACACAGTACTCCAAGTGGTGTCTCTAAAGAGCAGAGTAGAGGGGGAGAATCACCTCCCTCAGCCAGCTGTCTATGCTTCCTTTGATAGAGCCTGGGACCTGGTTGGCTTTCTGGGGTGCAAGCATACATTAATGGCCCATATTAAGCTTCTGGTCCACCCCCAAGTCCTTCTCCTCAGGGCTACCCTCAATCTCTTCTCCTCCCAGCCTGTATATGTTCTTTGGATTGTCTCAACCCAGGTGCAGAACCTTGCACTTGGCCTGGTTGAACTTCATGCATGTGCATCTCCTGGCTGCTCTTACAGTTGTGAACAGCTGTTACTACAAAGCTGTTTTCAGATGTGTAACACATTAACTGCAAAAGCAGCATTACCTTTTGCCTTGATGTTTCATATTGAGTCTGTACTCTTCACACGTACTCTCAAAGTAAATCTCTTTTCAATACAAAATAAGGTAGTAGGAATTCAGACTGGTTTTTGAGTTCAGGGTGTTAAAAAATCTGCAGTTGATCATCATTATTGCATGTATTTTCTTTCTTTGAGGACTGTCTTGTTCCCAGTTTTTTTTTAACATGGGGATCAATCACTTCTCTGCATCTGAGTTGTATTTCAGATATTTATCAGATCATTATGAGAAACTGTTTATGCTTTATATGCATTGTTGTAATGAGATATGATGTGGAGTATCAGTTTCCATCACAGTGCTGCTAAAGTTCCTGAAAATACTGGGGTTTTATTCTTTAAAGAAAGGAAAAAAGATTAGCTTTTCAGCACCTCAAATCTTCCCTGCTCCTTTTTTTAGTAAGTGGGGAGGGTTTATATATAATAATATAAACACATATTATTATGTGTTTATGTGGAACAATTTTGGATTATACATTTCGACCTGAATTTCCATGTGTGATTTTGAAAGAATTGTAGTATTTTATTGCTAAATCTTTTTTAAGTGTTTAGCATTAAAAATTTCTTCAGGCTTTTATCAGAATGACGTACCTGCTAATCGCAGGAAATTTCAGCCTAAAGACTTTCAGAAAATTACTGTCTAATAATATTCAGAATTGCTGCTTCATGAAATTGTGTAAGTCTTGATTTGTCTTTTTTTCTTTGCGGTGTTAGTAAATATCTAGTGAAGTTTTCGCTTTAATTTCATAACTATCAGTTGTGGGAAGCTGTCAGGTTTAAAGATTAGTTTGTATTACAAATGAGGCAATTTTGGTAAGACTTAAAAATTTATTTTTTTTACCAGTTGCTACATATTATTTCTATTTGTAGCCTGCTCCAGTGGGTTCAATACATTCAGATCCTGCACTGTCTTCAAACAGAGAAGCATATCAGCACAGAGATAAAATGCAACAATCCAAAAATCAGGTAAGCTGCTCATGTGCATTATCAGCATTACTTTGTTTTTGTCTAACTCTAAAACAAAATTGACTCCAGGATTATTTTTTTTTTCTTTGATTTAAATCGATCCTTGTTAATGTATATTTACACTGGTCTTAAAGATCTTTAAGTGTCCTAAAAGTTTTTTTTTTTAAATTTTAAAGCCAGATTAATGACCAATGTCAATTGTAGGAATTTAGACCTATGTCCATTTACCTGACCTAAGTTAGAGGGTTGTGTTAGTGGACTTCATTTCTTACTAAGAATTTTGTGGGTTTAGCTACTGTACTTCTTCATGAAAACTTAAGTATGGGCATATATAAGTATGCAGATGATGTACAAACTGTATAGTAGTTCCATATGCAGTGCTTCAGTGTTTTGAAAAAAATATAATTACTGCAGAAATTGTTTTTCTGGTATTTTCATTTCTTTTGCATTTATTCCTAATGCATTGAAAATTACAGTCAACAGATCATAGGGACGCCTGGGATTCACAGCAGGCCAATCTACATCATCTGAGGGCTCATCTAGCAGCTGACAGGCATGGTGGCTCAGTACAGGTATTTTCTACTTTTCGTGACTTAGTAATTTTGAATTATGTAATAACAATTTTCTTTAATGCAGGTCAGGATTCCTGTTTTCCTATTAAGCTTGCTCTCCAGTAATGCTCAGAATATAACTAATATTCCGTACTTCACATTGGCCAAACTGAAGTTAAAACAGATGCAGAAAACTGGTTATCTTTTTGTATTTCAACTTTCTGCTACAAGTTTCTTGGTGAAAATCAAAAGCAATGAGGCTGTTTCTCTCATTGAGGGAGTATATACTGAGATCAATGCAAGCAACTGAAGTTTAGACTTCTGATGTATTATTTAGTTGTAAACCACTATTGACTGGATTAATTGTTGTTCCGGTCTTGGTTTTTTGTTCCTTATGCAAACTTCAAAGAAAGTGTTAAGTGGTGGTTTCAGCTTAAACTTTACTACTTCTGCTCAAACAATATTTCAGTAGAAAAATGTTTCCCAGGAAGTACTTCATGATTATCAGTGGAAAAATGAGCAGAAGCCAACATTTTTCTGGTTTGTTTCCTCTTCAGAGAGTTTTTGGTGTCTTCTTCTCTAAATTTATTTAGGGATGAGATGTGTGGGATGATGCTTTCAAAATGCCATCTGCAAAGGCTAAAAGGGTTTTGTGCTTTCAGTCTGAAATGAAAATAATTTTGTTCTCTGAAGTCTTGTCTGACAAAAAAATACTTTGGCTGTCTGCTCTCTTTTTGAAAATCTAAATGAAATACTTCATTGCTGAAGTTTTGGTTTGGAAAAAATTGTTGATGTCTGAAGAAGAAATGAGAAGTCCAGAGTAGAGAAAACAGAGCTGTAGTCGCACCAGTGTTATAATTCCGCATCTTTTCTAAAACCTTTGCATCTCAATTAAAAATTAATATCTGCTAAATTTTGCTGCTTATAAGCTACTGGCATTTGTCATGTAAGAAAAGATAGTAGATGACAATTATCACTGTATATTCAAGAAGCATTTAAAAATTGTTCTATTCTTCCCATTAACAACTATTTTAAGAACTTTACCTGTACATTCAACTTCAATTGCAGTAGTTCTGTCAAACATCAGTTTTAAAGGTAGTAATTTTTCTTTTGAGAACAGTATATTAATGTGGAATCAGAGTTGTATTTGAAATTGCATCTTCCAAAATTATTACATCATTTTTTATGTCTTGTTGGTTAGAAAAATACAAATCTATGTTGTTAAATTCCTATTGTTGCAACTTCCAGCTTGTATATCTTACCACTCTTGATAAGCGTAGCACATAAGAAACCTTTTGCAGTTCCTCAGGTAAAGTGTAATCCTTGTCTTTTCCCAATTTTTACAATTCTTTGTTGTGATTACAAGTGTGAATGTTGGCAAAAATTTTTTTGAGGAGCTTTCTGATCGATTTTTTTAACATGGCAAATAAAATATTAGTTTACATGCTAATGCAAAACAAAGCATAGGTGTAGCAGGAAGATTTATGATTACTGTTTGGGGAACTGGTGTTTGTACTTACCTGCAATAGCCAGGTACAATAAGACAAAGTTATGTAAAGCTTCTAGAGGACTAAGATGTCTAAGAAACTATAGCAGTGAGTCTAATACTTTAAATTTGTTTGGCTTTATGGTATATTGAATAGGAAAAAATGGCCAATATGACGCATGTGCTTTTCAAATTAAACTTTGAAAGAGCCTGCATTGTGCCAGTTTTTGGGTGTGATTGGCCTGTAGCCTGAGAGGGAAAAGTCTAATAGTTGACCTAACTCAAGCCCATATGCTTAGAGGATCAATCATGTATAAATGTTAAAAGTGCTTCATTTACCTGTATTGTCAGTCTTTTGTCATATGCACTTTTTGGTTAGATTGCAAAATTTTTTGCCATGTCACAGTGAGATGTAACTTCTGGCATTGCAGGTATTTTAGCAAGGTACAGAACTTCTGATTGTACAGTGATACAGTTGTAGCCTCACTGATACTGGAACTGAATCACTCCTGTCTCTCTCTTGTTCTCTTTTAAATTAGTCTTTGTTAGTTATTTTTTAAAGGTAGATATTTTTCTCTTTTTCATCTTACTAGGACCATTCCTAGAGCTGTTTTCAGGAGCAGTAGAGTTGAGTGAAGCTCAGGGTGTTTGTAATCCTGGAGAACCATGACAGATACTCTTTTTTTATACTCCCAATACCCTTTGATTCTCTTACACTTTCAGGTGTCACAGCTCTTTTCAGAAAGATTTAGTTTTTCTCCCTTCCAAAGTTAACCATGCAACAGGCAGTTAAACTTGATTGTATTTGGTTATGGGTTTGGTGAATGTGTCTGTATATACACAGGAAGGACCGAAGTCTCTTTCTCCTTGATCTCTCTCTCTTTGATAGAGATCAAGCAGAGAGAGGCAGGACAGCCTTCTGCTATCTAGTGCAAAGGTTTCTATAAAGTTAGTGACGAAGTTTCCAAGAGAAAAGAGTCTCAACCAGGAAATTAAATAAAAACTACTTTGGGATAAGTGCTGTCTTGAAAAGAAGACTCCTCTTGCTGAAGGAAACTGCTCTCGAGACATATATTCACTTTTGAAGTCCATTTGAAGAATTTCAAGAGAAGAATAACCTAACAGGTTATTACAGCTTCTCTGCTTCCTCTCTTACAAGCATAAAAAACGGGTTGGTGTCATGGTTTATGCCCAGCTGGTATCAACGAGGCCTGTGGGACAGAGAGGAGAAAATCCAGTAAAGCATGTTTGTGAAGACCAAGAACAGGGAGGTTTTCATACCCCAGTTATAGTAATAGGCAAAAAACAGGCAGTTTCGCCATGGGAAGGAAAGAAAAACTAATTTAAGCTACAAGGAGAGAAAACATTGCTAGATCTTCATGCCTCCCCCTCAGGGCACAGGGGAGGGGCAGGGGGGGTTTGGGGTCAGTTCCCCACATGGTGTTTCTGCCGCTCCTTCCTCCTCAGGGGGAGGACTCCTTACATTCTTCCCCAGCTCCAACAAATATTGAAATACTTGGTTAAAAAAAAAACAAAACAAAACCAACCAATGGAACAGACTACTTAACCCTCATTGTAATAACTTGTTACAATTCCTACCTATTTGTGTCACTTTTGGCAGTGCTGCTGCTATCCCAAATGATACGAGATCAATCTAAGCCACCTGGTTGAAACTACTGTACCAGGCAGCAGAAATCATGGCCAAAACCCTGGAATTCCTTCAGCTACATTGACCAAAATTTAAGTATTGGATTCTTGCAATGGGCCTTTGTCCTTTTATTTTGTTACTGGGCTGCTGTGACAGGCCACTTTACTGAAGCATGCAAAAATGAAGAAATCACAACCTGACTTAGGCATATGGCTTGGAAATGGCCTTAGACTTCTGAAGCTCCATCTCTACTCAGTGAGTACAATAGAAAGCACAAAGCAACCCTCAACAGGCAAGGCTTCTAGCTCAGGGTATAAATAGCTTAAGGCTATTAGCTCTGGTTATAAATAGATGAGAAGTAATTTGCACATTAAGAGCAGGGCTTGGAAGGGTGAAGGGTATAGTAACAAAATGATGATGACTTTCCTTGTCTCTGCTTTCTTCTACCTTAATCTCTGGCCTTCAGGCATCATCTGGTTGCTGTTGAATCTTGAACTATGAATTACCATTAGTCCACTTACTGTAGCTGGTTATATTTTGCAGATATTTTCTTATATACTTGGCCATGAGGGTATTTCTGTGCAATGCTGCTTGGCCAGGTGTTTCTTGCTACTTTGGAGCTTGTTAGTCCTCTTGATACTTTTTAATGGGTCAGTTAGCACTACCAGCTGTCCTGACCAGATACCACTGGTCTGTCAACATTACCCATCTTCCTGGATGATTCTGTGAGTTGAACAAGAGAGTAACTACATCTGCCATGCAGGAAAGCTGACAGGAACTAGGAGAGAGAATATTGGGTTCTATTTGGTTTAACATGAAAACAAATATTCCCAGAGAACCACAGCTATCTTGGTGGCTTAAGAATTTACAAAGGAATTTGAGAGGAAATGAGTGGAAATCAAGATGTATCTAATTTTAAGTTTTGTTTTTATGTAATGGCATTAAGTGTTTTCATGTTTTTCTTTATTGTATTGTAACTTTTAAGAATTGACAAATGTATGCCTCACATTAGCATAATTTCAGGTATTTCTGGTGATTTCAGGTAGTAAGCTCAACAAATGGAGAACTGAACACAGATGACCCAACTGCAGGTCGTTCAAATGCACCCATCACAGCTCCTGCAGAAGTAGAAGTAATGGATGAAACCAAGTATGTCCATCTTTATAATAATCTTTGGTTGTTGTGTGCTCAGCCACTAAACGTTTTTCTTGTATAGTTATTATGAAAATACTGTGTAAAATTAATACCCACAGTTGGGGGCAAAAATGCAGTGTTACTTTTACTTTTGGCTTTAAATATTTAAATAATAGACTTTCTATAGCTTCTGCTTTTTCAAACAAAGCCATCAGTTATCCATCTCTATATACATGTGAATGCATTTTTGATATTTCAGCTAATTCTGAACCATTTAATTTAAGATAGTGTGCAGACTACCAAAAGTTATGTATGAAAAATGTAAAATTCTTCTTGTATGCTATTCTGATTCTCTTTTTTTCCCTTACTCTCTTTCTGTGTAGCTGCCAGAAAGTGTTGAACATGTGGTGAGTTCTACAATACTAAAAAGCAGGCAGAAATAGCCCCAGGGGTTATTTGGTTTAAAACTAATTTCAGAGAAGTTCAGAAAATAACAAATCCATTTGGAAATCACAAAACATCTTTTAGTGTTGTGAAACGATTGACTGTTTTTACAGAAAAAGAGCCACCTTCAAGAGCTATTCTGCCTGCATCAAATGTTGGTTGGTTTTTATTTGTGTGGTCTGTGGTGTATTTCATTTTATCCCTTTCAGTATTTTTTTCTTGCTATCCTGTTTTAGAAGGGATATCCTGTTATTTTCAGATGTTGTGGCATTCAGCTAGTATTTTAACTATAGAAAACAACTCACCTTTCTGAACAAGTAATAAATGCTAGCAAATGTTTGAATTTTGCCTATTATCTCTGTAAACATACTATTTGGCAGATTATTAGTCTCTCAAAACCTCCTAACTAATTACAAAAACGTAAGCTACAGTGTAATGAAAGGGGAAGGTACTAAGATTTGTTACCTGGGATGGACTACTAATGACTTTTGAGTGGTAAATTTAGACTTGAAACAGTACAGCAAAATATTATTGATAGCTAATGGCAGTATAGCTTTTAACACATTTTCTTTTATAATTCTGCTTAAAGTAGGATTTTACTAGGGTATAGATCTAGCTTGTCTTAAATTCCTGGCACTCAAGTGTGAAGGATACATTGGTACCTGAAGAATGCAGTGAGCATTCCTTAATAGCAGTAAGTTTTGTGGAGCCTGTTTTCCTACATTTCAGATAAGGAAAAATTTCTCAAAATGTAATTTTTTCTGGAATTAATTGTTGTGCAGGTTCTAATTTGATATGTTAAATTTATGTAGTTCAAAATTGTGAATGGAGGTACCTGTTGCACCAACCTTCTGCAGTAGCTTTCTCTAAGCAGTTAGAATACCAGTTCTTTTATCTGCCATCTTTGCATAGTACTGTATTGTTATTATTCTGCCAAGAATTCAGTGTTCTTATATGTATTTAAAACAGAGAGATTCCAAAGATCAAGGATATTGATAGGATGCACACAGAAAAAATTCCATATCCTTTCCCTTTTGATAAGTGCAGTGATAATGTTCCTCAATTCCCAGTTTAAGTGTCTACAAATTAGACTACTGTTGAGCACAATTAAACCTGTGACTTGTTATTTAGAGAAAGTAAGAGAATTCTCAAAAACCAAGACGTAGTATGGAACTTAATTTACTCTGATGTGAGTAATTGATGGGCACATATGCTCTCCTTTACCTTTTTGGCCTAGCCTTTACCAGTTTTGTTCCAAAAAAAATACCTAGTCTCAATATCCTATCTTTTTTTTTCAATATGAAACACATAAATTAGTTTTTCAGTGGTGTTTATTTAAGCAACAGTTTGCTCCTTCACCGTTTTTTGTGGCTAGAAGTTGTTTTATATTTTGATGCTAATTAAAGCAACACACACAGCCTCACACCCACATCCACTCCTCAGCATTACTACCACACATCTATGTATAGGAGTGCCTATTTTCTCAGTAATAAGGTTTTGGTAATTTTACAATTTTTAACATAATAGCTATGAGCTTAATACCAAAAGGTATTGTGAGACCTTCAAAAATATCCATTTATAGATTTTACACTGTTGAGAAGTGTAATGAAATGCAAGTATCAGTATCCTTCATGTCTGATGCAGACATTTTTGTTTCTAAGGAGACAGTTTTATCAAAAGACTCTTACTTCATGCCTCTTTCATAGTCTTCTCCACCTGAACAAAGTCAACTTTTTCTTGTTGATGTCTTCTCATTTCCTCATACTCTGAGGAGAAAAAATTCAGTGAAGTTTTTAGAAACACTTCATTCCTCCTTCCAGGTTTTTTTACAGTTTTAGAAGCTTAGTATGACTGTATCTTGGTTTAAAAATTGAAGGGTGCCATATAGTTTGTGATTGTAACTAGGAACACAGTTATATATTCAGCTGCGTATTAGATCTTTTGTTAGCACTTCAGTGGGATGCTGTAAATCATATGGATGTTTTTCAGTATGCATTTTATTGTTTTGAGACAGTCATCCAA
Source organism: Florisuga fusca (assembly GCA_038090715.1). Lineage (NCBI taxonomy): Eukaryota > Metazoa > Chordata > Aves > Apodiformes > Trochilidae > Florisuga > Florisuga fusca. The sequence goes on along the minus strand of JAAWXA010000006.1, from coordinate 16,015,829 downwards.
TGCTTCCATTGTTTGATATGTTTATGTACTCAGTGCAGTATGTATTCTAAATGTTATGCCTTGCCATTTTCATGCTTGCTTATGTGTTGCTATGCAGAAAGTGTGGGATTGAGGTGGTCTTTTTTCTGCTTGTGGGTTGTTGTCGGTTTTCCTGTTTTGGTTGTTACTGCTTTGGCTTTTTTTTGTTTGTTTGTGCATTTAGTTTTGTGTTCATGTGTTTTGTGTTCATGTGTTTTGTGTTCATGTGTTTTGTGTTCATGTTGTTTGGTTGCTTGTTTTTTAAAGAAGTAGCTTTCCTTCCTGTTTCAGTTGTTACTTACTGATGTTGTAAAGCAGGTAGATCAGTGTTCTGCCTTAGCACTTGTAGACCTTATCTTTGACAGACAGTCTTCCACTGAGCAGTTAGCTTTTTTTCCTAAGCTCTTTGGTAGCTATCAGAACTGTTGCCTCTGTAAATATGAAGCATGTGCAGTTCTGATTACCAAACAGCCTTGCCACAGGAGGGCAGAGAAGGGCAAACTGGAAAAGGTTGTGGTCCATCCTCTTTGGATCTTGCATTCAATTTGCCACTTCAAATGTCTGTTAATATTCCTGCAGTGAAGTGCTGCCACATGCCATATAAAAACACAGCTGTCTAAACACAATTAAGAACTTAAGTTATTTTAGCATGTTGTTCTAAAGCACTGCTTAACTGGTAGTGGTAAGAGTATTTAGCAGAAAAATGTATGATAATGTTTTAAGCAGGACAAGAAATGTTTGTACTCATAATACTGATACCTTAGGTAACATCTCAAAGACCACATTAGACTGTACAAGAACATCATGTTTTTTCTCGAGTTTCATAAATCTGTATTATACTGCCCACTATAAAATTTTTCAAATTATACAAAGGAAAAGGCTAACAGTCATTAAATACTTTCTTTTAGAAGTTTCTTTCCTAGAATTTGGTATTTTTAGAATGTATCGATTCTTACGCATTGTGCATGTGTATTGAATAATATGATAAATTTGTGGTTTAATAATCAATGATGTCCCACATACAGTTTTAAAAATGCTTTTGAACAGTGCAATATATATGTATAGGCATATATATAAAAGTGATGATAGCACCCTCTAGTGACAGGAGCCTTAAAAACATGTCTGTATTTCTGTTACAAATTACACTCTTCAAGAGATTATGCACTGTGGTTCTCTAATTTCAGGGTTACATTTCTTTCCTAAAATTTATTATAAGGCAATGTAGTCTGACCTGTCTTATTCCCATGCAAATATGCATATATTTTAAAACTGCATTTATTTTGCCTTGAAAGGTTTTATAGATATAGCACTTCTAGGGTTATAAATATGCCACATCTGTAAGTTTCTAATGCAGTCTGTGGCTTACAATGCCCTATGGAATTTGAATTCCTGTAATACTTTTTTAGATATATTATATAGTAATAAGGGATTTTTTTCCACGCCAAATAGGTCTTCAGCATTTAGTGGAATTCCCTGAATTAGGATCAGTTGAGAATAGTTCTTTTAATTATAAGAATCTCTGAATAGAAACTATGCACTTTTTAGTAATATTATGCAAACTCCAGAGGAGCAGGAGATTAAAAAGGCGCTGCTTTATGTTGGTTCAGGATTGAGCTCCTGAATTCCCCATAGCATGGTGACCATCTGTGGCTGACAGAGGAATAGCAAACTAAGTAGAGTATGGAGAAATAATAAAGGACGGTATGAGATTTGCAGTAAGGATGTGTTGAAATATTCTGGGAAGAAAATCAAGAAAATCAAAATTGTCTTTGAATTACACAGAGAATCCAAGGAGTTTTAAGCATTTAGTAAGTGTTATCTGCTGTTCCTGAGACATACTCCTTACTAGTATAATGTAGTTAAACAGAGAAGAGTAAATTCTGTATTGTTTTTCTTGAATATTCTCTGCCACACTCTAATCTTTGTACAATTACTTATGTAACCTGTTCTTTATACTAAAATTATGACAATTTCTTTCTGTAAGTTTACTTTGAGGCCTTCTAATCTGAAACAGAAATCACAAAAGTGATTTGCCATCAAAATCCAGGGCAGGATTTTCTCATTTACAGGAGTATAGGTTAATTCATGTTGAAAAGCAGGGACCACTGTAAAATTTGTTTGGTTTGGTTTGGTGGTGGTTTTTTTTTTTGTTTTTTGGGGGGTTTTTGGTGGTTGTTTTTTGTGTTTGTTTTTTTTGTTTGTTTTGTTTTCAATAGATATACATGGGTAAAGACTGGAGTGAAAGAAGGGTTAAACTAAACTGGATTCTATCTGCATACAAATTCAAAGCTTAAGTCATAGTGGATATTAGTAGTAGATAAAAGGACTAGTAGTTATGGGGGAATTTCAGTTGCAGTTGGTGGCTGCTAGCCTTGAAACAACTTTGTCTCGTGTAGAAACATTTTAAAGTTAATACAGTGTGATATTTCTTGTAGCTGTAAAAGTATTTATCTACGTAGTTTCCCCTATTGAATTTAATTTTGGGCTTCCTCTCCATCAATAACCAATGTTTTTTTCTGCTGAAAGTTATGTAACTCTCAGAGCAGCTCTGGTCTGCCTCTGCCCACTGCTACTTTTTCAGTGACTGAGCGACAGGGTGCCCTTGGATATTTTGAGAAGGTAACTTCTGTTTCCCCTTCCTATTAAATGTTGTTCTCACCCCTTGTAGATCCTAATTTTTAAACCCTTAATCTCCCAGTTTTTCAAATGCTTTCTCCATTCCCCATATTGCAAACAAAATCAGGATTCTTTTTGAATTTTAGTGACACTTAAAATCCTTGGAGAACCTCAAGATTTACTGATAGGCTATTGATGCTGTACATATGTATTTTCACATTTGTTGTACTTCATAGTTTAAGACTCTAGAAAAATATAGCTCTGCAAGTGAGCATTCAACAGCCAAAACTGCAGAACTCCATGGGGCAAGCTCTGTTAAGGTAGACAGCTTGCATGGGTTTTTTTGATTGCATATTGTTAACGCTTTACTAAGGGGAAGCTTGAAGTTGAAAGGAGTTAGTCAGGAGATAGGAATTGCTTAAAATAAGACAACATGAAAATTGAAAGGTTTTCTTTGTGCATTTGTTGCTTTCCCCTTTAGTTTACTTTCACAAATACTTCTTGGACTTCTGCAGTCCTCCTCCATATGTTCTATCTCTAATTTCCTCTGATTCTTTTTTCCTTCTGTAGTGTTTTTTTCAGTTAAATTCAGATTATCTCTGCTTAGTGAAATTCACAGTATTTGTCAAATTTAGTGTCCTTCATGTAGTATGCCATAAAGCAGAAGTATGTTAGGATACTCTAATTTACTTAAAGCTCTGATTTTATAATATGTGTGTAATAATATAGTAAAATAATAAATATAATAGTACTAAATCAGAATATTCGTTATATTGTTGAACATTTTCTTCTAAAATACTTATTAGCCCCAGGGGAGTTTTTTTTAAAAGTTCTTGTTGACAAAGGAAGGCTCAAATTGTTTTCTTGTATCAGCAATAGTAGTTTAAGTGGATAGTTTTGATGACACAATCTTGATTCAAGTTTGTGTTTAGTATTATAGCAGTTAAAAGTGAAATAATACCCAGGTAATGGAACATTCTTTATTCTTAAAATACATTCTAAGACACTGTGTAATTCCTATGCTTTTGATACCCTCACACAACACTATTAAATTAATAACCATTATTATTATAGTTTCTGTATTACTTGTATTATATTTTTTCATTTGATACTTAAAAAAACTCCAAACCTGTGAAATATATCAGATATCTCTGCTTCAGTTTTTCATTAGGAAAGGAAACACAGTTTAGTTTTGTGATTTGTTTTATATCGTATGTCATGTCACACCTACAGGTGCTGCTGTTTTTTCAAGCGGAGGAAAAGGAAAACCGTTCAGCGTCACAAATAACTAGAACCGAGGAGAACATGGGAAATTTCTTTTTTGTTCAACTGCTCTCTTGTGCCCTTAGAAAAACCCCCAAACCAACTTCCATAATGGCCACGTGTTTTCCAAGAACTTCCTTAGAAACAATGCAATGACTACGTGCTTTGATTTCATTCTCCTGCATCCATATTACATCTCTTTAATTCATCTGTTCTGAAAGCTTTAAGATTTTGTCAAATTAAGAGTGCTTCTTTGACCATCAACGAAATGGACCAATGAAATGGTACAAATGAACAGTATCTTCAGCAAAACTAAACTTGAAATGTATTTTTCCTGTCCTAGGAAGTACTAGCAGTGTCTTAGCTGAAGACAAATATCACAAAGCTGTTATATGAGTTCATAGCAGTATATAAAACCCAGTTTTCTTAAAATATACAGAAGAAAAATAGATATGCACAGCCATGTAGAAAAAAAATTAAAATCTTTTTTGACACCTACATGGATTTTTTTTTTCCTTTTCTTCCATTATGACTGGTGATAATTTAGTAAAATTGTGTTACCACTAAGCCCTGTCTCTGATAGTACAATGCAGTCACTTTCCAGAGATACTGAGGAGGCTGATTTAACTCTTCACAGTTGTCTAAAATGCTGGCAATGCTAATGAACAAAGTATTTTCAATAGCCTCTGTGTCTGAAGACCTGCTTTTGTTAATGGAATTCCAGTACAGTAGAAATTACAAGAGTGCTTGTACAAAGACTACAGAAGTTTGTACAATTAGTTGTGCTTCCAGTAATGTTAGTAAGATTGAAATACCTTCAAAGGAGGACCTACAGAGGAATTGCGAAAGAATAAATAAATGTGAATTTGGTTAAAGTGGAATGAGTATTAAAGTCTGTATGTTCACTAAAGTAATTGATGATTGACAGCATCTTTGACTTGAAAATATGGATGTGCTATGTAACATTGGAGATCAATTTGTAAATTAGTATACACTTTGATTTAGAAAACAAATGCAATGGAAAGGGGCTAGACCTCTTCCTTCTCTGCATACTAGCCCATAGTGCCCAAAACTTCTCAAAACCTTCTTGTCCTGGAAATTTCTTGTCTTTCAGTGTGATGTCAGTACTATAGCAGGATGGCAAGGGTGTGTCAGGTACTTCCCTACAGCCCAATGAAGTGCCTGCAATAAAAACAAACCAGCAGTTCTGTAGACATGGCAGGCAATTTTATACTTTCTTCTTCAGAAAATATACGCTTTTTTAAAAGCCATAATGACAAAAGTGTGCTTTTGTCATGCTTTGCTGCCAGTTACTTGAAGAGCTGTGAAAACTGGAAGTGACTAGAAACTGGAAGTGACTAGACATATTTGTTGACCAAAACTCATAAATTATCTGTTTTTTAAGAATTCTTCCAGAGCTAATGAGCATTTTTTTTCTATCCACACATGCCTTTTGGCATTCTTATTTGGTTTTCATCTGTTTTGTGGTAGCATTGTAAATGTATTTTAAAAGTAATGCACACCTTTGGATTCATTATTGCATTTACAAGGAATTTAACTGTATTTTGTAATTTATTTTTCCTTAACAACCCAAAGTGTATATTTTTGTTTGGATTATGTGCTCATATGAATACTTTGATCTTTGTCATTATTGCTGTTCATGATCTTAAGTTCTTGTTTTAAAAACCTGAGCTTGGCATACAAAAACACTGTATAACTGGTCCTAAGTTGCCACTCCACCAGTTTGTGTTATTGACCATCTCTCCTTTTCTGTCTTTATTTAAGATGAAAAGGTAGGAGGTTACTTGACCATTCTTATTTGAAAACACATTCTTCTTTGTAGTAGTTGACCAAATTCATTGCTTTTTAAGATTTTTAAATATGTATAGCATGTGTGCTTTTCACACACCTGGTTAGTTTTACTCTCAGAGGTTTTTGACCTGTACAGTGTTTTTATGATCTGAACTCCATACATGTGATAAAGTGTGGGTATTATGGGCTCGAAATGTTTGAACATACAAAAGCTGTTTATTTGCTGAAATGACCAGTATCTAGGCACTTGCTTTTCAGCAATATTTTTTTAAGTGCTTGATTGTAATGCTGAAGAAGAAGGTTTTCTTCTAGCAAAGCAAGGCTGTCACTACTAATACAGATGTGTTCAGGTTATGCCAATATGATGTGCATTTAAACCCTTTTTTTCTTGTCTAAACTAATGAAGTTGACATTGGCTGGATGTCTTAAGATGAAATATACCCCTGTTCAAATGTAAGACAGAAAAATAAAGATAGTTTTTTAAAATTTGCCTTTTTCCCCCATTTCCTAGCCTTTGAAATAAGGTAAGATGTTATTTTAAGAATTTCTGAACACTTCTAATATTTTTCAATTTTAATTTTGAATTTGACACCATGCTACTTGAAATACTACCTCAAAATTGCAGTTGTTTTCTTAGTTAATGGGTGTTATTTTACATGCGTTAATGCACCTCATGATAATAATAGAGTGAAGAGACTTAAATGCATATGTTTGTAACTAGAAAATCTACTCAGGTTCTCTGTGCACTAAAGTCTGTGCTGTTTGTGCCACCTAGAATAAAAGCCATTACAAATACTGTGACATATGCAATAAAGTTATCTTTAATTTTACCAGGTAGGTATCTAGAAAAGAAAGATTAATAGTTGATTCTTCAGTCACAGCCTTCTGTTTGGTAGACATGTTTGTAGCAGACTGTAGAGCATTTGATACATCTGATGTCTGGGTAGAGAGTGGGTTGAGAACAGCCCTGAGGAAAAGGACTTGGGAATACTGGTGGATGAGAAGTTCAAGATGAGCTGGCAGTGTGTTACTGCATCCCAGAAAGCCAGCTATAACCTGGCCTGCATCAAAAGAAGTGTAGCCAGCAGGTCAAGGGAGGTGATTCTCTGTGAGTCCTGTGTCAGGTTCTGAAGTTCACAATATAAGGAGGACACGGAGCTGTTGGAGCAAGCAGATGATCAGCAGGTTAGAGCACCTCTTCTGTGAAGACAGGATGAGAGGGCTGGGGTTGTTCAGCCTGCAAAAGAGAAGGCTTCAGGTGGATCTTATAGCTGCCTTCCAGTATCTGACAGGGGCTTTTTGCTAAGGCATGTTTTGCTAGGACAAGGGATAATGGTTTTAAACTGGCAGAGGATGGGTTTAGAAACTCTAGGAAGAAATTCTTTCCTATGTAGGTGCTGAGACACTGGCACAGGTTTCCCAGAGAAGCAGTGGCTGCCCACTCCCTGGAAATGTTAAGGCCAGGTTGGACAGAACACTGAGCATCCTGGTTTAGTAGAAGGTGTCCTTTCCCAGGCAGGAGGGTTATAACTAGATGATCTTTAAGGTCCCTTCCAACCCCCAAAGCATTGTATGATTCTATGACATACAGTAAAGAAAAGGGCATATTTACTTGACAACAATGCTAACAGGTAAAATCAGTTGCTAGGCTTCTGTTTAAGATTTTTTTTCCACTTTACCTTATAAGCAGAGGTTTTCATTTGCCTGTGCTGTTGCAGATCTGCAGAACAATTCATGGAAATCACAGTGTTAGGGGTTGGAAGGGACCCTGAGAGATCATAGAGTCCAGCTCCCCCTGCCAGAGGATCACCTAGTGTTGGTCACACAAGAATATGTCCAGGTGGTTTTTTAATGTCTCCAGAAAAGGAGACTCCACAACCTCCCTGGGCAGCCTGTTCTAGTGTTCTGTCACCCTTACAGTGAAAAAGCTGTTCCTATGTTTACACAGAACCTCCTGTGCTTCAAGTTGCATCCGTTACCCCTTGACCTATCATTGCTCATCACTGAGAAGAGTCTGGGTCCATTCTCCTGACACTCACCCTTTATATATTTGTAAATGTTTGTAAATATATGAGGTCACGCTCCAGTCTCCTCCAAACTGAAGAGACCCAGCTTCCTCAGCCTTTCTTCATAAGACAGATGTTCCACTCCCTTAATCATCTTTGGGCTTCTGCACTGGACTCTCTCAAGCAGTTCCCTGTTCTTTGGGAACTGAGGGGCCCAGAACTGGAGACAATTTTCCAGATGTGGCCTCACCAGGGTAGAGGAGAAGGGGAGGAGAACCTCTCTTGACCTACTAACCGCATCCCTTCTAATACACCCCAAGATGCCATTGGCATTCTTGGCCACCAGGGCACACTGCTGGTTCATGGTCATCCTTCTGTCCCAGGTCTCTTTCCAGGTGCTGCTCTCCAACAGCTGCTCTCCAACAGCTCAGTCCCCAACCTGTACTGGTACAGGGGGTTGTTCTTTCCTAGATGCAAGACTTCACACTTGTCCTTGTTGTAATTCATTAAATTTCTCCCTGCCCAACTCTCCAGTCTGTCCAGGTCCCTCTGAATGGCAGCACAGCCTTCTGGGGTGCCAGCCAGTCCTCCCAGCTTTGTGTCACCAGCAAACTTGCTAAGAAGACACTGTCCCATCATCAAGGTCATTGATAAAGATGTTGAACGGGACTGGAGCCAGCACTGATCCCTGGGGAACTCCACTGGTCACAGGTCTCCAGGTGGACTCTGTGCCACTGATCACCACTTTTGGGGCTCTATTGTATAGCCACTTAATCCATTTCACTGTCCATTCTATTCCACATTTCCCAAGCTTGCTCAAGAGGCTGGAGTCAAAAGCCTCAGTAAGGTCAGTGGTCTCCCTGCCTCTACCCATTCAGTCACAACATCATAAAAGGCTATCAGATTAGTCAAGCATGAGTTCCCCTTGGTAAATCCATGCTGACTACTGATAACCTTCTTCTCTTCCATGTGCTTAGGGATGACCTCCAGAAGGACCCAGTCATTTCTCCAGGGATGGAGGTGAGGCTGACTGGTCTGTAATTGCCTGGATCTTTCTTTCTCTTTTTGAAGACTGGAGTGACACTGGCTTTCCTCCTCCCTCCTTCCTGTTTGCCATGATCTCTCAAAAATGATGGAGAGTGGCAGGGCAATAACATCAGCCTTCTCTCTCTACACTCTTGGGTGCATCCCATCAGGGCCCATGGACTTGTGTATATTCAATTTGCAAAACTGATATCGAAGTCAGTCTTCACTGACCAGTGGAGAATCTTCCCTCTTCCAGGCTTTCTCTCTCTTATATCCAGGGTTTGGAGTGCACAAGGGCAGCTCATAGAAGTAAAGACTGAAACACAGAAGGCATTCAGCAATTCTGCCTTCTCTGCATCCTCTGTGATCTCCCACCCCATTCAGCAGTGGGCCAACATTTTCGCTATTCTTCCTTTTATATTTGAAGAAGCTCTTCTCATTTCCTTTTACTTCCTTTTCCAGTTTGCGTTCTAAGAGAGCTTTGGCCTTTCTTGTTGCCCTTCTACATTCTTTGACAACATCCCTAGAGTTATCCCAAATAACAAGTCCTTTCTTCCATGAGCTGTAATTTTCTTTTTTCCATGAGACTTTCTTCAGAAGCTCCTTGCTGATCCATGCAGGTCTCTTACCAACTCTACCTGATTTTGTACTCAAAGGACTGCACCAATTTTGAGCTTTAAGGAAGAGGTATTTAAAAACCAACCAACTTTCTTGGGCTCCCTTTCCTTCCAGAGTCTTAGCCTGTGGGATTCCTGCAAGTAGATCCTTAAGGAGTACAAAATTAGCCCTTCGGTCCAGGGTTGTAATCCTACTTATTGCCCTTCTTCCTTATAAAATATTAAACTCCACCATGTCATTGTAACTGTCACCATCACCAAGACTGTCCCCAACCTTAATGTGCCCAGCTAGACCTTCTTTATTCATTAATACAGGGTTGCAAGTAAAAATTTTTTTCAAGTTCATGGGGTTTTTTTTTCAATTAAAACTAAAGCTTTCCTCAGAACTTCCATTTGAGACTTAGCATTTTAGCACCCAAGTGCTTAAAAATAACACCATTGTGTATTTCTCAGTAGCTTTTTAGGAGCTTTTAGTCACTTTTTAAAAGGATATTTCAAACATGAAGATTACAGAATTGGTTATGTCAATCAATCCACTGTACCCCTTTCTTGATTGTCTTATCAAATTAAATAGTATATTTTCCCAGAATATCTTCCTCTTTAAATTTTCAGGATGGGTGATAATCTGAGGTAGTATAGTTTTAAGGATGTATTTCATTGTCAAACAATTTATTTTATCACAGAGGCTATTCTATATCTTATTACTACATCTTTTTAAACCTTACTCATCATACAGCTTCACTGAATATTTGTGGAGCTAAAGGGGGTCTTCCTGTCTCCTTGGAGGGAAGGGGTGCTCTGGACTCTTCCAGGCTGAGGGCAGAGGCAATGTTGTCCTCAGATAACAAGCTGATGCTTTGCTCTGATGTGGGGACACTGAGGCCTGGGTCACAGGGAGGGAGCTCAGCAGGTTATCTCAGCTCTGCTCAGCACACGACCACCATGGGCAAGAACAGCTGTGGCCAAAGGCAGCTCCTCACTGCCAGCATCCTAGTCAGATTGACAGGCCTGTAGTTACTCAGATCCTCCTTACGGTGCTTTCTCTTGATGGCCATCACATTTGCTAACCTCATGTCAACTAGGACCTCCTCAGTTGGCCAAGACTGCTGGTAAATGATGGTGAGCACTTCTGCCAGTTCCCTCAGTACCCTTGGGTGGATCCCATCCAGTCCCATAAAACTGTTAGGGCTAAGTGGTGGAGCTTGAATTCCCCTTGGATTATGGGGGCTTCATTCTGCTCCCTGTTCCTGTATCCCACTTCAGGACATGGGCACCTGGAGAAGAACCAGTGGTAAGAACTGGTCTTACCCTCTGTCACTGTGTTTCTCCCTGCATCCAACACCAGATGGAGATTCCCTGTTGCCCTCCTTTTGTTCCATATGCATTTATAGAAACACTTTTTATTGCCTTTTGTGGCAGAAGCCAGATGAAGTTCTAGTTGAACTTCGTCTCTTCTAATTTTCTTCCTCCATAGCCTCACAACATTTTCATCATCCCTCTTCTTCCAAAGACCATACACTCTCCTTTTTTTTCTGACTTGCAGCCAAAGCTCTGTTTAGCCAAGCTGGTCTTCTTCCACAACAGCTCATCTTTTGGCACAGGACAACAACCTGCTCCTGCACCTTTAAGATTTCCTTCTTGAAGAGTGTTCAGCCTTCCTGAACTCCTTTGCTCTTCAGGACATCCTTCTAAGGAACTCTGTCAACCCATCTCTTGAGCAGGACAAAGTATGCCCTCTGAAAGGCCAAGAACTGAAAACTGTCATTTCATTATCATATCGCCAACATGGCCTCCCGCCCTCACATCACCCACAAGTTCTTCTCTGTTTGCAAAGAACAAGTCTAGCAGAGCCCCTTCCTTACCTGGAAGCTGGCTCCCTCACCAGCTGTTATCTTCTGGAAGTTACCTTAACTTCCACGTAGCCCAGGAACTCCCTAAACTGTTTCTTCTAGACTGTATTTTATTTCCATCAGATACCTGGTTAAGTTGATATGTCCCATGAGAACACGTGATAGTGGTCATGATTCTTCTCCCAGCTACTTGGAGAATATTTTCTCTGTCTCCTCATTCTGGTTGGGTCTCTGTAACAGACTCCTCACCGTGACATCTTCCTTACTGGCCTTCCTCCTGATTCTCACCCATAAATACTCAACTCTGTTGCCACCACCATTAAGCTCTAGGCAATCAAAACACTGTAACATACAGAGCCACCCCAAGACTCTCCTGCCTTGCCTATTTCTTCTGAAGAGTTCATAGCCATCTGTTGCAGCACTCCAGATATGCGAGTCTCACCCCTCCATGTTTCTGTGATGGCAACTAAAATCATGCTTTTCCTGAGGCACAATGGCTTCCAGCTCCTCCTTTCTCTTGCCCATGGTCTGTGGACTGGTGGAGATGCACTGCAGTCGAGCTATTGATGCTGTCACCTTTCTGAGGGGAAAATCCCTAATTCTTACCTGATCATTCTCAGATGCTCTGTGGTTTCTAACCTAGCAATAAATAACCCTTGCATCTTTACTGCTGTATGGCTGTCCATTTTCTGCCTCCACTGAAATGGCAGACAGACGGACCTCTCTACCACACCATCTCACAAAACCTTGGGTGTGCCTCCCCCAGGCTTGTCTCTAGTGAGTCTGATTTTATACTCTTCCTCCTTCAAATATCTATCTATCAATCTAGTTTAAAATATCTGTATAGTTTGAAGCTCTACCTATGAGCCCTGCTAAAGCCCCTTTCCTGTGCTAAAACCTTTTTACCCATTGAGACAGGTGTACCCCTCTGTTTTCAGAACTCCTGGTGTTTTGTATAGTGGCCCATGAGGTCTCAAAGACATCAAATCCTGCCAGTGATACCAATCTTGGAGCCAGATATTGATCTTCTGTCTTGTCTCTCTCCTTCTGTCATCATTCCCTGTATCTGGAGCAATAGAGGACACTGCTTGTGTTCAGGAGTTCTGAATTGTTGTTCCACGGCCCTGAAGTCCTGATAGTCCCTGGACTTCTTGTAGCAACTTCATCACTGCCTACCTGAAAAAATCAATAATGGATAATATCCTGAAAGCCATGATAAGGTAGGAAGCTTTTTCTTTAAATCTTTTACCCGTGCTTCATGGAGGTAGCAGGCTCTGTGAGAAGTGGGCCAACCTGCATATTGGTATTGGGCCTTTTGTTGCTAAGCTTCACAAGCTGATCTTTCTACCCATTCTGAAAGGAGGGGAGAAGTTGAGTCTGACACTGCAATGAGCTCAGAGCAGAAACAGATGGTGAACCTGCTCTCTTCACCAACATTCTTAGGCTGCAGCCCCGTTGATCCCTCAAAATAACTAATGGCTGTGCAGGTCTACCCAGAATTTTTTAAGGGTCTGGGAATTAGATTTAAAAGGCTGGCATCTTTTTAGAAAATTTTATAAATAGTTGGGACATTTGTTTCTGAGAACTATGAGGACAGTGTGTCTTACTTACAAAAAATGGTCTCCATCTGCTGCGATTAGAAGGCTGAGTCTAAAACTCAGAAGCACCGCAGCCTATCACCTGTGCTGACATCTCTGCCCAGGCAGACCTTCCAAAGAGGGAAATAGCTGTCCAAACCTTAGGCTGCCTGAAGCTCTATCATTTAGAAGTGCCCCTGGCACCTGAAGGAAGCAGAGGATGTCATAGCTGGGACTATACCCAGCTAGAACTTTTCAAACAAGAGAACAACAAGTTACCAGAAGAGCTCAGCAGGAAGGACAGCATCTGGGAACTTTACAGCCAAGCCACCAGATGAGCATGTGAAGTATGAGTAATTGGAGAGTCTTCACTAAGAGGCACAGAAGCATCCATTTGTTGTCCAGACAACTTCTCTAGGGAAGTTGGCTGCCTACCAGGAGCTTGCTTCACAGTGTTGCTGGGAGGCTGCCTAGCCTGCTGGATCTCACAGATTACAATACACTCTTACTGTTCCATGTTGCCACCAGTGATACTGTGCTGAGGTAATTTAGAATTATTCAAAGAGACTGTCCATCCCTTGGTGCAGTGTTAAAAGGATCAGGAACACAGGTGGTCTTCTCTATCCTCTCAGTCAAAGAGGCTTAGGAAGGTGTGGTGGTGCAGACACCCTGCTCACTGGGTCTCTTTTTAATGTCAACACCAGCTAGCATTGTTCTTGATTTAGCTACAAGGGGCCCAATTGTTCATGTTTCAATAGCAAGTGCAGCAGTCTGAGACAATCTGGTACTTTCTGACCTTACCTACAGGAGCAGTGGGTTGGAACAGTATGTTACCTTACCTTATTGTCCTAGTGCAAACACAATGATTTGGGGCCTTCAGGCACACTCTAACCACACAGAGGAGTCTCTGGTCTGGGAAACATGCCTGAGACCTCTCCTGCTCAGATCACAAGCCCAATCAGAAAGTTGTCAAAGATGACCTAACTCAAATTGTGGCCATCATGGAAAAACTACTGACCAAAGTCAATCACCTTGAGACTCTATAAATACTGGTCCTGAGATGAAGCCCTTTGAGATCCCTAGGGTTGCAGCAGACTGTTGCCCCATGTCTCATGAGTGAAGTTTGTCAATCTGATGGAAAAATCTATGTAGTCCACCACCTTCATTTTGCTGCAAATAGATCAATTTGTAGCAACTTTTTATAGTTATGTTTTGCAGGTAGAACTGTTTCATTGCATCTTCTTTTATGTGCAGTTAAATGATTATTAGATACCAAAACTTAGCATCTTAATCTGTGCCAAAGCTGAGAGACTTGGAGTTGTTCAGCCTGGAGAAGAGAAGGTTGAGACCTTGTTGTAGCCCATGGGCTTGTTAGAAACACAGAGACAGACTTTTTACCAGAGCCTCTGGTGATAGGACAGTGTGATAACAAAATGGCTTCACTAAGGGCAAATCATACCTGAAAAATTTGGTGGCCTTCTATGATGTGGTAACAGGGTTGGTGGATAAGGAAAGAGTGACTGATGTAATCCATCTGGACTTGTGCAAAGCATTTGACACTGTCCAGCATGCTTCATGGTCTCTAAATTGGAGTGATGCAGGCTTGCTGGATGGATCACTTGGAGGATAAGGAATTGGCTGGATGGTCTCACTCAAAGTCTTTCAGTCAGTGGCTTGACATCCAAGTGAAGATCAGTGATGAGTGGCACTGGAATTGGAACCATCACTGTTTGACATTTTTGTTGGCAACATGGACAGTGGAATTGAGCACACCCTCAGCAAGTTTGCTGATGGCATCAAGCTGTGCAGGGTGGTCGACGTGCTGGAGGGAAGGGAGGCCATTCAGAGGGACCTTAACAGGCTTGAGAGGTGGGCCCATGCAAGCTGCATGAAGCTCAGAAAGACCAAGTACAAGGTCCTGCACAAGGCTCAGGTTGGGCAGAGAATGGATTGAGAATAACCCCAAGGAAAAAATGACCTGGAGGTGCTGGTAGATGCAAAGCTCAACCATGAGCCAGCAAGGTGTGATTGTGGCCCAGAAAGCCAACCATATCCTGGGCTACATCCAAAGAAGGATGGCCAGCAGGTCAAAGGAGGTGATTATTCCCCTCTACTCTGTTCTTGTGAGACCTCACCTGCACTACTGTATTAAATTCTGGAGCCCCCAACACAAGAGGATATGGAGCAGTTGGAACAAATCCAGAGGAGGGTCACAGAGATAATCAGAGGGCTGGAACACCTGTCCTGTGGAGGCAGGCTGGGAGAGTGGGGGTTTTCAGTCTGGAGAAGAAAAGGCTCCAAGGTGACCTGATAGTAACCTTCCAGTGCCTCAAGGGGCCACAGGAAAGATAGGGAAGGGCTTTTTACAAGAGTGTGTAGTGATAGGTGAGGGAGTAATGGCTTTAAACTAGAAGAGAGTAGATTTACGTTTGACATTAGGAAAAAGTTCACCCAGAGAGGCTGTGGGTGACAACTCCCTGGAACTGTTCGGTGCCAGGTTGGATAGGGCTTGGAGCAACCTGGTTTAGTGAAAGATACTCCTTCCCTTTGCACGGGACAAGTGGGCTAGGTGATCTTTCCAACCAAAACCTTAAATTTCTATTTCACAGCTGATGGTAGTTCAAAGTCTGTGCTGGTGGAATCTTCCTTTCCAGCCTGCAGTAGCAGTTAGCTAGGTCTTCCAGAAAAAGAAATGGAAAATTCCTGTCTTAATCCTGTCTTAATTTATATTTACAATAAACTAATTTTACATACCGTGTTTTCGGATATCTTGTAGTTTTTCTTTTAGGAGGTCTGCATACCTGTTTTATTTATGTGCTTGATCCTTCTGCCTTGTTGCTTTAGTTCACTTTTTAAGACTACATGTTGTAACTTTTGAAACAATTGCAGTATATATTGAGACAAACTATTTTGACATCAAAATGACAGGTGAGATTTCAGATTTTGTAAAAGCCATGTTGTTTTACAAAGCAATTACCAAATGCTCTATAGAAAAACAGCTGCCAATTTTGAAGAAGATATTGATGTGCCAGATAGTTCCTCTTAGCAGATGTATTAACAAAGAGTAAAATTCTCTGTACAGATGGGCAATGCAAAGCATTTTCTTTGGTGTCTTGGTGGCTGGATTCAAACAGTGTCTTATTTCAACTACAAGACACCGAGGAGGTTTTGTGTCAGTGCATACAAATCTGATGTATTACAGGGACAATACAAAGTAACTGATCTCAGTGGATTTGTTTTGTAGGTAGGTGTGGCACTAGTAAAGTAGATCTTCCAAAAGGATAAATTCAATTATTAATACCAAATCTTGATATAAGTGTCTTGTTTGCGCATAGCACCATTATATATATAATGGCTTTTAAAAATGTATTTCAAATAAAGTAATTCTGCCTAATATTAATACCATTTATTTGATAAATGGATATTATGGATAAATAAATGAAATTAAATGGAGTCCAACAGTAGACTCATATGATTTTACTCAAAACAATTCCAAGACAAGATTATATAAAAATTGAAATTCAGCGTTGATATGTGGACTTTTAAACTATTTTTTTCCTTAAGAAATTTCCAATTAAAATGTGTGGCTATTTGACTTCAGTGTCATTTTGACTTGTTTATGCCTGTATTAAAGAAAAATAGATTTTTAAAAAATAAAATGTGTGTGGTGATTTCTGTTTTATTTTGCTCTTACTCTGATTTGCTCTATTGATCAGCTTGGTGAGTCCCAAACTTAGCAATTCATAGAATCATAGAATGTCAGGTTGGAGGGGATCATCTGGTCCAGCCCTTCTAATATGATTAATAGAACCATAAAATCATAGAATGGATAGGTTTTGAAGGGACCTTAAAGATCATTAAGGTCTAACTCCCCCTTCATGGACAGGGCCGTCTTCCACTAGACCAGGTTGCTCAAGGCCCCATCCAACCTGGCCTTGAACAATTCCAGGGAGGGGACAGCCACAACTTCCTTTGGCAACTTGTCCCAGTTTCTCACCAGCCTCACAGGAAAGAATTTCTTCCTGATGTCAAACCTAAATCTCCCTTCTTCAAGTTTTAAACCAGTTCCCCTTGTTGTCTCACTACACACCTGATCATAAAGCCCTACCCCCGCTTTGATGTAGGCCCCTTGCAGATATCAGAAAGTTGCTATAAGGTCACCTTGGAGCCTTTTCTTCTCCAGGCTGAACAACACCAATTTCCTCAGTCTGTGTTCATAGGGGAACTGCTCTCAGCCCTTATTGTATATGAAATGTCTCAGCACCCAATCAAGCTGAGACTTAAAACTTTCCAAAGTGAAAGTTGGGAAATCCACCACTTCCCCTTGGAGACCATTCCAATGTCTGACTGTCCTCATAGTGAAAAATTTCCCTCTTGTACTCAAATGGAATGTTCCCAGGAGAAACTTCTGCCCGTTGCCCCTGTCTTGTCCACGTAACTACTTTTAAATAGGGATTCTCCATCTTCTTTGTAACTGCCCTATCAGTACGGCAGCATTGGAACAAGATGTCCCCTAAGCCTTCTCTTCTCAAGGCTGAACAGACCCAGTTTTCTCAACCTCTTGTGAAATTAATTTGATCAGCATGAAAGTGACCCATTTCACCTTTGAGGTATTAGAGAACAGTTGTGAATAAATGGTTGAATAATAAATATGACAGAACCTTTAAAGATGTTTGTCCTGTTATTAAATAAATTTGGATTAATGGTTTTATTCCAAAGATTCATAGACTGGTAGATTCTTTCTCCTAACAGAGAGATGTACTTCTCACTTTCTATGAATAATAATATTTACAAAATCCAATTAAAAATACAGACTGTACTGAAGTGAACTGAAATGAAGACTGTTCCCCAGCCAAGATGGCATTCTGGAGAAGAATTCTGTGAGCAATCCATATTCCTGAATTGGTATTTCCTATATGTGCTCCGTATTCATTGTGCATCCCAAATGCACTGGACAAATTTACAGCTGAAAGTAATCTTAACTTTTGCCCGATAAGAATGCCTAATGATGCATTAAGATAATTTTAGTAAATCCCATAAGTAAAAAACTTTATTCATCATAGACATACTAAATTTATGTCTGAAAGTTTTACCTAATTAAACAGTGCAGCTATTAGCAGATAAACTTGTAGCCATTGTGTGTATCAGTTCTAAGATCTGAATTATATTTCATAATTCCATGATCTTAGTCGTTACTTTATAATGTAGGCTATAAATTGAGAAGCTAATTCATTCCTCTCCTGAACTGCTGCCATACATTAGAGATGAATGCATCGAAGAGATAAGTGTGATCAAAGCCAGATTTTAAAATTAACAGATGTGTGTAAATGTAATACAAGTATTTATTGGTGCTTCAAAGCCAAAACCCCTTCACTAAACTTCAGTGTGTTTATTGTATAAAACCTATTGGGTTAATCATACTGTGTGAAAAGGAATATGAGGGGAAAAATAAGAGGCACTAGGTTAAAATCCAAGATATTAAAAAAAAAAAGAAAAGAAAAAATTCAATTCTTATTATACACAGTTTTTTAAAAAAAAACACCATTATATTTTCTGGCATTCATTTGAATGACCCATAAAATTAAGCCAATACTATTTTTTTTTTGTAGGATTAGAATTTAAGGTCAACAATTTTGGACTGATTTCTACTGATAAATACTTTTGTGTTATGATGAAGATAGTTTTATTCAGACTTCAGGTTGTGAAGATTTTCTTTATGGTATGCCTATCATTAATGAACTTGGTATTTTAACACTAAGCCAGAACAATCTATGCAGCTGTAACAGTCCATGTGGAAGTTGTTCTAAGAGTGATACACAACTGCTCTATTTTCTTTTTTTTGAGTGATTTTTAAATAATGCTGAGGGCTCAAAACTCGTGTATTGGCTGAAAGTAGTATGCATTCAGTAGTTTGAGCTATATGGCCTACATTTTGATCTATCCTAACTAAAGATAGCATATAAGTGCAGTAATTATTAGTGTTTTGTAGCTACTTGCAAGTGAGCATCTGCAGTCAAACTAACGACGCCACCCCCATCTCCATATAATGTCCTTTTTTTTCTTTTTTTTGTCAATGTACTACAGTGTATTAGATCAACGTTACTGGATTTCACTGGATGCAGCTCCCATACTTTAGTTGAATTGCTGTTGGTACTGAGGTTGTTTTTCTCAAATTCTGTATTTTCACAAATACAGTATTTGCCTCAGCTGTTCTTTGTCCTTGTATGGGCGCAACACCTTGACAGTGAGGATTTGTGTAAACACTCATGTTTCCCCCTCTTTCCTAAGCTAACTGCTTAGCAGTCAATTTCCAGTCTTTTGACAGAGTTAATTCCCCACAGGAAGGCAGGAGTTAAGGAGGTTAAGGACTGTGAGATGGCTGTCCAGAATCGCTGGCATGGAGCTATTCAGGAAGAGAAGCAGCCCTGGGCCAAAACATTTTGTACTCCATGTGCCCACACAAAAGTAACACTTTATTTCAGCTGTGCTGCAATGCTGCCAGATAGAGTGGGCATTTGAAAGCTCTTACTGTATGTGCTTTGTAACTGAAATCATTAGCTATTTCCAAATATAATATGCTTTATAAGGAACTATAACCTGGACTGGAACATGTGCTTCAGAATATGCTCCATTTTGTAGTTAAAATTCATTGCTCAAAAACCTCCAACAACATACACGAAACCCCCCAACCTAACTACTGATCTTTTGTTCAATATGTTAAACTTTTGAAAATGTTGACACCCTATAAATGTTCAATAGGCATCTTGTGGAACTAGTCTACAGAAGAGAGTGTAAATTTGTTGTTTGTTTGGGTTTTTTTTAGAAAAAAACTAAAACTTTTTTTTTTATATTGTGCAATAGAGCATTTCCTGTGAACATGGAAGCATACTTACAGAGCACAACAGACAATATGCACCTATTTCTTAATATGTTTATCTGCTTAATGAAAAAGCAACTGATGATTTCAACTAGAAAAATGCATTTAAAAAATTCATTCCTTTCATGATAGCAATATCTGTTGTTCTGTGCCTTCCAATGAAGCCTAATGTACAGTGAGGCACTAGTGTCCAGAAATCTGAATTAGGTATCAACCACATCTTTCATCACGGAAATAGACTTGTGCAGTTCTTCTTATCTGGTTCAATAAGATTATGAAGCTGAACAGCTTATAAATCTATTTGGGGTACTTTTTTTGAATGCCTACTTCTGAAAAGCAAAATTATTTGCTAATGGGATAAGAATGCATGAATAAACACCAGACACAGTCAGGCCTGAGCCAGGTGGTTTTGGTTTTTGGTTTTTGGTTTCCAGCTGCATTGCTTGGTAAGTTTTGAATCTTTGTATTTGTTATTTTTATCCTGTAGGTGGAGAAGTGCTAATGATAAACTATATGCCTTACCTAAAAGAGAGAAAAGGAAGTTGGGGAAAAAACAATTTTGGCAAGCAGTATTAGAGGTAGCTATAACAAGGAATTTAAAATGTACGCCACAACTGAAAAATGTGAAAAAACAGACTTCCTTTTATGTGAAAATTTTATGATCTTCATTGTCTGAAATAACAGGAAATGCTATTTCTGCAGCAATGATCCTATGCTTTTAGCCTGATCATTGTTAAGCAGAAAGCTTAGCATATATACATACAGATAGAAATTGCAAGGTCACATTTCTGTGAGAGTTCATGTTAAGCAGTAATATAAATGTGAGAGCTTACAAGGAAATGAAATTCACAATGTAAAGGTCAAATCTGCCTATAAGAGTCTTTTAAGAAAAGCTGTTGGACTGAAAAGATTCTAAATTTGTTTTAACAGATAGTAACATAGAACAACAAAATTAGGCCATTTCTGCTAAATAAAATGTGATATAAATCTGGGCCTGACTTACCAGAAAAACTGCATCTTCTTCCATGTGGCTGATCTCTCCATACAAGAAAAACTATTTCTTTTTAAACATGAATGCTGCTTTCAGATCAAGACAAAATAAAACAAAAGTATATAAAAATAGCCACCTGTTTTGATTTTTAAATTTAAAATGCACACTCACTAAACTTTACAGTCGTTGAAGTGTTTTAATGATTTAAATTCAAACATTTCATATTAGCATAAGTAAAATGTTAGTTTATGGTGATCAAAGATGCTGTGGTTGTTTGACAGTGTAGCAGTGAGCCATCCTAACCTGTGGAAGAACTTAACCAGCGTGAAAGGCACAACATCAGTTTGCATGGAAACTCAGCAGATCACTTCTAGTCAGTGTTTCATGTGAAGATAGAAGATTGTCTGACCCAATATCTGTGAAGCTTTTAATGAAGTATTTATAAATGGAGAAGGCTCATCTGAAACCACAAGCAGTCTCAGCATGGACAGGTGATTACAAGGACATTTCTAATAATTTTGGGGTTTTTTTTCAAAGGTAGTTTTTCCAAATATCAGTAATCCATTTAAAGAGTAAGAACAGTACAAAAACAGCCATGTTGCAGCAGATTGAATGTGTATTAGCAGAGTACTCTGTTACCAACAGTTATTGCTATCAGGTACCTAAAAAAGAACATAAGAAAATTAAAGGGTTTTGTCATATTTCCACACAGTAGTCACTGCTTTCAGCATTCTGGACTTCACGAACTTTGACAGTCACATGCAGTATTCATCAGTTTAATAACCTCATTGAATTTTTGACTTTATTTTGTGCATTTTGCTTGTCTTCATAAGGCTGTATTCCCTCAGGCTTTGACTTCTATTTCAGTGCTTGTTTTAGCCTGTGTATTCATTGACGCTAAGGCTTGTCTTTACTTGCAGTACAAAGTAGCATGTTACAACATTAATATTTACAGAGGAAATACTGTCTTCTGACAATATAACCGATTACAAATGATCGGTTAGAATGGACAGAAAACAAGTCTTTTTTTGCATGTTGCCTTAACATAGTATCTTGCAACTTATGAACACTTTATTGAAACATCAAGGCACGTAACACCAGAATTTTTGAACCAGAGTAACTGGCTTCAGTAAACCCAGTCTTCTATCGTCACAACAATTGTCTTCTTCAAGTTTCTGGCTGTAAAACTCTGGAGAGCACCTAGTAAAATTGTAACTTCATAAAAGTTGTCTGTCAGTTTATTATATATTTGATATTCACTATGCATGATCCTTCCACAGACAATGCTTGTAACAGTCTGGCTGGTGATGTGTAGAAGTTGCAGGTGTATGCAAAACAGTTGTTTTAGATCAGCCTGTCTTCAAGAGAAAGATAGACTGCTTGCAAGCTGTCCATTCAGTAGTGATGCATGGAGGAAAGACCTCACTTAGATAATCTGACCCTTTCACAGGCAAACCAAGTGAACAAATCACCTCTTTCCTCACATAACTCCTCTGGCAGGAAAAACCAGCTACTTGCTTGCTAATATCTCTCTATTCCTCATTAGGCAAAATGCTTTTAAGCATGATTTGGTGCAAAAATATTTGAGTTTATTGCTTAAGGAGAAGAGTCTTACCACCTGTTTTAGACAAATTCAGGTTTTGCTTGCCAGGTAAAGTGGACTTCTATATTTTGGATATTCTGTTCTACCTAGCTCACAGGAATATTGTGAACATCCTTGCCTGGAGATATTTTTGAGCTGGTCACATGATGAGCACTGGAGTCTTTATCTCTGATGCCTGGGATCTATGGGGTATATATAACACCTTAAATTATTTGGCCAATACAACTGCAAATTCTTTGCCTTTTTTTCAGGGTCATGGGTGTGAGCAAGCCTGTTTTGCAAAGTGACAAGAGTCTCTTCATTAGACAGGAAGATAGAATGTATTTGTAGATGTTTTGCATGGCTTAGGTTGTACGGACATAGACTATGGTCGGAGATACACCAAAGGAATCAGAAACCTTTTCTGTTCTGCCTAGGCTTTGAGGTGAGGCTCGTGTGTTTTAAGTAGTCATGGAATGTTTGCTGCTTTTTGTTACATCCCAGACTGTGGTAGATGGTAACAGGTTGAGTTTAGGAGCCTGGAAGGGCTGAGGTTGCTCAGGCAACAGTATCTGCATGCTGGAAGAGTTGCTCGGACGCTGGAATCCACAGGGAAAATGCGGAGTTAAGCAAAAGAACCTTGCATCCCAGACATCTGTTTCCCGTGCTCCTCCTCCTGGTGTGCGGTCATTGGGAGGTGAATGTGCCAGGCAGCCGGAGCCGGAGATTCTGGAGTCGTGCAGCTGATGGTTTGGACACTTGATGGCAGCATTGACTACGTGTTTGAGTGAGTTTCACCGTTTTAAGGCTAGACTGAGCTCTCGTTCAGCCTCGTTAAACATCAGTCGTGTAAAAGATTGATAGCAATGCAAATGTATTTATAACCACTGGAGATAGTCACCTTCCACCCCAATTAGCCTTTGAATTGATTTAGTGAGAAAAACATCTATTATGGAATAAAAGTCAGAGATTAGTGTTGCATTATTTCACTACATTTGAAATAGCTGTAGGTAAAAGGGCCTCACAGGCATCAATAACCTTTAATATAATAAAGTGCTTTTAGGCTATATCAGAAGCAAATTACAAGTCCAAGGTTTGTTTGCTGAGTAAAATACAACTACAGGTATTTTGGGTTAGGCTGGGCCTCTGCGGCATTTTCAAAATCTGCATTTTTTTTTCTTCTCTTTCTTTTATTTTTAAGAGGGATGAGTGAGAAGTTCCTCACAATTAAATAATTGATTACAAAAAAGGGTGATTCTTTTTGCAAGGTAACAAAAACCAATTATGTTCTGAACTCGTCTGATTTTTTTTTTATTCTACCTTTCCTTCTTCCCAAACTCAATTTGCTGAAAGGAGACTGGAATGAGAGGGCTGGTAATGGTTCTCACTGTGGGGTGTGAGTCCTAGGTACATCCTGATGGTTGACTAGACTAGTGCTGCTAGAAAAGCATCCAAGAGAGAAAAAAGGTCTCTCCCTCACATGGAGGCAAGATAAATCATTATAAAGGGTGGGTATATTTTTGTGCTTATAATTTAAAGACCTAATTTAGGGTATGTTGACTTTATATTGCAGATGAGAAATACCATTTCTTTGAAAGCCAAAATTATTCTAATATTTTATAATATTGTACTGGCTTTGCTGCTTTGCAGCTATGATGTAATTTCTTGCTAAGAAGTACAATGTGAACAGCTTTTGAAAATAGAACTGGAGCTGTAGCCTGGTGCATCCCGATTAAGACTCTCCCCTCCCCCCTTTCCCTTTTGTAGTGTAAAATCTATGCAACTCTCCTCTTTCTATTATGTATTCATTTGTGTTTGTATAAAGGATGAAGCATAATGGAGTCTATACAGTCACAGCAGGATAAAACACTGTGAGATCAGATGTGGCCCTGTGCTGTGTGTGAGAGCAAGACCTCTGAGCTGTGAGTGTTCTTATTTTCTTCATTGTTACTCAGGGCACCTTCATTTTGTACGTAGTTCATATAGTTAACACCATCTAAACATAAAAGGTCATTTCATAATATACATCTATTATTTTTACATTTAAGGAAAAATTATAAGTTATTGTGATTTTTATGGTAATAAAAATACACAACGCAGCTTGATGATTTTGGCACTGAAGCCACAAAGAACACTTTCTAATCCCCACAGTAGCTGTTGTGGCTAATTCAATGTTTGAAATTTACCTAAATTTTAAAAGAATACCTGTTATAAACAAAATACATATAACATATACTATATCTCATATCATACATATAATTTTATTTAATAGAAGAATAATTTTATTGATGCCAAGTAAAACCAGACTCCTTGGTAGGAAACTGTATCTTTCCCTTAGACATGTGTGTTTGTAATTTGCTTTCCAACATTTAATAATAAATGAGTACAGGGACAAAGAAAAATAATAAATAAAGAAACAAATTATAAATATTTGCCAACTATTTATTTGAAAACACAACAAGGCTGAAAGGTTTGTTGAACATAGGTTGCCCTATAAATTGAAAAAAAAAAAAAGAATAACTCTACTCTTAGCTTCTTTTGTCTTTTTGGACATCTGTGGTGCACTGCAGCATTGATAATGGATAGTACAATGCTATCCCACTTAGTCATTGTGAAGCATGTTTGACAATCAATCAAAAATCAGCTGGAAGCAAAATCTCCTGAAGGCAGCCTAGATCTGATGGGATTTGTCTTTATGTGTGTGAACATAACTGTGAGATACATAAGCTTTAAATGTAAATGGAATGCATACAAAGTAAAATGGGATTTAAAACACACTGTAAAAAATGTGTTCTTCTGTGTATCTCCAATTCTAAAAAAAAAAAGCCAGTTCAATAAAAATACTATCAAGGGAGCTAAAATTAGCATTGATTTTTAATTTACACAGAAGTTATTACACATATATATCAGTGTCAATTAGAGCAGTTTCATTCCTTACAACATATAGGAAATCAAATTCCATAATTACATTTGCCATGTGGATGGTAGCCCAACTTCCAGGGTTCAAAGGTCACTGACAATTAGCATAAGATTTAAAATTACATTACACTAAATATTGTTCACTTTCATTTCTTGAACATTTGGCAGGAGAATATGAATATTAAATATAAATAATATACTATGACAAAAAACCTTTGTCTTTTTCCCTTAGCTTTGCATTTTTAGATGTTTAATTTTGTATTTTTTTCATATACAATGTTTTGTGTCATGCCTAGGTAATCAGATAGAGCTTATTTTGTTATAAACAAGGCTTTATGCAATGTTTGTAGTAGGCTGGGAACAGAATAGTGCAGATAAGATTAATAAAATGGCAGAAGTAATAATAAGGCACTGGTTGAACATTTCACTGGGCAGCAATGGAAAAAAAAAAAGCTCAAGTTATAACTGAAGGGTTGTATTTATATTTGTTAGATTTGGTTATCTTATTTTTTCCTAGAGAATTTTCTGGTTCCATTTTTTTTTCATGTGGTACTATATTTTTAGTGATTAAAATATATGTATGTTCTAAATATAGTGGATGCTTTTCCAAGGAAAGAAATATTAAATTGTGAAAGGTTTTTCTACAAAGACATGATTTTAAGCAGGTATTCAGATAGTCATGAGTAGATTTTAAAAAAGAGAGTCTATTTTAATTTTCTTTGTAGATATAATTTAAATTGCTTATAGAACTGTTTCCACAGCAATTTGATGATATGAAGGCAGGCATATGTCAATGGAAAACATAACCTGAATTTTGTCTTCTGCCCCAGTTGGCAATTTCAGATGCGCTAAGAAGATCTCCACAGCCAGCTCAATATAGGATTTGAAGGCTGTGCTGCCATAATGTGTGACCTGGACAGCCTGGAGAACTGGGCAGAAAGAAACCTCATGAACTTCAACGAGAACAAGTGTAGGGTACCTCACCTAGGGTAGAACAGTCCCATGTATCAGTACAGGTTAGGGGATGACCTACTAGAAAGCAGGCCTGTGGGAAAAAACTTGGGATAGCTGGTACAACAGGCTATCCATGAGCCAGGAATGTACCCTTGTGGCTAAGAAGGACAATGGCATCCTGGGGTGCATGGGAAGAGTGTGTCCAGCAGGTCAAGGGAGGTTATCGTCCCCCTTACTCTTACCTTGTGATGCTTCATCTGGAATACTGCATCCAATTCTGGGGTGCCCAGTTCAGGAAGGACAGGAAACTGCTGGTGAGGGTACAGCAAAGGGCTACAAAGATGATCAGGGGCTAGGACATCTCTCTTATGAATAATGACTGAGGGACTTGGTCTTTTGGGTCTGAAGAGGAGAAGGCAGAAGGAGTATCTCATCAATGCCTATAAATCATAGAAGCATAGCATAATTTGAGTTGGGAGAGTCCCCTAAAAATCATCTAGTCCAACATCCCTGTAGTTATCAGGGACACCCTGAACTAGATCGGGTTGCTCAGAGCATCATCAAGCCTCACCTTGGATATCTCCATGAATAAGGCCTCAACGACATCTCTGGGCAACCTGTTCCATTTTTCCCACTACCCTCATGGTAAAGAACTTCTTCCTAACATCCAATTTAAATTGACTCTTCCCTAATTTAAAACCATTGCTCCTCATCCTATCACTACAGGCCCTTGCAAGCAGTGGCTCTCCAGCTTTCCTGTAGGCTCCCTTCAGACACTGGAATGTCACTCTTAGGTCTCCCCAGAGCCTTCTCTTCTCCAGGCTGAACAATCCCAGCTCCCTCAGCCTATATTCACAGGAGAGGTGTTCCAGCCCCCTGATGAGTTTCATGGCCCTTCTCTGGACCTCCTCCGTCAGATCCATGTCCTTCCAGTATCAAGGTCTCCAGAGCTGGATGCGGTACTCCAGGTGAGCTCTTAACAGAGCAGTCTAAATCGCAGAATCACCTCTCTTGAACTTCTGTCCATGCTTCTTTTGATGCAGCCCAGGACACAATTGGTCTTTTGGGCTTCAATTGCTCTCTGTTAATTCTTGTCTAGCTTCTTGTCCACCAGCATATCCAAGTCCTTTTCTGCAGGGCTGCTTTCTAACATCTCATCCTGTATCAATACTGTGGAATGTTCTGACCAAAGTGCAGGACCCACCACTTGGTCTTGTTGAACCTCATGAGGTTTACCTGGGCCCACCTCTCCAGTGTGTCCAGGTCCTTCTGGATGACATCCTGCCTCTCTGGCTTATCAACAGCACCACTCAGCTTGGTGTCATCTGTTAACTTGCTGATGCTGCTCTCAGTCCAGCTGTCTGTATCACTGATAAAAATATGTATGAATCCCTGAGGGACACCACTTGTCACTGATCTCCATCTGGACTTGGAACCATTGCCAACCAGCCTCTGGATGCAACCATCCAGTCAATTCCTTATCCAGTGAACAGTCTACCCATCAAATATGTCTTTTTCCAACTTGGTGAGTAGGATATTGTTGGCAACCATGTCAAAGGCCTTGCAGAAATCCAGATAGATCACATCAATAGGTCATCCCTTCTCCACTGATGCAGTTGCCCTATCATAGAGAGCCACTAGGTTAGTCAGGCAGGATTTGGCCTGAGTGAAGCCATGCTGGTTGTCTTTGATCATCTTCCTGTCCTCCATGTGCCTTATCAGACCTTCTAGGAGAATCTGCTCCATGATCTTCTCATGCACAGAGGTCAGGCTGACAGGTTGATAGTTCCCGGGGTCCTCCTTACTACCCTTTTTTTGAATGGCTGTAATGTGTCACCAGGGACTGCACCTGACCACCATGACCTTTCAAATATCATAGAGGGTGGCTTGGTGACTGCATCCACCAATTCTCTCAGCACTCTGGGATGCATCTTATCTTGTCCCACAGACTTATGTTCAGTTTCCTGAGGTGCTCATGAACCCAATCTTCAGACACAGTGAGAGGGACTCTGCTGCCCTGGTCCTCACCATGTGGTTTTTTAACTTGGGACTTGTTGGGAAAGAGGTTGACAGTGAAGAATGAGAAAAAAGAATGTTGTTGAGAACCTCAGACTTCTCCTCATCTTTTGTTACTTGCTCACCAAACTTGATCTTCAGGGGAGATATGTTTCCTTTAACCTTCCTTTTTTCATTGACATACCTGTAGAATCCCTTCTTGTTATTCCATTCCATTTCCAAGTTCAGCTCCAACTGTGCCCTGACCTTCCTGACCTCATCCCTACACAATGGGGGTCTCTATACTCAGCATCTCTACACCCTTCTGAAGATACCTGTCCCTGCTTGAACTACCTGTGCTGTTCCCTCTTGCCTTTTAGTTTGACCAGCAAGTCACAGCTCAGCCATTCTGGTTTCTTCCCTTCCTTACTAGATATATACTCAAAGGGTGGGTGTCAGGAGGATATTTACAGTCTTTTTGCAGTGGTGCCCAGTGACAAGAGCTAGCAGGCACAAACCTCAATATAGAAAGATTCATCTAAACACGAAGTGGAACTTCTTTACTTTGAGGGTAGCAGAGCATTGGAACAGGCTGCCCAGAGAGGTTGTGTAGTCTTTTTCCCTGGAGACATTCAAAACCTGCCTGGACACCATGCTGTGCAACCTGTCCTCGGTGAACCTGCCCTGGCAGGAGGTGTGGACTAGATGATCTCCAGACATCTGTTCCATTCCCTAACATTTTGTGTCTCTGATCTATGCCCTTTGTATACCTGTAGAAAAGAAGTGGAAAAATCTGGGATGTATTGTTGGAAGGCATTGCTAATTCCTCTTAAACAAGGGCAAGCTGTCAGCTGTTCTCAGAGATTTAATGGCTCAGTCTCTCCTTAGTGAAACTGTTGCTTGATGCTGATGTTCTCTTTAATAGTTTTCTGGTTTCTGAGAGACTGGAAGGTATTATAACCTTTGGTGTTTCCCATGTATTGGTGACAGTTATTTTTGCCTAGTTAAAACAGGAATATTGTTGGAAGTTAGTTGGCTTAAAATCAGCCTGACTTAGAAGACAGAGATCTGCAGCAGTTCACTTCAATGAACATTGTTTCACACTGTACATGAGACCACAAAACATATCTCTCATGTCCAGTCCTTTGAAAGAGAAGTGTCACAAAACATGAAAACTGTAAATTCTTAAAAAGACTTTCTTGTTCTTACCAGATGAGGATGTTATGACAGCTGTGCAATATTTTACATATGGAAGATGATAGAGCATCTTCATTAAATTTAAAAATTCTTAGGACTTTTTGACATTACTGAACATAATCAGACAAACCTTGAACTAAGGAAACAAGGCAACATATCATTGTCTGGACTAGTGTGCTACAGATTTCTAACGGTATGTATAAGGTGAGTATTATCGAATTCTACAAGTAAGAATATACACTTTGCAAACAGGGTTGGTGTCAAAGGTCTGTGTGAAAAATACTTGTGTCATGAAGAGAACAAAGATCAAAAATAGCGTGCTTTTAGTCCAAGTTACTATATTAGTAAGAAACCAAACTATTCTGCAACTTTTGATTAAAGATAAAAGCATTAAAAGCATTATTTAGGGAGTAAGGTGTTTTTCTATTTCCTATATAAAACAGAATTATTTGTGGGAAGTGGTCAAGGGTCAGCAGTGAACTAATAATTATAGTATCCTAAAAGGAAACTATTTAACAGCTTGTGTATCTGTGCATGTCTTATAATTGGCTATTTGAAATCACTATGAAGTGTTAATCTGTGTTAAAATTAAATGTGTTAATCTTAATGGAGAAATGATTTCTACTGGTAAATAATTTTGAAGCAAAATTGAAGTATACTCTCAAGAAACACCAAAAAGTTGCAGATTAATGATGACTGTATATATGAAATTCAGTTTGAAGAAACTTTAGGAAAAAAATTCTAAATACTTGTTTGCTAGAAAGCCATAGGTTATATTGGCTCTAGATTATTATTGTTAAATGATAAATAACATTATAAATATTTTTGTATACTGATTTCTAGACAGCACATCAATTCTCATGGCAGAGAACGGGCAAAATGTGAATGACTGGAAATGAATTGCTACAGCACATGATGCTTAGTGTTGGGTCCAGTATCTGAAAATATTTAAATAAATTTGGACCCTGTAATATTGGTTACATTTTATTCTAAGAAGAGCAATGTAAGGATTCTTCAGATGTTTCCCTTCTTTTTCATAGCTGTATAATTTAACAACTTCTGCTGAAGAAAGCACTTGTTTTATGAGAAACTTTCTAAGCTGTGAGACTTTAAAAAATGTAAAAAAAAAAAAAGAAGCACTTTTTTTTTTTTAAATACATTTTTTACAATGCAGTCAGGATAGAGGTGTAATGAATTCCAAGGAACTGTTGACTCTAAGTCAAAGCTTGATTTTAAACTTTTTCAGTTTATGTGACTGCTATACAAGTTCAAAGCTCCTTGTGGATAACTTTGCACTTTTCAAAAATCTCTTAGAAATACCTACTCAGCAACAGTTGAATACGACTGCTGCACATTATGTTTTCAAATTCAGTTTAGGTTAAGGAAAGTTACTACCTGGTCTACCTCAGTGTCATTTGTGCTTTGAAACTGGTTTATAATTGACAAGGATCAACATGACATAAGCTATTATCAGGACTGTCACATTTGTCAGCCTTCTCAGAAGACACAATGTTTAATAACAATATAATGATTAAGCAAGGTTAAAAAGAATGATGAGGATTTAGAGGATAAATTAGGTGTCAAAATGTACTGGAGGATGATGCCACCCAGCCTTAGATATACTGAGAATAATATCACTCAGAAGGTGGAGAGTTTGCAAGCAAAGTCCTGTATCAGAACAATTTCCAGCTGTTTTTATATCTTATGGATAAAAAAGGACTTCTGGAATAATGAGAATTCCAGTCCTAATTTATACAGTTTTAGAAATTCCATGGACTTAGGTTAAACAAGGAGAGCTGATCCCCAGTAGTGAATGTTCTTGGCTTCTAGCAGTTGCATTTTGATGCTTGTAGGTCATGTATAATCTGAAATGTATGAGACCTTGGTACAAAATAGGCATTGGGTGATGCATCTGTTCATGTCTATAGACATAAGAGATGACCTTGGGAGTTACAGATTATTTGTATTGCTAAGGTCAAAGAAAAACACAATAGAATATAAAGAGAGTATGATATGGCCATTGTATGATTTTGCATGGGTTCTGTGCAGATAAACACAAGTAATACCTCTCCCAAGTATTATCTGCAATTACAAATTTCGCCACCCCCATTTTATAGAGAGGAAACCAAAGCAGTGAGAGATTAAATCTCTATGTAATCCTCCCATGTAGGCAATACTTTAAGTACAATACTTCTTGAATCTAAAACTCTAGCCAGCAGTTCTTACTCCACTTAGGTTACAGGCTAATGTGGTTTAGTGGCACTCTATTAGACATTAACATGCTGTAAATACACTGCAAAGAAGTGCTTTCTTGGAAGAAACAGTATGATTTTTTTTTAAGAAGGTCTTCTGTGACCATGCCATTTTGGATCCCTGGTAGATTAATTATTTAATCAGAGTGTCACTGTCATTATTCCTAACTGCTTACAAGCTGTTTAGCCATTGACATCTTTATGCCTTGAATAAGGGATAGTTAACAATGAGGTTTTTTTTGGTTTTTGTTTTTGTATTTTTTTTAACTGGTTCTTCCAATTTGTGGAAATGTAGAGTGTGTTTCCATGGTAACTTTTGGGCCTCAAGGCCTATGGTAAAAAGACTGGTAAGTGTATGATTTAGATTAAGGCTGCTGAGTTTTATTGTGTTTAAAATGCATTTAAGTTGGAGAGATTTGAAAGGTATGACTTAAATATTTTGCTAACATCTTTGCTATTCTGAGATACAAATAATTCCAAAGAAAATTTGACTCAGACCGCTTTGATTTTTTTATGAAGGAAACATATTATGCAATAGTTAAACTTGTGTACTGAAATGGTATTTGCATGCTGCTGTTTCAGCAGAAATACTTTATTTTGGGAAAGCTGAAAATGGGTAAATTTTTATGGGTAAATATTGAACATGAAGGTCTAATAGGATTCCTTGTGGTTGTTTGTATTTAATATATAAGGTGCTTATTTCTTTATTACTAATTCAGTTGCCAAAATCAGCAAAAACCAAGAAATATTCTTATAGCACTTCACACCAAGGTGAAAGTAGTCAAAAGGAAAGTCATCAAATCTGAAAATAGTTCCTACTATTAGACCTATGGTCTTGTGGGTTTAGTATTATCAAATCCAAATGTGAATATGTTTTTGACTCAGCTTCAGACCATGGTCTGTATCTAATGAAAGTATGGTTACTGCCTTTTAAAATTTGTTTTTCTTTTCTTGTAGGCATTGTTAATATGAAAAACACTAGTGGTCTTCAAGGTCATGTATGTACAGCTGGTATTCAAGGCAGGCTTCAGTTCATCTTAGGAAACATCTTGCAATTCTTATGTTTTCATGTAAAAGACCCCAAAATTATATGCAATTTGAGAGGTGACAAGGGGTCTAGGGTCCCGAAGGTTAAGAAACCCACAGTGTATCTTGAGCACTGGTTACTTTCAGTGTCCTTTGGTGTAAGAGGTTATCTCTGAGCATGCAACTTGATGGGACCCAAACATAGCATCTGAACTCTCATAATAGAGGAAATGTTTGGTTTTGTTTAGTTTACTTTTCTTTAGTTAGGTTTTTTTGTTGTTGCTTTCTACAGGTTTCATAGTAAAACTCTTGCCTGTTTCATGATCTGTTCATGGTGTAGAAAACGTTTATTATTCATAAAACTGAAGACTTTTCTTTTGAAGAGCAAGAAACCAGAACACGGTAAGATCCTTGAAGATAAATAATTCTAATGAGAAGGATTTGGCAGTTCCTGAAGTTGATGAGTCAATATCATTAAATTTTTCTCCTCAGATTATTTGAATTCTGACTTTTTTTTTCCCCCCTTGAACATGGAATTCACAGAATGCGTAAAATACATTTTTTGAATACACCAAATATGTGAAGAAAATCTGAACAAGCAGAACCATACACATCTTTTGAAACCAAAAAACAGAAATTGAACACTATAATGCAAACTAATGCATTTTTGTTGTGTTTCATGCACATAATGCAATTGGACTGCGTTCCTTCTGTATCTGTATGCAGTTATGTTGGTTCTGCTTCTTATAAATAAGTTTTATAAATACAATGTCTCATTTTGAATTAGAAACAATTATGATTAGAAACCAAATCACCCCTTCAAGTAATACTGGCAACAGTTGTATCTCAGAACAGGTGCCATCCGAGATACTTTGAGCACTCTAGCAAATTAGGAAACAAAGAAGAGGAGCAAAAAAGCCAGTACCC
The DNA here is from genome assembly GCA_038090715.1 of Florisuga fusca. Lineage (NCBI taxonomy): Eukaryota > Metazoa > Chordata > Aves > Apodiformes > Trochilidae > Florisuga > Florisuga fusca. The sequence continues at coordinate 15,982,324 of JAAWXA010000006.1, read as the reverse complement.
ATACTTCTACATCACTTTGTTCTATATGAGTGATTGTTATAAAAGACCCAGAAGGCAGATCAAACTACTATTTAACATGGTAGATATTTCCCTTCTTCCACTGCAAAAATTGGTCAGTTCCAAACAATTTTGAGAAACAATGGATTTCTCAAAGATAATTACACTCTTTAAAGATGCATGAAAATCAATGGAAAGAGAGCAGTGTCAGGAACAGCAGGCAGAGCCCAACTATTTGCCATTCATTTGGCACCAGCCCTAGAAAACACATGCTCATTACTGCAGGAGATAAAACACACGGACTGGAAGGAAGATCAGAGCTGTTGGTAAAGAAAGACCAGAGAAAATTGTAAGAAAAAAGTCTCAAGAATTTTTGTCTTTACAGAACTACAGAAAATTTTGGTGTTCAGCTTAAAGTCAACCAATGGTAATTTCAAAATACTTTCTTTACATACACGCAAAAAGGTGGCATGTGAGTAGCATATCCATCTTTGCTCTCTTTACCACACCCCCTGCATTTGATCCAAGATTTCGAGTTTTAAAGTTGTAGATTTAACATCCACCAAAGGAAAACTTTATAGTTTATCATTTGCATTAGTATCTAAGGTTCTAGCATCTGTATCTTCAATAAGGCGACATCTTTGTTCTATTTGTATTTCAAGCTGCTTGAAAAATAATATGATCTAATCTCAAGGGTCTATTCTCTATTGAGTTTAATGTTTTATGACATTGTACTTTATATACTCAGATACATATCTAAAAAAAAAAAGTCTCTACAGGTAATTCTCACATTGTTAAAGACAGAAGCTTCAATAAAGACCGTATCCTAGTTGGACAGAGTAAACAACAGAGTCAGTATTAAGGAATTTGCAGGCAGATATAGCCCCTAACCAGAAGAAAAAACAAACTATATCCATATACCTAAGTGAGTTGGCTCAGTGTTATGATTTTTACCTTGTTTTAAATATTTAGATAATGCTAAATTCTTGGATATTTTACAGTATTGTCACATTTAGTGAAGAGAAATTAAGGAAGGGATTAGGTAGGTAAATGAGATTTTAAGTGCTCTAGTCTGAAGTGATATGCAATTAAAAAAAATAGGTTGTTTTTTACTAATCAGAAATATCGATGATGTTCTTATGAGATCTGTTCAAGTTATTTAGACTTGAGACAATTTTTAGTATAGTAAATACATACTTTGATGTGCTAATTGCTTTTTGAGTATCTTTTCATAGTTTGATGCTCTTATGTATCATAAACACTGATGGTAATAGTAAAGGATGCATAGATAGGAGTGTGTGAACACCTGCAGGTCACAGAACCAGGTCATTGAAGCTTCAGATCTCTCCTCAGTGTTCTTTTTGTACTCCTCTCTTCTTTTCTCTCACCCCAGGATAACATTACTGCTTTTCATTTTACAGTTCAAGGAGGTGGGGAGAGCAGCTAAAAGAAATGAATGGTTAAATATTGTGACATCTGCTCCCTTCTATCATTTGCTAAATCCAGAAGCAAAAATACACATACAATTAAGAAAATGAGGCTTTGAAAGAGGTGGCTATCACAACTCTGGCTAGTTACAGAGGCTCTGAACTTAGTTTTATAGCAGTGAATGGTAGTATTTTATGGTTATGAACAATACAGTTGGATAATGATTTTTGAGGTAGATAGGCATATATTAATTTATTGAACACTTACAGCAAAATCAGAGGCAAACATCAGTTCTGCAGGGTGCTTTTTTTTGCTGATGTTACATTTTCATTGATGGATTACATTGTTGGGAAAAAGGAGGTTTCAAGATTAGTGTATTCTTTCAAATTGAAAAATATGAAACGTGGTAAGTGTTCCTGGGGAACTGACTGTGAATAATCAGTAGTAGGAGCTTTGCCTGTCTGTAAGACCCAGATTTGCTTCCCTCTAAGAGTCTATTGGTCCTTAGGGCCTAAAAGAAGCAAATGTTGACAGCAGTGCTTAAATCAGTGTGGTGTTTTTTACTGCAGGCATTTTTTTGCTTTACAGAGGCATAATGGTCATGCTGTTGTATATTGCGGGTTTTGTTGGGTTTTTTGCATACATTAGATTTTCCAGGTGAACAGCATTTCAAGCACTAAATTGACACAACATTCCTCCAAGTGATTATGTAAGCAAGTTGGAATCTTCAAACAACTGCAAAATCAATCCACTTTCTCAAAAATACCACAACAAAACAAAAAACAAAAAACTTGCTTGCTCCCAGTAAACACCTCTAGGCTACTGTTGTACAAACAGAAATGGGTTGTGCTGTCCAAATTTATGACATGTTGGTGACAGAAGGCACGAAATAAACAATACTATGCTTTGATTTCTATATTCTTTGACTGTTTGTCCAAATGAGAAAGAGGTGTAGCTTACATACAGGCCCCTAAATATCTTGGACTCTGAGTGGAGAAGGCTGCACTTGTTCTGCTGAAGCGAGTATTCTTGGTGCTTGTTTTTCTATTTTGCCCATAAAATAAATGTACCTCTGGCACAGCTATGACATTTGGTTCTATGACCACTAGGCAGTGTATTTTGGTAAGTGCTGATAAATCATTTGATGACATCTGCTACAAGCAGACTTATTTTGCTTAGTCTGCTGTTTGACTGTTTCCTCCTTCTTTTTTCTTCTCTCACCAATGAGGAAAAAAAATTTAAATTACATTTTATTTCTGTTCTTTCTAAATTAGCAACCAAACCTATATTTAAAAAATTCTTTAGATTATTATTTTCCATTTATTTCTCTTTCTTCTGCTTTATTCCAAAATCAGGTCACAGGGAAATTTAATTTTACCATTATTTCTAAAAAATTTGTAAAGTAATTTGTAAAAAATTACTTTGTTAAATCCAGTTACAGTTGGTGCTGATGTGTTTGCTTTTTGAAACATCAAACAGCTGAATATTTGATTGCTCATGGGCAGACTTAGTAATTTTCTTGATTTTCTTTGATCTCCAAAGACAGCATGAGTTTACCTTTTTCAATGTCACTTAGCTTTAGGTTAAAACAAAGAAAAAAAAAAAAGAAAAAAAGAAAAATGTATCATGTGAATATGAGGGAAAATTATATCCTGAATGATTTGCACTGGTACTGTGATACTAAGCTCAACTTCTCCTTAGTAGACAGGAATATTGAATTATAAGTGTATGAAAATTTAAGTCATGACCATTTCAGTATTATAATCGGAATTGGTTGTTGGTTGTTTTAGTCTTTGTAACTTGGTTCCATGGTAACAGTTTGGATATTAGCATGTTACAATACAATTGCCATTGCTATGGCTACACTGACCAATGCCTTGATCTTAAAACTAACTTCACGTGAGAACAGAGGTTTACATTTGTGTAATCCCAGACATTTTCATCCCCTACTGAAATGAGATAGCAAACCCCTTGTGCACTAGCAGGAAACACTGTTGCTCCCAAACACTTTAATGTTGATCTCTCTGCATGAAGGTCACTGGAAGACTTTCTGTGAATAATTTTCTAACAGGTTTTGAAATGTAGTAATGGATGAATAGGGAGTGAGTAACGGGTGCGTGTTCATAATGTGGTAAGGAATGATTGCATGGTAAAAGGAACAATATTTTTTTCTAATATGAGAAAGATTTTGAATTCCATTTTACTTCCAGTGAATTCAGCTGTTCATTGACCATGCCTTCATTGTAGCAGAAGATGCACTTACAGTGTTTTCTTAAGCTGCTGTCACAATATGCATGGTACTCCTCAGTGAAGATCTAGCACTCTGCTAAAGAACATTCAGCTCAGTTTTACTTGACTAGAATGGTGGGAGGTCAGATAAATTTGGTGAATAGAGGAGATGAGATTCTATTAGGAGTCTGAGGGAAGAAAGGCTTTTAAAGTGTCACTTTGGAGGGTTTCTAGAACAGACAGTTACTGCCTGGGTTGTAAACCTGTCACTTGTTCCTAACTGTCCTAGGTCTGTGATAGCATTTGATATAGGAAATTATATACAATGTTCACTGAAGATGGAATAGGGTAATAATTTATTTAATCATTACTACAACTAACATTACAGGTTGATTAGGTCAATGTAGCTTCTTTTAGATTAAGTTATAGCAAAATGACAACAGTGTGAGTTACCAGAGAAGAGCTGGAGCATTCCACAGGCAGAGATTAGAAACAACTTCAGTGTAAAGTTGACAGCAATATTAATTTTTGTGGTTTTATTTGGTGTAGAAGATGACAGACTTGCATCTGCTTACCTCATATGAATATCAGGCCTCTTTTAAGACAGGAGAAAGCTATCCAGGTTTTAAGAGTGATACTTCAAAAACTCCGCATCATCCTGAGTGAAGGGAGACAATCTCTTCAAAGGGTCTGTGTAGCTTCTCCTTGTAAGAACATTGGTTGAAAAAGAAAAACTGGTAGAAAGGCTTTGGTAAATTATGATCTATGATACACTGTGGTGTATGCAAGGGTAAGTGAGCTACTTGAAAAGTGGCAGTATAGCTGCCATTAATGCCATTAATTCTGCTTCTCAACGTGAATACAAAAATACTTTGGTAAATTGACGTACCATCTCTGCCTAGCAGTGTTCTCTGCCTTCTAGATACAGTAGGGTGGTGTGTGAGCATGTTTTTGCACAGCATATCCTGAAATGGCCTGAAAAATTGCATGTACTTCATAAGAAAAAAAAAGGTCTTGTAATGAGACTGCAGTTTGAGAACTTAAATAGTATTTTTATAATTGAAACTACTGTAAGACTAGCAAAGCATTGAGTGAAGTGTTCAGGGTGCTCAAAATAGAGAATATAAACACAGGGAGCCCTCCTTTTTGTAGACCCACTAGTTCTGAAGACATAAGGAAGGAGAGGCATCTTTATTTGTTTTACTGCTGAACTGAAGAAAGATTCTCCCATCCCATCATGCAGAGATTGGTTTCTTTTAACAGTTAAGAAGTTAAACTTACGTTTCTGAAAACTGAGTTGTTTCCCATTTTCTGACTATTCAATTCTACTGCAAGCATCTTCAAATTTTTATTTAAGTGAAATGTCCTTTTGATTTAAGTGCTGCAACTTATGAGATTGTTACCTAATTTCCCATTTGACTGAAATCAGTGTCACCATTTGAAGTAATGTTGATATTGCATATGAAATGACATTTTTACATATTCCCTATGCATTGGAAGCTTTATTGTTCAATGACTTTTTGAGCAGAATGTCTTGTTAATGTGTATTTGCCTGTAGTGCTTTTGGACTTTCTGTTGATTTATGTCATACTATTAATAACATGCAGAGGAAAAGAATGCAAAAAAATTAAAGTTATTTCAGAAGTATCTGGGGAAGTGATGACAAGCTGATAACAAATATGCGCTGTTTCCAAATTAATAAAAATTTATTTTAAAAGCTGTTATTTGACCATTATCTAGAAAACACTATTGTCTTCTAGGTATCAATATTCATCTTTCTGTGTATGAACACAGCAAAATGCTCCTCAGGACTAAAGGAAATATTTAAAACTTTTCAAGTTCAAAACCCCCCCAACACTCTGCAACACAGAGAGTAGTTGTGCATGATGTTAGAATTTCATTGACATATTTATTTGAAGCCAGTCTTACGTGACTACTCAAGTATTAAGGTGCTGTTTATTCAGAAATGCTGGAACCTTTCTTGATTTCAGGCTTGGCTGCTTCACTGTGTTTAAGTGCATCAACTCAGGGATAAACCTTCATGCTTTTCCTTTTACTAGGATGACAGCATGCAAATCTCACATGCTTAGATCACAGGTGCAGGAAGACGTGTATCTTCTGTACCTTAGAAATTCTTACACTCTTTGATGCCCATTAACATTCTTTGCAAACAGTGAAAAGAGAAATTTCACAGCCTTTATACTGGCTAAATCTTTTGTCCAATTCAAGGAATCTCTGTAGGAACAGAGATTAATGCAAGGGAAGGAAGGTTTTTTTAGAAGGCAAACAGTGTAGGTGTCCCCTAAAGAGGAGTCCTGTAATTTTAATACTGAGAAATGAGATGAATGTCTACTTTTTTCGTTAGTTCTGAAGGCTGAGTCTAGCTTATTTTTCTCTCTCTCCTTTACAATAATTAATTTTTGTGCAGTCAGCTATACCTTGTTAACTCAAGGCTTTTTCACCTATTTGGTTTGCTTGATCAAAACTGATGGAAAGTACTCAATTGAAAGGTGACCCAGACCTTTTAAAGTCAAGGAGGATTCCTTATCCTTCTATCATGACTTATAAGCCTTCAGCAGAGAGGAGAGGAGATTCTTTTAGAAGCAAACAGAAACAGCTCATCAAGATGATTTCCAGAAGTCCTGACGGCTTAGTGCCACCATTTGACAATAGCAAGGTCAGGTACAGCAGCAGTATCTTGCCAAGTGTCTTTGCATCTACTGTGAATGAAAATAAATGACAAATTATGGAAATCAGAAATGCAAGACCTGTTGTGCCCAGTAATTATACCTCTCTTCAAGATAAGACAGGATGTGAATATACAACGCATAACTAGAACAAACTGAATAGAAGCATCAAAAAGTTAAGCTTAGAAAGAGGAGCAGCAGGAAAGTTTAGTAAGTAATGGAAAATAAAGTATTGTATGTAATCTTACAGTACAGCAAAGTGATTTATATCCCATTCACATTTGTGAGTGTAGGCACTATTCAATGCTGGAGATTATAATGATTTTTTTCCTGAAATTGTTGTCCTTTATTTTCTCAGTATTTTAACACAGTTTGATTTATATCTTCTCAGTATTTTTTTTTCAAATAACGAGGCTTTTTTTTCCCCTATCATATTTGTCTACTATAAACAGTTCTTTCAAATTACCAAAGACTATTTGTTATTTTTCTATTTCTTTCGACCTATATCTTAGCTCTCAAATTGCAAAGAGATTCACAGGTTTGGTTATATTTCATCACAGTAATTGTTAATCATTTAAGAAAAAGAAAATTAAAAAGTCATATAAACAGTTGTTCTTATACAAATGTATTTTTAATATCTGATTTTCAGCATAACCATAGATTATGATGCAGGTTAAATTTCCCTTGCTGATTTATAAGTATAATGTAAACTCTAGGCTCAGCTAATGATATTGCAATATAAAACTGTTCTGTTGCAAAGTAAAGACCTTGCTTAGCACCGCAAAGCTCTGGGTTCATTTCAATGTGATCATTCAGGCACTATGGAGGGATTATGCTCTTATTGTATTTTTTTTCATGAATATATGAATGAATAATAAGTCAGCAAACAAGAGCTCCCTACTGGTTATGTCAAACAAATCATTTTGTAAGATGTCCTGAATTTTAATCAATCATTTGCAACATGTCTTGTCCTGCTAAGGTCTCTGCATTAACAAAGTCAGCATTTTGGAATTACTGTAAATGGTCTTGAGACTTAAGCAGTATGTCCAAGACACCAGGAAGTTGAGAAGAAACTCAAGAAATGAAGGATTCTGTGTATATTCATATGTATTTTGCTATACCTACGTTTCCACACCTGACAAGCATTGCCTATGTTGTATTTCCTTGTGCCTTCATTTTCAGTGAGTTATTTCCCTGCAAAAAACCAACAAACCAGACAACAAACTAAACAAAAAATAGTCTAAAAAAGTAATTCCAACGTCACAAATATATATAAATGGATACACATGCACATAAAAGCTTGAGATTCAGATAAAGCCGAATGCAACTGGGAGAAGAATGAGGACTGTATCGAGACTACAATTTTTTTCTATCTCTGTGAAATTTTATGCATCATATAGTAATGGTAAAATACTAGTTCATTAAATGTATGCTGGGAATAATATACTGATTGACAAGAAGGACAAAACTGCAGCATTTTCAAGCAGGATGTCATCAGTATCAAAGTAACATGTTTTTCATACCTTTTATGATTAGTAGTAGAAATACACATTACAGGATATCACTGTATGTTGTATGATGTATTCCTGAGCCTAGGTGTCTTGTGGATGCATCAATTAAGAGCTTAAAAAAGATAATAGAAGCATTTGGTAGATTTTCGTGGATTTAATTCCTCTGGATTTGACTCCACTCACCATGACACTTTGAGCCCAGCCTTCCACCCAACTTTTCACCCAGAAAAGTTTACACTGGTCCAAGCCATGAGCAGCATGTTACTAAAGTCCAGCTAAACAAGGATATCAGGTTAATGAAGCAGGACCTATCTTTCATGAACCCATGCCAACCTGGCTGTTCTGTATGCACAGTATAATGGCACTCAAGATGATCTGCTCCGTAACCTTCCCTGGCACCAAAGTCAGGATGACAGGCCTATAGTTCCTTGGATCCTCCGTCCGGCCCTTCTTCTAGATGGGTGTCACATTTGCTAACCTCCTGTCAACTGGGACCTCCACAACTGGCCAAGACTGCTGGTATATGATGGAAAGTGGATTGATGAACATTTCCTCCAGCTGCCCCAGTACTCTTTAAGTGGTAGAGTGGTCACTTAAACTTGTTTAATTTTTTGCGAGAGGGCTCGGAGTAAATGCCAATAGAATCAATGTGATTGCAGCAAAACTCATTTATTAAGTTCGCTAGTGCCGAATACATACTTTACTCTTATCTGTATTACATGCATGACGTTACATGATTGGTTAACATGCTGCAATCATGCTCCTAACTTATAAGCTAACTGGCTAAGGCTATCGTCCACGCCTATGCTGAGCTATCCTGACCTAAGTGTTTTTGCTATTGCCAGCCTTCTGTTGTTTACTGCATAGCCCATTTCTTTGTGTTCTCTGTGCCAAGGTCAGCTTGTTAACACCCTCCTGGCCATGGCTTGTTCAGTACATGTCTGTTTTCCTGTAAAAACCCCACGTAAGTGGTCACTTAAACTGGCTGATGAAATTGTTGGCTTTGTTTATATATGCTACCTAACCTTTATGCATGAATTCTGAGAGTGGAAGGACACTTGAAAACTCTTTTGCCTTTATAAAAACTAACAAAGTTTACCGGCTACACTTTTGTTTATATTTAAGTACTACACTGTCCAGTAAATGTGAAGATCCTTTAGATTCAGTCTTAAATATTTGGCTATTATGTCTGAATGCTGCTAGTTTTTAAAATTGCTTTGTTTTATCTTAGGCACTTTGAAAAACATATGGTGTTTTTGCATGAAAATCATGTGGCAGACAAAGCAATGTTTTAAATGTACTGAAGTGTGTTTCCTGATTTGAGCTCTTATTTTTCATTGCCTGTGTTGTGGAATTGAGATTTTGGTAGCTAGGTGGTTGAGAGCAACATGGAATTTTCAATATAAACCACACAGACCTGTGTGGTAAGTTGACTAATTTTGTCCTGTCAAAATTGTCAAATTGCCTTCACTGTGACTACCAGCAACTCTTTAGTTTGGCACGCTGTTCCATGTACAACCGCTGCTCATGCAAATTATGTCCGATGGGACTTTTTTCCCTCTCCCATTGGTCTCCCAAAGGACTACTTTGAAACAGTGATCTGACACATTCTATAGGTTTACCTCATTTCATGTTCTCTTGAAATTTGTCACTTGTCTCTTTTCCCCTTAATTTTAGAGGACAACTTGCATCCTCAAATTCTTGAATGATTTTGGTTGTTGCTTGCAGTCTTGTTATTTAACAAAATGGGTAAGCATATCCAAAAGCAGCCATATTTACATTTTCTTCAAAAGCTACCCTTCCCTTTGGTGATTTTTTTAGTCTTGTCACTGATTAACTTTTCTTGTTCAAGTATAATGTAGAAAAAACATTTCCTTACACTAAAGGACTAAGATGATTTATGTTAGTAGGTAATAATCTTGAATTTTAAAAAAATCTGAGCCTATTTGGTGCACTGTGATTAGCCTCTTTAGAAACAATTTCTCCCCATTTTATTTCTGGTAGTACTCTGTAGAGCAGATATGAAACTTGTGGCTTACTGATTTAATTTATTTTTCTTCTCCTATGTAAACTGTCCACAAACAACCACATCTCAACACTAGTCATTCCTTTTTAAACAACTAGCTAGTCACATAAATCCTTGAAAATGTGGGCCCTTCTCTCTATAAAAGCTTTTTTTGCCCCAGAACTTTTGTTCAGGAAGTGTTGTCACAGGCTTTAAGACTAGAACATCTTCTTAGAGCATAGAAAGCTGATTAATACTGTATGTGGTTTTTCTGTCTAATGATGTCTCAGTGTCTTAGATAAGAGGAAACTGCATTGTGCTGTGCAAAGAGAGCTGCTGTATTAAGGGTCTCTCAGCCTGGTGGGTATGATGTTGAACCAAGTGAGAGAATTATTATTATATGAAGGAGGAAGGAGCTGCAAGAAAAGTTGATTAAGTGATCCACAGAAGAAATGTGTAATAAATTTTTTTAAATTCCTTCATGAATATGGTAATCTTAAAGGCCAGAATGTGCTTGAAAATGTTTTCCCTTATAAAAATAACCACATATTTGTTGGCTACAGGCTCCCCCTTTTAATCGTTTTGTATAACAGTTGATTCTGGATAATGCCCTTGTGGATTCATACTGGTAAATATTTTTTTGCAAAATGCAAAAAACCAGGGATATTCTGCAGGCATTCACCAGCATGTGAGTGAGGTAGACATGCCTTTGTGCACTGATAATTTTCCAACTCATCTTCAGGTTCAATGTATTATGTATTTGTTTATTTTTTTCTGGCTTGAGAAACACTTCTATTCCTTTTTTATGTCTGAAATGGTTCATATTAAAGCTTTCATAATACTATTCAGATTTTGTGTTAAATTGATATTTAAATTGGACTGAAAGTAGGAACCTTAGCAGTTTAGATAATTCCCTTCATCTGGTGGCCAGCTATGTTAACAATCACATCATATGCCAGCACTTAGACTAGATGAAAGGAGTCCCTGGGGCACTAGAACTGCATTTTAGAAGCAGAGTGAAAATACAGTTATGGTCTTTGTTTCATCGTTTTATTCCATAAAATGGTAAAATATTTTAACTGGAGTTTTAAAGTGTTAAAAGAATAATGTGAAGGTTATGTTGAGGGCTATTTTGGGTGGAATAGCCTTGGAAGCTGAATGACAATAGATCAGTATTCTGGACAGGAAGTGTTCAGCACAATGTCAGCAAATTATGTCTTTTTATTCCAATGTATTGAGCACTTAGAGGAAATGGTATATTGTTAGCATATGAATAACATCAAAGCCCTGTGCTGCAAGATGTGTTTCAGTCTTATGAAATACAATGCATGGCCTCCTCCTCGTGCATTTATGTGACTACCATTGTATGCTTGAGCCAAAAGCTTTTTTCAAGCATGGACAAACTGAAGTTCAGCATTCAATTCCTGGTACATGACTGGGCATTGCATCACTTAGCAAAAACATTTGTAATAACAAATTGACTTCCTGCTTGAAAGGAAAGTGTATTTGATTAAAAATAAGATTCCTATAGGAAAAGTGTACTGGTTATTTTTTAAGAGCAATTGCCACAGAATGCATTTATGTCATCTGAATTTCCCAACTGTTGTAGTGACTATAACTGTCCTGCAAGAAAAACGTGAGTTTAAATAGTTCTTTATATCTGAGGTTATTCTGATTTGGCCTCCATTATTATATCCTCTGATTAAATTTCTAAAATTAAGCCAAATTAATAAAATAAAAGTAAATGCCACAGGTTTACTGAACTGCAGTCCATCTTAATGAATATGCTTTTCTAACTTTTCATTGTGCCTAACAAAGACAAGTAAGTACTCTTGGGTTTTTTTGTTTAATTTTTTTATTATTACTTGTTTGTTATTTTTTGTTTTGTTTTTGTTTTCCTTTGTTTGTTTAGTTTTTGTTCTTTTTCTTCAGATACTGCTCACAAAAAGAATGAGTCTGTGGTATAAGAGCTAGTTTGGCAAAGTTTCGCAGGCAAAATAATTTCAAATGCTTAAACAATTTAGATCAGTAGTTTAAAGGCCATTGGTAAGAAAGTTTTTAACACTAATCATCAACTACTGATTGCCAGACAAGTTCAGATCATGAAGATTTTACTCATTTTCCATATGATTGTCTTTGCTGATGGATTAGAAAAGTACTTGTAATGGAGGGTCAGTATAAGCAATATTAAAAGCATTTAACACTAGTATTAAACTAGTGGAAATGGTAGGCTCAGCACCTGAATATTGGAAACTTCCAATATTCTGAACTGATCCTAGTTCATCCCAGGATGAGTCTGGCTCAGATATCTTTGTGTGTCAAATCTAAGTTTGTTTCTCATCTTTTAACATATTAATGGTTATAAGTTTAAATTAATTTTTAAAAATTATTTTTTTTTAAATTATCATTTCCCTTTTATTTTAATTACCCTTTCTTAAAATAGAAAAGAGCTTTGATTCATAATCTCTTTAGAATTCAGATTTGTTAAAAATTCAAAAGCCACTGTTCCTGCAAAACTATACTATTACTATTGCAGCAAGAGAGATTGTGTTCTGCTTTGCTGCTATAGCTCAGCAACCTGACAAAGCATTTAAGTACATGTTTCACTTTGAACCCGTGAATAATGCTACTGAAGTCAAGGAGACTACACATGTTTAAGTGCTTTGCTGGACAGGGACAATGGGTGTTCTTCGCTTCAAGCAAAAAAATGGATGGAACAAAAGGGACTGACTTGTCTCATGGTTAGTAAAAAGGGTGTTGCTTACTCAGTCACCTTATTACCAATAAGAAATGCTATTCAGATACTTAGGAAGTACTTCTTAAAAGAAAATTCTACAAATTAGTATAGTTTTTCTAAAATATCTACAGCATGACTCACCTCTTAAGCTAAAGCTATACACTAATGAAAATAGACAAAGAGCCGATGCTTTCTCAAACTAAACATACAGTTCCTATTTCGTGGAAGGCATAGAAGAAAGTGAAAGAAAAATAAAATTAATTCCAGAAAATCCATCAATTTTCTGTGCACACATGGCCTTGCTTTAAAATAAATTTTTGAAAAATCTCAGTTGTCTTTCAAAGTACTTCTCCATGACTTAAATGATAAAAAGAATTACAATAGACCATTTTTATTTCTTAAAAGAAAACTTGGGAAAAATAATTTCTCAAAGTGAATCTACAACTTTAAATCAGTCAATAATGTGATGACTGCATATTTAGGATTCTTGCTAGTCTTCCTGCAGTTAAACATGTGCTGCAGATTTAAAGACATCTCAGGTGGTCTAAAACTCTTACCACCCAGCCTGAATTGGTTTTATTATACTATAAATAAATGTCAGGAACTACACAGTGTTATTAAGCAGTGCTGTGGTAAGTCTTAGACCTGGCAATAAGTCAGTGGAAATGCTGTGTTAAAATGAACTAGAACACCAGTAGACCTACATTTTTAAGGAATAACTACCTATGATGGTAGCCCAACTCTACCCCTATATACACTGATTATGAAAGGTATGATTAAAGTTTACGCTAGCTGGCTGCCAAATGTGTATGAATGCAATAAATGAGAACCCACAAGTTAAAGCACTGTTTATAGCAGAAACATTACTCAATACTATTTACAATATTTTTCAGATCACCAGATCTGTGTCAAAGGTATTTTCAACAGGATCTTGAAAAAAATAAGAGATTCCTTTAGCTTTAGATGGGCCATAAGCTGTAAAACAGTAACTTTTCCCAACAAATCCCAGTCCTGTAAACACCCGTGCTAAAGAGTTTTGCACAGATCTGCTCCTAAATTGGCTGAAGCTCTGACATTTGCTGAATAGAACGGAGATTAAAACCTTTCCAATGAACTCTGTAAAATAATCTCTTTGATGCACAATGCAACTCTTCTACCCTCTTAATATCTGCAAAGTGTAATTGAAATAAACAAAATACTGCATCTGAATTACCGGTAAACTGAATGCAGTGGGTTGAAAAGGTTGGTGAGGACTGCTTATCTGCAGAGAAAATGCAAATAACTGTGTAGATTCATCATGCCTGTTTAGTCAGAGATAACAGAAGGAATAGTTCAGGATTGGAAAGGATACTGAGGATTGTCACAAGGAGCTGTGTTTTGTTGGTGAAACAATGCTTACTTGTACTAAATCCACATAGATAAAAGTAGATAAAAATATTTGTCTTTGAGCTTGGGTGCTACTTTCTGTTTATAATTTGTCTAAACCCTAAAATGCCATGTTGACACGTGGTGGTAGGAAGGGCTGATAACAAAGATAAATTAATTCTCTCTAAGGGTGAGTAACCACTCCCTAGTCTCCTCCTCCCACAGTTTTCATTTTTTCACTCAGAGAGGACATAAAGATTTCTGGTTAAATTCTGTTGAGAATATGAAAAACCTAACAAAGACTGCAACTGTGTTAAGCTTGTTAGTGTAGTGTACCCAACAGCCACGTCAAGGATTCTGGATTTGTTCCAGTCACTCATAAGACCTTTGAACTATCTTTTCTGTTGTCTCTTGTTATTTGAACCAGCAAGGGACTGAAAAGGACAAGACTGTAACTTACTGATGTGTTCAGAGGGCTACAATCTTTTGAATTTTGTTTCCTGCTGACATGAAGAATAGTATAGAAGAGAAGAGCAGAGTAGCAGTACAATATATCATGACGATATCGAATACCTGTGCCCTGGATGGTTTGTTTGATCAACTTTTTAAAAATCCATAATTTTAACGTTATTGTGACCCTTTCTCTAGGTCAGTGGAGGAGAACTTCTGTTCTTGCTCCTGCCTTCCTTATCCTTCACTATTATCCAAGGGTAATGTATTTTTTTCAGAATGGATTGTAATGAAAGGAAAGCCCTAAAAGGGGAAAAGGTATTGAGAAGTTGGGAAGAAAATAAATCAGAAAAAAATCCACAGCAAAACCTAAAACTGCTCAAATATTGCTTCCTTTTCATTATGTTAGAGACAAGAGCTTTGCTTCTAATAAAAGGTCTGAGTAGATTTACAACTTTTCTTGCTATATAGGCCCAGGAAAAATGAAAACTCATAGATTTATTTATAGTGTTGCTATAATTTCATCTGAAATTATGCTTCACAGTAAGATATATCAAAGCTGGCATTTGTTAAGAGAGCTTCTTTTAGATCCAAACCATGGTCTTGTCTTACTTTTTATTTGTAAAAAGAAAAGAAAAAATGACTATGTTCACATGAATGACCCCTAAAATTGGTCATGAAGAAAAACAATGCTGAAGCACTACCTCAGTTCTTAACTCATGTCAGTTTTCATTTTCCTGCATCTATTGTAATCTTGGTCTAAGTCTTGCACAGAAAGTGTTAATATTTCTCTCTATAACCTTCAGGTGCAATAAAGGATAGCTGGAGAACAGGCAATTTAACACAAATCAAAAATGTTTCTTTGTGGTCATGAAGTCAATGTGTCAGACAAGGAGAACAAGTCTATGGGAAGAAGGTTCAGCCTGATATCATAAGATGATTGATAATTACTCTGAAGACTGTTTTTCTCATTTTACTTTATGTACAGTTGAATAAAAAATAGTAATCAGGGAACCTGAAATTTATTTTACCTCTGCTAATGCTGACCTTTGCATATACCAAAGCATAACCTGGTGGTGATCACATCAAGTAAAATGAAATCTGTAATCAGTTTTGTAACAGATTTAAGCTCGATGTTCTTTCTATAAGAACATCTTTGTTCATTCAATAGTGTTTAGTTTGGTAAGCTCTCCTACTTGCTGTGGTTCTTATCTCTCTGCTTGTATAAATATTGCTCAGTAAGAAATATTAGATATGTGACAGAAATCTGAATTTTAACTTGCAAACTCACATAACCTTGTCTAGATTTCTTAAAAATAAATAAATGTATAGGTAAGTTGATTCAAAAAGCATTTAAAAAAAGGGGACAAAGCATTCATATTTATTTTGAGAACAATGGGATCAAGGTTATAATCCAGCTTCTTTTCTCTCCAAAATTTTCAATCAATATTTATTTACCACATCTACTAGTGTGGACCTGATAGTAGCACCAGAAACGCAAGGGTACACCAAGAACTATTTGCTTTAGTTTTTTAAAAGAAAGTGGAAATAACTATTCATATCAAGTAATTTAGCACTAGCTACAGCTTAAGCAGTAGTGGTCTCTTTTTTCACAACCAGTTTTCTTTAACTGAGTTTATTATTGAGAGCTAATAGTGGCTTTTTGTTGTTACCGTTTTTGGTTTTTTGTTTGTTTGTTTTTTGTTTTTGCCTGTAGTAAATTAGTTTCACTAAATCATTAAGGCTGGGTCCCATAGCCATAAGGTTATTGACTTGTGTGTGTGTGTGTGTGTGTGTGTTAATAAGCAGAAAATGTTAATCAACTACGTGAAGTGGTTTGATGTCTTATTGGTTGCTTTACTGATACTGAAATAATTTTCAGGAGGATGGTTTTGGACACTGGGTAATATGACAGGTGAACTTCCCCGAATCATCTGCTTTTTATTTTGCTTGAAGAAGTCAGAGGGAAGTGGCTTGTTTCATAACTGTGATTGAAATGGTGTCTCTAGAATAACAGTAAGAGACCTATTTACCAGGCAGCTCACTACAATGTTTGATGACGTAGCTGAGAAATGGATTTCATTACATGCTCTATGAAGAATACACCAGTAGAAGAGAGCCCTAACCTCTGAGATAAGGAATATATTTCACTTCCAGTAACATGTACAAGATTCAGGAGCTCAAATATTACAAAGTGGGAATTAATATGTATTGGTGATCTTCAGACGATGGTGGTACTGTGTCTCCTAAAGTCCAAAGTTTCTGCTGTGAGCTTCCACAAAGCTTATTGGCCTTTCATGTAGCATGTCCCATAAATCAGTGAAGTTTAACTAGTGCTGCCCTTTCTAACACCTGCTTATCTGCCTTGAGAAAATTCTTCAGTGTTTTAGACATTGGTTTACGACATTGTAAGTGATTCTTGCTCTAGAAGCACTTGGAAGAGCCATTAAAGTTAAGAGTCTATCAGCATTCCATTATAAAACCTGATTTCAAAGGCTTTATAGCTCAGCCATTTAAAAATGCATTTAACTGAAACTTGGTATGTGACTCATTGCATTTTTTTTTTTTTCGTTGGACAAATTATGTCTGATGGTTTTTCTGTTTGTGGGAGGAGGAGCTGTGAAAGACTATAGGTGTAAACATTTTTCTTCACAGAAGACATTTTGTCTTTCAGGCAATGAGCCTTGAATGTAGAAATTTTATTTCCATACAAAATATCTTTCTAATTATGTACTTTGGAAGATCTTATTTTGTCATGTGAACTAGTAGCTTCTTGTTATGCTACACATATGTTATACGCTCATGCTCTGTGAGCATGAAACTTTTCTATTTTTTTCAAAGGTATTTTTATTTTTTTTTTATTGCATATAGTTTTCAAGAAATGGTATTAAGTATTCTGTGTAATGGTAGACACTACTGAACATGTAGGTTGGGTTTTATAATTTTTTTATGGTAGTTATTTGCAATCTATCAAGCAACACGTTTATCAGCTGAGAAGTACATCTGTGCTACACTTTTTTCAGCTATCACATTTGATCCTTGGTAGGAGAATTAAAGGTTGGATTTGTAAAATACTAACAAGTATCTTTGGAAAGAAATTAATTAACAGATTTCTATAGAAACAAACAAATACATCTGAAATTTTCCTACTTGCATTTTATAGAATTATAAAGTCCTGGAACACATGCCAGATTTGAAAGATATACAAAATGGAATAGAAAAAAAAACCAGTTTTTTTTCTGCAGTGCTGATAGACATTCCAAACTTTACAGCTAAAATAACACTTGAAATTCACCTGTTACCTCACTGACAGTGATTGCAGATCCAAAATAGTGAGCATAATGCAACTCTCAGCATAATGCAACTCTCAGCTGCTTTCAGTGTCAAAATTGTCTTGAACTATAGCTTTGTTTAAAGGGTAGTACTACAAACAGTCATGGTGTGAGAATACTTCAGCTGAAGTGCTAGGAACTTTTAAAATATAGTTTTATTTGTACCATTACTTGATGACTTTATGTTCTTTAATATGGTATGTTGACATTTAAATGACCCTCATTATTCAGGAATGGGAAGCTATCTTTTATTTAGTTTGGTGAAAACTGATGTAGCTGTTCAGTTTTTTCTGAATCTTTCCACTTGTTTTTCCAACTTAAAATCTGGATAACTCCAAAGTAGATGCTTGTTCTTTGTGTTTGAATATAGATTATGTAAAGACTGCTGTAAGTATTTGTGAAGAGTCACAGCAACTAAAATCGTTTGGGTTGGAATGGTTTGGTCATTTAGTTCCAATCTCCCTCCCATGGGCAGGGACACCTCCCACTAGACCAGGTTGCTCAGAGCTCCATCTAACCTGGCCTTGAACCCTTCCAGGGATAGGAAATCTACATCTCTTCTGGGAAATCTTTTCCAGTATCATGGTGAAGAATTTCTTCCTAATATCTAATCTAAATCCACCCTCTTCCAGTTTAAAACTATTACTTGTTGTTCTGTCACTGCATGCCCTGTAAAAAGTTCCTCCCCAGCTTTTCTGCAGGCACTTCAGGTACTGGAAGGCAGCTAAAAGGTGTCCTTGGAGCCTTCCCTTCTCTGATCTGAACAATGCTAATTCTCTCAGCCTGCCTTCATAGGAGAGGTGCTCCAGCCCTCCGATCATCTTTGTGGCCCTCTGCACTCAGTCAAAGAGCTCCACATTCTTCTTCTGGTGAGGGACCCAACATTTTGCATTCCCTTAACGGAGAACAAATGAATGTGAAGGGAAAATGATGACTTAAGCTGGTCTGAAACTGTTTTTGAATTAAGCCAACTGGTTGCTGGGCTGAAATTCAGTCATTATCTTTTTGCCTTGCTTTAGGTTACCTGGACTATAGCCATGTCTTACAAAATCACATGCTAGGGAGGGACTTAAAACATGTCAGGTTTAGTATGATTAATTGTAGCATGTTTTCAGTGAACAGGAACTCAGTCAGTTCTCATAATAGGTAGAAGCCCATTCTGAATGGGGCAAGATGTTTCATTTTCTCCTTTGGACAGCATCAGAAGAAAAAGTTCCAGGACAAACTGACATAGATCTGTGGTGAATAGGTGTGTACACATTTATATGCATTTCTAGGTAGTATAAAGTTAAATTATCCATAATGAAAATACGCCATGTTTAATAAATGAAATTTTTTTTGTATCTTAGTTCCTCTTCTTGCTGAGCTATTTTTATAGATCCATCTGACCATTTACCAGCTGTAACTTTCCAGTCACAGCATTTTTTACTGAGGTGGAAAAACAGAAGCTGGTCCTCACTGGTTAGAGATTGTTTTCCTAAATTGTTCTTATATATTTGGTAGTCCAGGTGGAATAAATTCTTGTTTTCTCACCTGCCTGTGGTATCTAACTGTTATACTGTTGTATTCTACATTCATTACAGAATTCAGGAAGGCTGTGGAACAATGGCCCCAGCTCCTAACTTACCTCATGCACCCCAGGGCCCCCTCAGTTTATAGAAACAAGTATTCCAGCTGAACGTGAACAAAAAAATGCATCATTGGTCCTTGGTTAGTGAGATCCAGTCAATGACTTCCAGAAAGCTGATTCCTCCTTTAACACTGATCACATTGTTTTCCTGTGAAGAGCAGGCAGTAAGTGAGTTAGTGGGACCCAGATCAAAGTAAAGGATGGTGACAACACAACAGTAGTTCCCTATTGAGTTGGCCTGCTATAAGGACTTTCACATATGCCAGGAACAGACCTGTGTACCTTAGTTGCTAAGTTAGTGAAACAGAAGATTTATATCTATATTTAAAAATCTGCTACTGTAATTCATATTTTAAACCAGATCAGCAAAGAAAATGTATGAAGGACCTGAAACAAATTCTAACATAAAAATCTAAGCGACATTAACTTAATTTTCAGGGTTAGACTGTAACTAATACTGTTATTTGGTGCAAGACTGGCAACAGTTTAGGGGAGAAAGATCTTAGGGATTTGCAGGTTTATTATCAGTGCAGTTTCACTTTCAGAGTACTTTTTCTGGTCAGAAGTTTCTGTTACATTAATTGACGTTGCTACCATTTCCTGAGTAAACTATGTAGGGAAACTGTCTGTGCAAAACAGTGAAAACATTTAACTGGCAACTAGTGATTTATTCTAGCAAAGATATAACTGGTTGCTCATAACAAGCTTACTTAAAGCTGGGATTCCAGGCTTTGTAAAAACATGACTGCATAGCTAAATATATGTCAACTGTACATTGTTTACAACACTCCTAGCATTACAGAATTGTTACAGACAGAAAGTGTTATAAATTCCTCATCATACTAAATGGAAAGAAAATACTTTATTTCCGACAGTGGTTACCCCCCTGTACAGCTGCTTCATAGCTCTTCTTCTTTAGGAGGAGGAAGGAAAAGAAGGAAAAAAAATTAAATAGGCAATTTGCTCTTGGTTATCTGAATGTTATAGCTGCCTCATTCTCACCCAGTGGCTTTTTTCCCAATATGCTGAAAAGGACATTGACATCACAGCTGATGCCTGCTTCTCTAAACTCCTAATTATCCTCAGTTACTGATTTACTGTTCAGTCACCAGGCATTGAAATATGTTTGGCTGAGACAGTCCACTTTTTGCCATGGGTCTGGAAGTGAATTTGTGCTCCTTTGCCATTGGCTCCAGACTGGAATATTTGCTGCCACTGTGGCTCCCTCAGTGCAAGAGCACAGTGCAATCTGGCTGTATTTTTTTTCCTGAAAAAGGTAAAGAGGAGGTGAAAGGTAATACATCTCTGTAGTTTGGTAGCCTGAAATGCCATGATTTCTGATCAGCAAATGTATAGACATGAAATACAGATTCAGGTATCTGTAGTAATCATTCTTTGACTTTGTACTTTAGAAGGCAAGATGACCAGAAATAATAATGATAAATGCTTCGTCATTGTCTTGGCACTGACTTTTTCTCTGCAACACTGGAAGAGAAAGAACACAGCACTACTTGTCAATTAAGCTGACACATGGGTAAAAGATACCTATGGCTAACAACTTACTCTGAGCTAACCTACTTTCCTTGGCAGCCTTAATTCATATTTTTAATATCGTGTGCTGTAGTCAGTGCTGGAAAATCCTTAGGTAACAAGACAGTAGTGGACCATTGCCTTAAGGAATGATGGCTCTTTCAGCTAGCCAGTAAGCTGTGGACCGTAGAACTATAAGTGTTACATATCTCTTTACTGTGGTCCTCCAGTGAAGTTGCTCAGTTTTGGTTTAGCTAGGCTGTATAATCTGTCCAGAAGCTCTTGGCATAGAGATTAACTTTTGAAAGCTCCACACATGAGCCAGTGCTTATTTCTCATCTGCACTTACTCGCTCTGACTATGTTAAATTCCATTGCCATGGAAGTCTGAGTCACTGGGCAATCATTGCAGTTCCTGTTTTCTGGTACTGTATACTTCTGCCACCAGAGTTTTTTTTCCATTTCGTTGAGTTTACACAAAGGCAAGTAAGTTATCATCTAACTCAAATCACTGAACAGCTACCGCTGACACCCAAAGCTGTTCCACTTTTTCTTAATTCTTTTGCTTGAGACTGAAGTGTAAAAATTGCCCTTAGTATCCACTTTAGTGAAACATCTGACCAGTCTGGATTAGATCCCAATCTCTTGTCATAAAGAATAATCTGAATTCAGTTAAAACAATTTTGTGTCAGCTGACAGTTAAACTCCATTTTCAGAAACATTATGAACAGTCACAAATGCAAGTCTGAGGATTGTAGAAAGATGAGGGAATGGAGTTCATTTATATTTTCCTTGCCCAGCATAAATCTGGAAATGCTGCAAGTCAGCACTTTAAACAAAGCACCTTCTTTGGAATGGTGATGTTTCAGCAGCAGCTCCGGAAAGGTGCAAGTGAAAATGTACCAGATGGTAGTAGCTGCTGAACACTGACTTTTGAATTTATTTCACTGTATGATATATTCATATGTATACTTCAGTGTATCTGCAGGTCATTTTATAATTTTTTAAATAATACAGGAAATGACTTGTTTCTCTACATAACACACTAAGAGCATGGAACATTCATTACATCATCTGACTTTCTGAGTGCAAAGCAATTTACAAAAAATTATGCCTGTGGGAGATTAATGCTTTACATAGGCACTTTTAAAGAGTTTCCCAGATGCTTTTACAGAAGCACAATTATTTTTTATTTTTGAGAGAAAACTGGAAAATTATTTTGAAAAAACAAAAGGCAGGACAAGCATGGAGAGTAGAGGTAGGAAGAGAAGACAGTCCTCACTGTTAAAGATGTGTCATACACAGGATTACGTGAAGTGGATAGGGTGCTGCCGATTTAACATGCATGCCTTGCTGGGAAGGTGGTACAGAATGTGATATGTATACAAGATATATAAATTAAAGTCACATCCATAATCTCTGTACCTTCCTATTTAATGCATGCTTCTAATTGTGGATCCAGGGAACATGTCCCTAATGTTTATTCTTGCCAACCTCAAGTATTCAAAAAATGTCCCTGAAGAGCTGTTGTCCATGTTGGAGAAGTAAGATAAAAACTTGGGGTACCTGATGTACCACATGTCTGAATTTCTTTCCATCCAGGTCTGCTTACATACTTGCGTGGTGCACCAAGGGGATAGGCAAAGTCCTGCTGCACATCACATTCTCCCCTCTTTCTCTTCCATGCTCTCAGCTCTGCCCAGAAATGATCCCCTTTCCTGTGCCAGCAAACTCTTGGGAGTTTAGGAGTAGAGAGGGAAACAAGGAGGCAATGAATTCTTTGTCATGCAGCACTCAAGATGACACTTGTGCAATGATGATTAAGTGCAGCCCCCATGAACACAAGACTGAATTCATCTTTGCAGTTCTGTGCAAGGTGACAGTCACAAAGGGTTGTTTCTCAGGTGGTCTTTTCTTTTCAAAAATCAAGGTCTCATCTAGGTCCACAGCACAAAGCTTCAATGCAGTGGCCAGGAGCTTGAAGCATTGCACTGAAGTGCAGCTGCCCTGCCTGTTCCAGAGGAGCTGGCTGCTCTCTTCCTGCAGAAGGCCAGCCCATGGACAGTTGCTGGGGAATGTGACTCTGCAGATGTGTGAGGCAGGATGGGGTGTTTCCCAAGCTCCTGAGCCAACCACTGATCTTTATGATGTGGTGCATAGGGGCTTGGTTTAGTGGTGGACTTGGTAGTAGGTTTACTCTTGAACTCAATAATCTCCTAGGGGTATCTTAAAACCTAAATGATTCCATGGTCCATTCTAGGACCTCTGTCCTAGAAGAGAAGGTCTGTGCTAGACTCCTCCAAGCTGAGAGCAGAGGGGTAGCCCTGGATGTAAAGGAGAGGTAGGACTCTACAGTGCTTGCAGTGAGGGGAGAGATGATTGAGAGCTCCTGGTTAAGGGCTAGGGGAAAACTAATAAAAAAGATGTTCTGGGAGCCTGCTATCCAGCCAGGATGGTGACACTGATGTATTAGTCTAGAAGGAATTAACCCCTCATTCTAAATCAGTTGCCTGATTCTCATGGGCAACTTCAACTTCTCAGTTGTTAACTGTCACTGTCACAGAGCAGAGCTGAAGATGTCTGGGAAATTTGTAGAATCACAGAATGTTTTGGGTTAGAAGGAACCTCCAAAGAAGATTTAGTCCAAGACCCCAGACATGACTATAGAAATCATTCACTAGACCAGGTTGCTCAAGGCCCTGTCGAGTTTAATTTTGAACACTTCCAGGGGCAGGGTATTCACAACTTCTCTGGAACTCTGTTTCAGGGTTTCATCATCCCCATATATCTTCCTCACATCCATGATCACAAATGCTACTAGGTTTTGGAGGAACAGGATTTAGGGTACCCAAGGAACTCGTTAGCAAGGGCCCTTGGGGATTTTATTTCATGGGTCCATGCTATTTTGGTCTATAAATGCTAGTAACTTTTTTTAGAGTCATCTTTCAAAAGAGCACAGAAGAATTCTTACACAATTAAAATATTTTGAAACTGAAGAAAGTGGGACAGAAGGCTGAATTGGCTGAACAGGGGTCTTCTTCTACACATCTAAACAGTATAAGAAAATGTATGGATTTTGCAAGTAGGGTCAGAGTATACAGGAGGACTACAGTCATTGTACAGCCAGAGCTCAATTGGAGTTGAATCAGACCACTGTGATGGAGAACAGAAAAGGAATTTTAAAGTGCATTAACAGAAAAAAGAGGACTGGAGAAAACATTGGTCCATTACTTTGCGAGGCTGTTGTCACCTCAATAAAGGAAGATAAAGCACAGACATTATATACCACCTTTGCCCCGCTCTTCAACACCAATGATGGATACTGGGGTGCCTGGAGCTGTGGTCTGGAGGACCGCAACTGTGGGTAGTGTACAACTGTGTTTGAATTTTTACAAGATTTGTGGCTGCAATTGAATGTATGTAAATCAATGGAGATGCAAGTGCAGCTACTTAGAAGAGACTTAGATGAAAGCAAAATTACATGACAGAAAATTAGTTCTATTAGAACTATCTATTCTATCCTGGCCCAAGCCAGGACAGAGACACTGGTGGTTTTTTGTGGTTTTTTTGTGGTTTTGTTTGTTTGTTTGTTTTCTGGTGTGAGCTTTTTGTGTTAGGTTTTTTTTTTTTTTTTTTTTTTTTTTTTTTTTTTTTTTTTTTTTTTTTTTTTTTTTTTTTTTTGAGGACATTTTTGATGGAAAGAATTCTGTAGTAACAGGAACATCAGAATATGACATCAATTCTGGCAAACATACTTACTGAATATAGTGAGATAAGCCAGGCCTGGATGAACTGTCAATGCATCTTGAGGAGAACTGTAACTGCAAAACCCCTCCTGCATTATGTGCTGTGTAGTAAATTTTGACTCTGAAAGGTCTCTATGGGAGGTGCAGTCTTCTAAAGACTCTTTTTAGCTTCTCTCTACACCAAGAATATGGTGATTAATGAATAATTTTTAATATGCTAATTCTGAACTGTTATCTGTTCAATTGCCAAGGTGCCAAGGTAGTTAAGGCTACCAACCGTGATTTAAACCTAGAAGAAATTGAGCAATATGAGTTACAGTTCTTTGGATACTAAGCTGTTTTCCTGTATTAATTAATTTGAACAGGGGTTCTTATTTATTCTGCATTCTTAAACTTTACAATAAGCTGATTGAAGATACAACAAATTTTTTTTAAATTTTTTTTTTTTTTTTTTTTTTTTTTTAATTTTTTTCTAACAATAGAGGAGCACTGGCACATATCTGATGATACTGGGTTGGAGTAGTAATTCTGTTCCTTGTGCTTCATTCAGGATCAGATACTATAGCTTCAGCAGAGTTGTTTGGCCAAGTCAGGAGCATGCATGTTCTTTCATTTCTTGTATTTGCTTTCCAGAGTAGATAATAAAATTATAGAAAGACATAAGGCTTCATGGTACAGTTTTAGGTCATATCTTGTCCACATAGCAAAGCAACATCAGAGAGCAGCTGACTTAACAATACCAGGCATACATATATGTCAGTTCTGTTGGAACTGTTGTGCTGACAGGTGCTGAGCAACACAAGAATGAAAAGTGGGGCAGAAGAAGTTTCTCCCGTTTTCTCTTTACTTTCATAAGTGGATTTCATTTTCAAAAAATATTGGAAAAAAACAAGTTTTACACAAATTGCTTGAGGCACTTGATATGAATCTTTTTCCTTTTGAATTCTTTCATATATATGTTTGTAAATGTAATTTGTCCTAAAATGTGCTATTTAATATAATTAGCTGATCTTGCTTCCAATCCCAGGAATGTACAGTGGATCAGAGTGTCTCTTTGTGAGAAGAAACTTCAGCAGAAAAAAATAGCTAAGGGCTTGGATGGAATGACTTATGAGGAGTGGATGAAACACTTAGATTTTTCAGTTTGGAGAAAAGGAGGCTGAGGAGTGACCTCATTGCAGTCTCTGCCTTCCTCAAATGGGGAAGAGATGGGACTGGAACTGAGTTCTTCATCCCTATGACCAAAGACAGGACTCAGGGAAATGGCAGAAAGCTGAATCAGGGGAGGTTTAGGTTAGATATTAGAAAAAGGATTTTCACCCAGAGGGCAGTGGGCGGTTCAGCACTGAAATGGGCTCCCCAGTGAAGTGGTCACAGCACCAAACCTGCCTGAGTTCAAGAAGCGTTCTTGGGCACAAGGTGTGATTCTGAGGGTTCCCTACACAGGGACAGGAGTTGGACTTGATGTGCCTGGTGGGTCCCTTACAGCTTGGTAGATTCTATGAAATAATTTTGAGTCAGCCCTTAGTATGTTTGTTGAGACGCTGTCATTGCAGCTTACATAGTCCTAGGTACAGTGTGAAAGGAATAGTCTTACTGCATGCTTGTATTTGGTATCTGTTGAGCTTGGGCACAAGTTTGCAGGCTGATGTTTGCCTAGGACTGTCAAAAATGTGGTGAATTCCTATTGGAGAGGACTGAATAGAAGATTTTTCAACATTTGGCTTCATATAAGTCTTATTTCAGTGATGTTCTTCCTTACCCAACAGAATAAGTTACCAATATTATGTTTCCTGCTTGGTTTAAAATTGAGTGTGAAAATATAGTCTCATATCAGAAAATCACTTCTTACGCATCAGAAGTTGCTGACAATTAAGTGGAAAAAATTGCATCCCTGTCTCCTAGATTAAAAGTTATTTTGTGTCTATCTCCAAGTTGCCCAGTTCTTATTGTAATTGAGTCTTATTTTGTTTGATATTTTTAACAGGTTGACATAGTAAGTGTAAGGAAGTGCATGCAATATAAGCCTAGAGGAACTTTCTGTTAAATTACAGGTTTTTTTTAAAGTTTTGAGGTTTGCTGCTCAGTCCCAGTGTTTTTCTGAACATTGGTATTTTAATGAGAATTTCAGAATTTCCAAAATTGTGTTATTTATATTAGTGCACAAATCCCCTTTGTCATACCCTGGTAAACATAAAACTTGCAAGTCTTAATGTTTAAATTATGTCTGTCGAATTATCAAATCGTACAAGCCTGGACACAGTGCAGATATTTCATGCATATCCAATTGACAATCTGCCAGCCAGTTACCATGAGCTTTTAACACTGTAGTATATTTCTGCACAGAAAGGAAATTTAATACAGAAGGCCTAACATTTCTTACAGCTTATTCCATCTGGTACATTGTGCATGTGCTTGTGTATGTGTGTATAATATGTATATTCTTTCTACCTTCCTAAGGGAATTAGTATTTAAAAGATTGCTTTACCATGTATTATAGGAAAACACACATCATGTGTGAGAAAACCCTTTGTGTTCAAAGGCTTTACTAATCACAGACATCTCTTGGAAGGTTTAAAGTGGAAGGATTTATGGCATTAATTCTTTAAGAATTTAAGTAATTCTTTAAGAATGCTTAGGAATGATTACTGTGTGTTTATCTGAAATAACCTGGTATTTCCATGTTTTTGTTTACTCACAATTTTAATGGACTTGTTTGTAGAAAGTCTTCAGATTTGATGTGCTGATGTGCTCTAATGTTTCAGCTCTTGTTCATGTGAAAAATTCTTGTTGGGATGATTAGGCCTGGTGAAATAATAACTTTGTGGGAGCAGAAGTTGACACATCATCTCTGATCTGATCTGTGTTGCAGCATTTTTTTTTCTTCCAACTATGTGCTTTGTTGGATGATCAAACAAAGCCATGCAAATGACTGTAACATACTGTAAAGAAGAGTGTGTCTCAATATTTCTATCATCTTGTATCATGTGCCAGAGAGACAGCTGTTTTATTCCTACTGTTGAAGACATAGATGCGTATTAAACTGTGGTTTCTGGCTGCCATTCAGAACAATAAGAAACTACACACCTGTCAGCTCTAGGCAAGCAGGAATAGTAAAATTACTAACTTTGTTTCCACAGCATTCTCTCACTGACAAACACACCATTGGCTTCATTTTTCTCTCCATCACTTCTCAAAGGGCTCAGATTTCTCCCGAGAGCCACAGGAGAATTAAGCAGTTTTACTACTGCTTGTCATAGATGGTTTACTTTTTAGAAAGGGTACAATTTCATGCTAGGCTTGCTTTATTGCTGCTTTTCTTCTTGATCATTTTTTTTTGCCAATCAGTATTTTGCATCTGTAAGCCTTTGTGCTATGTAGCACTCTCCTTTCCTAAGGCAATACAAAAACCCTGCAAGCTAATGGCTCGTTTAGTGATCAATTTGTCAAATATATTCACAGATGTTTTCCTGGTAGTACAGTGCAGATAATACCCATGTGAATGATTTCCTTCTCATAAGTGGCTAGTTAGAGGATTTGTTTTGTAAAGTGTAGAGCAGAGTCTCCAGCAGTTAAATTTCCCTCTTGCCTGTCAAGATTTTAATTATTGATTTCAGTTTTAAACACAGAAAAAATGAATGAGCACAGGAGAAAATTTAGATTCCTAGTGTGGACTTAAAGCTAACTTTCAGTCTTGGCTCTACATGTCTAGCTTTTGTGGTCTCAGCTAAATCTAATTAAGATTAGAAGAAAGTTATTAGTCTTTTGTTGTTTTGATTGGTTTGTTTTTTCTGAATTTTGTTTTTTGCGTTGATATTTTTTTTTGGTTGGTTGGTTGGTTGGGTTTTTTTTTTTGTCCTGCTTGTTTGTTTCTTTGTTTTGTTTTTCCTTCTCACTTGATATATTAAGAATAAAACCAAACCAAAGAGGTAGATGGTTCAAGAAACTTTACAAAATGATTTAAAACTTCCCCATGTCATTCCTGTCCCCACTTCCCCTCTCTTTCCATTTCTTACAACTCCCTCCCATTGCCCCCAAAGTTAAATGCACAAACCAGGAATTCCTCAGAAAGTCTTTTACAAGGAATGTTGAAAACTTTGAAGACATTAATCTGAAATGATCTGTCAAAGATCCAGAAGAATGGAATCTAACTGAACTTTAACTACTTTATCCTACTTAAGCCGGAACAGAACTGCTGAGCCAAGCAATTTAAGATTCCCACAGCTGCACTAGCTGTGTTTTTGTTCATGGTACTAAATTGTTTCCATTAGCCTGAAAAGGGTTATAAAACCTACAATCAATTTAGTTTCTGGGGCATTGTGTTTTGAATACCGTTTAATAGGGTGTGACAAAAACACATAATTTCTCCACATGTTCTTACATTGCAAGCAGTTTTTCTTGGTACTAGGCAGTGCACCAAATGTTCAGGACAGAAAAACATTCAGCAGAGAAAGCACTGGAATTGGAAATAAAAGAACAACATCAGACAGCTAGAGTGCCCCGGGCATGACAAGAATCTTAAGCAGAAGAGATGAGCACAAAGGAATAATAGGAATTTTTATCATCCATTTGCTCATCAGCTTCACATTTTCTATGGACAGAAATCATTAGATTTGTTTAACGTAGAGGAAAGAATAGATTCAAAAACTGGAAAGATGACTGAACCCAATTGGACAAGAATACATTTACTATTAATATTAATAACCAGAGATGGCTGAGTGTGATGAACAGCTGTGAGCAGAAGGATGAGGATTCTTGTTTTCTTACAATGAACTCAATGATTCGGATTAGTTTCTCAGCGTAGTACACCCACAGCATTTTTGTTACATGAATAGCCACCTTTATTTTAATAGGACTTCTTGATAGGGGAGGACAGATTGCTTTACTTACCTTTACTAATGCTCCTAGTCTGTTTATATACCATACCTCCTTAAAGTGCAAGTTTTAATTTTTTTAAAATTTGTTTTTTCTGTAATAATAATGTATCTTAAATCAGTTCTTCACATGGGAAAGTGAAACTATTTAGTCAGGAATTGTGAGTAAACATGTTAAAGCAAGTTATATGATAAAATATTTCTGAATGATAATATGGAAAAAAACACATTATCCCAAGTTGGTGCTGTGCCTAAGTCTATTTTGGTCATTCTGTGTAACAGAGAAATCACCTGCTGGTTGCTGTAAAACATGTGAATGCTGATCGCCAGGAAAAGGACTATTTCTGACACTGAATGATTTTAATTTTCTTTATTAGGTTTTTTTTTTTCTCTTACATTATATTTAACACTTTAAGTGGAAGCAAAAGAAATCTGACAATATTCACTTGGAGTCTAGAAATATATTACATTTATCTAGTTCTTGCCAAACAGCGCTGTAGGATAAAGCATGAAACAACGATTGCAGTGATACTGGATTGTGCTGGTTGCAGTCCACTCATTCCAAGGTGTGCTTTTTTTATCTGATTTTTTCTTTTGAATATTTTTAAAATGCCGCTTCAGAAATCTTATAAACTAGGTGAGAACTTTTCCAGATTAAATTTTTAAGCAGAGAAAGTTAGTTGCTGCTAAATCAATATGCCATTGACATTTCTCAGCTTCTTCTCACTAGCACGTATTCTGTTTATTTAAGTGCTATATGGCAATAGGTGTTACTGCTATTATTTTGTAAGGCACTGATAATAAAATCTATTATACTTTAGCTGATGAGTAAAAGTAACAAGCAATAAACCCAACTGAGAATTACTACATAAAGTTTTCATGCAATGATATTTAAGATGGTTCCAACATTCTGTGGTCTAATGGAAGGCAGCTGATGTAAAGCAGAAAGAGATCACTAAAAAATAGAACTTGAGGGGCATTAGAGAAACTATGTAAACCATTCATTTTCCCCTGAACAAACTGTCCATCACACCTGAGTGTTTCCTTGACCTGTTCTTACAGAATTCCAACAGAAGAAACTTAGCAATGTTCACAGCTCTGTTCCAGTCCTTCTCTGTTCTTTCCATTGGAGAAATTTTCTTCATACTTGGCCTCATATCTTCTACTACAGTCTAACCTTATATTTTGTCTCAAACCTGGCAAATATGGAGAGTAGTTCTTGCTTTGCAGTTGCATCTTACAAAAGAGAGTTGTATCATGTGTCTTTTTTTCTGTTACCACAATACTCATCCCCATTTTTTGTTTATGTTTCTTGATCACATTTTAGAGTCAGAGAATCATTGGATGGGAAAAGATCTTTACAAACATCAGGTCCAACAATTAACACTATAAGACCCAGCACTAAGACATGTCCCTAAGCACCATGTTTACATATCTTTTAAATACCTCCAGGGACAGTGACTCAGCCACTTCCCTAGGCAGCCTCTTCTGGTGTTTAACAGCCCTTTTGGTGAAGAACTTTTTCATAATATCCAATCTAAACCTTTCCTGTAACAACTTGAGGATGTTTCCTTTCTTCCACTTTTTCTAGGTACTTTGGAGAAAAGACTGACACCCACCTCTTGATGACCTTACTCTCTGCAAACTTACAGAGGATGCACTTGATCCTCTCATCCAGGTCATTGATAAGTGTACACTCATCGATGTGCAGCCATCATGAAACTTAGGACTTCTCTCCTTCCTCTCCTCAAGTTTGAGAACAAGAAGACATGATCAGAAGAAGCTGTAGTACGGACCTTCCTTTGGCCTTTCTACCCACTGAGTCAGAAAATATAAGGCTGTATCTCTTTATTCAGTATTGTTTTTAAGACTGATTATGTATTTTATCTAACGATTTTTAATATGGAGATGTGTGATTCAAAACAGTTGATCCACTAAAAACTCTGATTTTTCAAATAAATTTTCCCCTCCTATGAGCTTCTTGAGCCTTTCTTCCCATCCTATATCCTGAACAAAAATAATATTTCAAGCAGTGGAGTCAGTTTGATGCTGCAAAGCTGGTGGTAGGACAGAACACTGCCTCCTGCATCAGAATGATGTTTGAGTGCTGTCTGTTAAGCCCACGTAATTTCTGCACAAATATGTGGCCTGCAGGCCATGTGTGTCCTTGAACAAGTATGATAGCAGGTCTTCATTCTCACAAATGCATCTTATTAAAAAAGATACTGAAAACCAGAAAACGTGAGAAATTATCATTTCTCTTAATTCAGTAATATAGAGTGATGGAGCAGAAAAATGAGGAGCAGAGGCACAAAGAAGTCTAGAAAGTGGGGTACAGAGGATAATAGCTTGTAGATTTCAAGTTGTGTGAAATTTTATGTTTCTGAGGTACTCATGTTACACTGACAGACAAATGAATATACAAGTTCTTCCAGTATTTTTTTACTGCTTTCATTGATTAGCAGAATGATAGTACAAATGGATGTTCTTCTGCAGCACATTTAAGGATTCAGATTCAATTTAATCTACAGCATTTTGTCTCTAGAACTTGCAAAAGATGATCAATAACTTAATCTTCAACCATTTGCGTTTGAATGAAGTCATACTCAGAGCATGGCTTCTGAATGTCCTTATTAAATACAGGTGTTACCATGATTTGCATTGTGCAGTTTAATCCTTCTGGGGGATATCACACACAATAGTAGCAAGCAAGTTTAGTTTAAGAAAGAATGCTTGACGATAGCTTACTCATTGGAATACTTAGGATGCACATTCTGTATTGCTAAAAATGCAAAAAGCAGTAGCAAAAAGGCAGGACGATGACAACAACTAAAAAAAGCAGTAGAAAAAAGGCAGGGGACGATAACAACTGAAAGCAAATTCTATTTTAAAAACTTCACACATTCAGACAAACACTGCCTTCCTGAGGAAAAAAAAAATTAATGTATTTAGTTGAGGTAGCACTGGTTTATTATTTTTTGTTGTTGATTTATATAGAAGGACCCTTTCATAGACACAGCCAGTCAGGTGCTACTTTAACATTTTGCTAGACATGCGTCACTCAGCTGAGAACTGCATGTTTAGAACCACATGTGCATAGGTGACCAGCAAAAATCTGAGCCAAATTTCACCACACTGTATCTTCATAAGCTACTAGTGCCATCTTTAGTCAGATTTTTTTCAGCAAATGTGCTAAGCTGCATAGAGTTTAAAATATATTTAGTAAGTTTTTGACCCATTCCCAGCTAGAAAACAACCATGATGGCTTAGATGCTCACACACTCATGCTGTGTCCACTACTACTTTTTTGCTACATGGTCTTGCTCTGTTTCCATCCTGAATAGTTAAGTGTGCCCACACTTCAGTGATTCCAGAACAAAACTCAGCACACCAGCACAAATGCTTTCTCTTTATGAGCTTAAATATGGGTCTGCTTTCCCAATTCCCATGCATCCTGTTTAGCTAGAGGACATTTTTTTTAGGGATTAAACTAGTACTACTAGATTTGCTGGATTTTTCCAAGTTTTTCATCTCTTGGATAACAAGCTTTAACACTTTCCCCTTCCCACCTCCTCTTCCCTACTCAATCCCATAATGGGACCCCACAGTTAAGCCATTCAAAACATTTCAGGTCTTTTGGAATGGGCTGCTTCAGCACTGAAAAAGCTGCACGCTCTGTAACTGGCCAAAAGCCCTGTACATGGCTCTTTTGCTATTACACTGGTGGTTCTACTTACTGTATTCACTTGGGAAATCTTGTATTTGGGACAAAGGTCACTTTTTCTCTAGCATTCTTTCATATGATGGAAATAGAGTCTTTACAGGTGTTGTCTCTGTCTTGACCTATCAAGCTGTCATAATTCCCTAATGTCTTCAGCAATTATTACAACAAATGCAGCAGTTTTGGCTAGGATAAGACCAGTCTCATATCTTATTTAGTTTAGGTAATTTAATTACTATGGAGTCACAAGGTTCTTTATTCTTATTCAAAACACTTCTTACCTGGAAATATTGTTAAAATTAAAACTAATACACTCATACTTCAGTATAGATTTTATATTCCAGTCAAAACTGAAAATTTTCTGCAGTCATTAGGGGTTTTAGGCATAGAAGATTATATAAAATTTTTCAAGCATTTCTCTATACTTACCTGTGAGTTTTGTAGGAATTGCTTAGAAGAAATGTCGCCCAAGACACTTCACTGAAATCACTTTTATTCCCTGAGCTTTTCAACAGAAATTATATTATTTTCAAACTTTCTGCATACAAATATCCATTTCCATAGAATAGAATCGTAGAGCCATAGAATAATTGGGTTAGAAGGGATGTCTAAAGGTCACCTAGTCCAATCCCCCTGCAGTAGGCAGGGACACCTTCAACTAGATCACATTGCTCAGAGCCTCCTCAAGCCTCACCTTCAGTGTCTCCAGGAATGAGACCTCAACTACTTCCCTGGCCAACCTGTTCCATTTTTCCCCTCCCTCACAGTAAAGAACTTTTTCCTAACATCCAATTTAAATTGACTCTTCTCTAATTTAAAACCATTGCTCCTTGTCCTATCACTACAGGCCCTTGCAAACAGTCCCTCTCCAGCCTCCCTGTAGGCCCACCTCAGATACTGGAAGGTCACTCTTAGGTCTCCCCAGTGCCTTCTCCAGGCTGAACAATTCCACCTTCCTCAGCCTGTCTTCATAGGAGACGTGTTACAGACCCCTGATCATTTCAGAGTCCTCTGGACCTGCTCCATCAGGTCCATGTCCTTCCTGTGCTGAGAGCTCCAGAGCTGGATGCATTACTTCAGGTGAGTTCTTTAAAGAGCAAACTGTCAGTGTCACCTCTCCTGAACTTCTGGCCATGCTTCTTTTGATGCAGCCCAGGATGCAATTGGTCTTTTGAGCTGCAAGGATGCACTGTTTGCTCATGTCCAGGTTTTCAACCAACAGCACCTCCAGGTCATTTTCTACGGGGCTGTTTTCTAACACATCATCCTGCAGCCTGTGTTGATACCATGGGTTGTTCTGACCCAGGAGTTGGACCCTGCAACACCCCTTCATTCATGCTATAAACTGGTTTATTTTTCAAAAATGAATATAATTTTTAACAAATTTAAAAATGTTTATTCTAAAAAAGCCTCCAAGCTCTTTCCCCATTCTGAATAGACCTAAGGTGCACTTACCTCTTAGCTTCATTACTCTTTCAGTCACACTTTTTAATAAGATTTAACATGATTTTCATCTCTATTACCAGTAGTCACATAGTTTGCTCAAAAAAGTTACGTTAATGTAGTACACAGGTATGATAGATTCAAAATGCTGTTATTTACCCTTTGTGTATGCCACAAATAATCACACTACATCCACAGATCCAGGTCCCTATCTGAGTTGGCAGGTGAAACCCAATGCTAGAAAGATTACAAAATACTGAAAAATGAAAGGTTTTCCAGGAAAATGGATGAGCTATTTTGATCTAAGAACTTGCACTATGAGAGGAAAGTATCAAAATAATGACCAGTCATTTTGGTAAAGGAAACTTCAAATAAGCAATAGATTGCACCCTGTGGGATAGAAATCAAAGAGGAAAATACTTGACAGCAGTTCTTTAATAAAAAAATACATTACAGGTAAAAAAGCAAATTATAGGAGGGCATAGGGGAAATAGAAGAAAAGGACTGTAAGAGATCAATTGGTTATCTGTGAAGTTTTCAACCCACAAAAAGATATTCTGAAATGTAAATTTGCCACTATACTGAAATCAATCAAAATGTCATTGAATACCATTCACTATTTTCTTTCATGGTTTGGATGCCACAAAATAGATAATTCAAAGAGAATAGAAACAGATCTACTGGAATCACACTGGACAATATGATTTGAAATCTAAAGGACTGCAGTTGACTGGTGACATAGTGAAGAAGAAAAATAAGGTTCAGCTCAATAAGAACAGAAATAAGAATCTGATTTTACTTCGGGATAGCCAGTAGTACATACATCACACCAGCTAAGTAGTAACACTGGCTCTGGGGATAAGCAGACACCACAAACAGAGGGTAAGGCACTAGCAGTGCATACTGCAGTCCAGCACACACACAGAGTTCCTTCTGTCCTGCATAGAGCTCTAGAAGTTCCTGCTGGCCTGTAAGATGTGGTCAACTGAAAAGAGAAAAAAAAAATAACATAGAAGATGATGATATCAAGTTGGCTTGGAGTGTTGATATGCCTGAGGGTAGGAAGGAAGGCTCTATAGAGGGATCTGTACAGGCTGAATTGATGGACTGAGGCAAACTGAATGATATTCAACAAGTGCAAGTGTCAGGTCCTGCAGTTGAATCACAACAACCCCATGCAACACTCCAAGCCTGAGGAAGAGTGGCTGAAGAAGTTCCTAGTGTGAAAGGACTTGGGGGTGCTGGTCAACACCTGGCTGGGTATGAGCCAGCAGTGTGCCCAGGTAGCCAAGAAGGCCAACAGCATCCTGGCTTGTATCAGGAACATGGTGTCCAACAGGACTATGTGATTGTGCCCCTGATGAGGCCACACCTCAAGTAATGTGTTCAGTTCTGGGCCCCTCACTACAAAAAAAAAAAAAAAAATTGAGGTTCTGAAGCATGTCCAGAAAAGGGCAACAAAGCTGGTGAAGGGTATAGAGCACAAATCTTACAAGCAGGGAAGTGTGGCTCAGGGAGCTGGGGCTGTTTGGTCTGGAGAAAACCAGGCTGAAGGATGACGTTATCACTCTCTACAACTGCCTGACAGGAGGGTGTAATGTGGTAGGTGTTAATCTCTGATTCTCATACTTTGTCTTCTATATCCTCTCATTTTTTGACAGTCTAGATACATAAGAATAAGGCCATTTCCATTACCACAGAGTTAATGGACAGTAAAAAATTAATGAAAAGAGAAGAACTTTCAGATTGGAGCAAGTGAAAATTATTCAGGTTTTTCCATTTATTACTGGTTTTTATTGGAAATGAGCCTGAGTATAAGTAAAAACTATTAAAAACTGATGCAAGTTGTATACACAGCTTTCTTGTTAGCATGAGAAATATACATGTGAAAAATACTTGTTAATAATAGAAAACTATTGGAAAGAAGAATTACTTTCCCAAATTTTCCAGAAATGAGAATTTAAAGTTTTTATTCTAATGTGGTAGCTGTTGCTTCCAGGACTGCAAATGAAACCTCATTTTCTATTTTCTCCAGAGGTTAGGTGCTTTCCTGTGGAATATTAGAGTCCCGTTGTTCTGCTTTTCTCTGTATCCTGACAGAAGAGTTGATGTATTTTTTTAAAGGAAGATTCCAAGGAACAAGTGAACTGTTTCCCTTTGTAAATCTCAAAGTCTATTCACTCCAATGCTTTAGCAAAAAGATTTTTCATTGCAACAGAGGTGTATAAAGTTCAATTCACATCTGTTTGTTTGCTGTAACTACTCTGTTCTTGATATTAAAAACCTGTAACTCAGGTCTGTTGGATCAGGGGAATTTTTTTCTC
Organism: Florisuga fusca; assembly: GCA_038090715.1. NCBI lineage: Eukaryota > Metazoa > Chordata > Aves > Apodiformes > Trochilidae > Florisuga > Florisuga fusca. The sequence goes on along the minus strand of JAAWXA010000006.1, from coordinate 15,945,316 downwards.
CATCTAGCTTTCTTTAGCATACAGACCTTGAGGCTTCTTTTCCTTTGTTTGTGTGTTCTTTCTGGATGTAATCTTTGGGTTTGCTCAGGAAATTGTTCTGCAGAACAGGTTTTTTTGCAACTTTTAGACTACTTAGATCAAATAAGACTGGAGGAGGGAAGTACAAGCACAAACCATCCTATCACTTCCCTTTACCTCAGAAATTATAGCTGTAGGAAGGGAACCAAAAAAACACTTTGCAGCACCAGTATGCCTCTTTTTGTGGTCTAGAAGACAAATACTGACACTGCCTTCCTTTTCTATCTAATAATATATCAGGTCTTGTCTCCAGACTCTTACCTGTACAAACTTCTCCTTGGAAAATGTTCCTTTGGCCTTTAAAAGGGGAAAGGATTATCAATCTTTCTTTTGTAGTTACGTGCCAATCCTGTCTTTCCTTTTCCTTAATTTTATAGTTGAGTTAAACATTTGTTTAGCAGGAATTCTCTTGGCTTAATGACTAAATGAACTCAGTGATAAACATGAAAATTACTGTGCCTTCCTGTCAATCACCTCATTTAGCCACTTGCTTATATCGGACTTCCCTGAAATTGTCTCCTTTGGTCTTTATCACCCGCTTGCACTTTTCCCATATGTGAGCCTTAAAGTTTGTGTCATTTTTGATAGTAATGAGTCAAAAGGGGAAATGTACCATGCTACAAGTCAAATGAGCATGTAGCTAACGAACCAAAGCATCACTGCTTGTGTTATAGCTGGCTGTAGTTCTAGAGGGCTGTAAATAATCACTGAGAGTATACTGAAGCCAAATTTATTTTGACAGTAATAGACATGTTGGTTAGAAATTTTCAGATAAGCTTTATCCAATGGTAGGTTGTGGATCCCCTCCTAAGGTTATAATGAAGGGATGTCACAATTTGTGCCAAAGTATCATGATGATACATCAGCATCAACTCTTCCCCTCATTTCAGAATATTTTTCAAAGTTTCCAGTTGTGTGTAGATCCCTGAGTAGATGGATTATGCTGAAAAAATATTGGAAGATATTTCTAAAAATGCAAAGCTGTTGAATTTTTTTCTTTCCAGACTGTTAAAGTTAATAGTAATTACAACTAACAGCAATGTGTTAATTCTTTCCTGACAAGTTGACAAAGTCTTTCAACATCTTCCCTCACTGCCAACACAGAATAAATGCATACTGAGGTATAGCAATTGTGTTAAAGTTGTCTTTGTCTGAAACTGTAACTGAGGAGAAGTTTTGGGGTTTGTTAAACCAAGTAATATGGTTGGGAAAGCAGAAATCCACTATATATTGAAATAAGATTACATTCTCCAAAACTTCAGAAAAGCACTGTATATTTTCCTAGGATGTTTAGGAAATGTACTTTCATTTACAGTGACACATTTTTTTTTTTAAACACAGTTGCATAGTCTTTGTGAATAAAGAGATTTCTAAAGTGAGATTGCTAGGATTTCTGTCTTTTTGTTAAAAAATATCTATGTTTACTCAAATGGATGTTATGCTTTCTGAAGAAAGACATGGCATCCACAATTGATGGAGGCAGAATGATAATCCATCAATTTATTTTCTGATAATGCAGCCTACTCACTAATCAACCTTGTTGGCATCTTTTCTTCACTTGCAGGGCGTAGTTCTTGAAAAGGATTAAGTGAGAGAAAAAGCTTTTATATTTTGTGAAGATGTTAATTCTGAATTTTCCATTGGAAAGCAGAAATAAGTAGTACAAACCCATATATAGGGGTGCTTATACATGGGTAAGAGGTGTGTCTGTGTTTATGCACTTGATCGTAATCTTTAGGAATTGTGATGTGGGAGGGGCAGAGAGGGGAATATGGAGTTTCCAACAGGGATGTGTTGGCAGACTCCTGGTCAGGACAGTCATTTCAACTAATGATGACAGTATTTTTGGAATGAAGACCACACAGTGGGTATTTGTATCAATATTTGGTTTATTAATAGAACAAAATGAGAAAGCTTAGAGAAAGATATGAACAATGACCAGTCTCAGCAACTTGAATGGATTTTCCACATTTTGCAGAAGAAAAGTTGTTGAAATCTGAGAGCACAAAACCTGTAGTGGGTTTAGTAATAATAAGCAGTGTCACCACCCTATTAATTAACAGAGGGTGGTATAATTTATAAGGGATGTACTATGCAGTTCAACATCAATGCAGAGAGACGTAGAGGAAAGAATTGTTAGTCTGAAAAATCAAAAGTGTCTCTTATCCTTAGGTGTAAACATTTTATTTTTCAAATGCTCATTGCATTTTTTTGTCACTAACAAAGGACTGCTGTCGTTTTGAGTTAATGCAGAGGCGAGCAAGAGTGAGTCATGAAGATGACCTCTGTCCTTATGCCTGCATATTAATCTGAAAAGGAAGGTCTCAGCAGACTGTTTTTACTGTATATAATTAAGAAATTCTGAATGCTCAGTGAAAGTTGAATGGTATGGCATAGAGCCTGGTAATATGGCAGTTAATGAGATAAGACTTACACTTATTTTGCCTCTATAATAAGGGAAAGCTTTTGCCTTCAGATTGCGGGCAGACAGATACTGATGTAGTCATTAAAAATGCTAAAGCCAACAACGAGGGCACTGTTCTATGTCTCTCTATTTTATTACTCTCTGCAAGAAAGGAGAAACTAAATGGAATTATTTCATAATTATATTTATTCAGTATCTGTAATAAGATGTGACATTTGCATTCATGGTGGAGAAGCCTAAAAAGGAGACATTCAGGAAACTGCTAACAACACAAGGAGTGATTTATGCTCCTGTATCTTTCTTTCAGAGTCCAAAATATTCAGACTGGCTGAAGCTACATAATTAAATTCACTCTGTATCTGTAATAAGAAGATAATACTGCCTTGAAAAGACCTTTTTGCTTTTTTCTCTGCTGCCTTGCCACTTTCACATATTAAATAATTTTGCTTTGTATAATTCTCCTGCCTGCCATTGCTGCTTCTTGCATATTTTCAACATGATGTTCTTTGTGGTTACATGTGAAACATACTTGGGGAGGGGGCTTTCCAATGAATCACCCAACTTAGCTGATATTGAGATTATGTATTATATGGATTTTTAATATTGCCTAGATTAATATTGGTAAGTACAAATACATTTAGATAGTATGTTTTAAAATAACTTCTCCAAAAAAATTACCACCAAAAAACCATTGTGAATAATTTTCTGAATGTTTATTTACATGGTATTAATACTGGAAAACTCAGTAACTACCTAGTGTTACCTAGTTTGATCATGTATACTTGGCTGCAATCACAGAAGTCCAGACACATCCCCAGACAAGAACAGTGACAAGACCATGTCTACATCTGAAAATGTAATCAAGGCTAGAGTTCTAAGCTTTAACCCAGCAAGCCTACTGAGACATAGCTGCTGTTTTCAAATTAGGGCTTTGGTTTTAGATTGAAGGACACAGCTGGGGCACATTCTTCTCCACACTGCTCTGTGCCCCTAGTGGCTTGAGCTGACCTCTTTGATTTCTCTCTTAACCTGTTTACACCTCATAAGCATTCAGAGACTCTCCTGCCTGGTTTTGCTGGCACTCCTTCAGCTTGAGGGATTCTGAGATGCTGTGTGGAGACTATTCAGCCCAAGCAACATGGTTGAACTTCTTAGAAAGGATGAAGATGCAAACCCAAACTCAGATACAGGCATAAAATACATCACAGGTGTTATGTATTGTTCAGTAATTCAGAATCCTCAAAATTCAGAGGAATTTCGTTGCGCTCTCCAGTGCTGGATCACATGAACTTATCTTCACTAGGTTTTTTTTTTGTTTACTTTGGTTTGGGTTTTTTTTGTTTTTGTTTTTGGTTTGGTTTTGGTTTTTTTACAGAGGTTATAGTTAAAGCCCAGCTATTTCAAATATTTTGATCTCTATGGAGATACAGGTTAATAGCAGTGATTACAGAAATATTAGTACTTACCAGGTGGAGTCATCTCATGTTCAGCAATTCATACAAACTGCTTGTTTCAATTGTTCTAAAAGGAAACCAGTATGAACCACTTATCCACAGAGATTCGTTCTCTACCATGTTTTTCCTAAACTGAAGGGTGTGTCTGCAAAAAAGACTAGGAACTGCATGTGCCTAAGGAGTACTATTCTCATTTTGAAATTATTTCCAGACAGATTTAATTTCAGATTTTTTTCATAGTCAGATTTGTAACAAAACAAAACAAAAAAATCCATAAATTATGAGGTTATACTGTAACATCATCAGAGGGGCTTAGTTCAGGTGTGAGCTACCTGAGAGTACTTTGAGATATTAGTCTTGAATACAGAAAAATGGAATTTGAGGCAATGTTACTGATGACTGCCATGTAATCTTTGTCTGCGAAAGGACTGTGGGACTAGGGATATTACAGTATTTGTTTGCTTTTTCACTGACACTTGGTGTACACTTCAGAAGAGAGAAATGCCCTTTCCTGTTAATTTTTTCCCCCCGCTTTGATTGCCATCTATGCTGCAAGCAGCAAGTGTATTTGTGGAGGAGGGGAACTGAGAACATTTTGTAATTCTTGAAAGGTTAATTGCACTATTTATAGACCTAACTGCAAAGGGAAAAAACTCTCAGCATGACCCGGCAAGGTCAGAGTAGTAATAGCAACCTAAATGGAGCTCTGACCAGTCATGAATTACTGTCTGTGATACCAGGAATGCTGACAGTTCAATCACAGTACTGTTTCAGTAGAGAACTCCATATATTTAAAGCGCTGATACTGTTTTCCCTCTAAATGACAGGCTTGACAGATGGGCTGAAAGCACTGCAGACGTTTGAACAAGGAAATAGAGAGGGAGCCTGCTGGAAGCAGGGCTTCACGCAGCCAGCCACGGATGATGAATAGAGTGTGATTGTGTCTGACAGGTAGTAATATAACTATTCATTCACCACAGAACACCAGGAGCACACTATATTAAATGGTACAAGATGGAGAGATTCTGTGACAGGAATGGGAAGTGTGAATCCCATGTTGAGTTTAGGTACAGCAATATAAAAGGTCAGGGGTCATGAAATATAAACTGCCTGAGAGAAGGTTGTAATTAAATTATTTGCTTACTAAGGTCTTTCTAATGTTTTGCTAACATATTGCCAGGATCATTATTTCAGCATGTCTGCCTAGCTGAAATGAAAACAGCAGACGTTGTCTTGCTGACTACCATGCTCCCATTTTGCATTCAGAGGCTCACTAATTGAAGTACCACCATTACTGTGCAAAGGTGCATCAGACAGCAGTGGTGAGGAAGGGCAGGCTTGCCTAATGGCATTGTGAGTCCTAGAAGCTGTTGTCACGTTCTAAAGGCTGGAAACATGGACTTTCTTGTTGGATCCGACAAAGACAAAGAAAATATAACACAATATTGGGTGCAACTTTACAGTTTCATTGAACACAGACAGATCTGTTAGAAATTAAAACTGTAGTCATTAGCCTGATCCTGTATTGAGAGAGGAAAGAGAAAAGAGAAAGAAAAGGAAAATAAAGCATCACCCATGATGAGAGAGAGGAGAGGAAAGTCATCAACCAAGTCGCCACCCAGCTGCGTCCCCTTGGTCTTACAGCAGAGAAGAAGGAGGGGGTGGTTGTGGTCTCATCTTAGGAAAAGGGCAAAGGGTTAGAGTCTCTTTTATTTTTAATGCTACCCGATTCTTGCTATGCCCCAACTGCTAGCCAATCATTGCCCGTCCTGACTTGGTCTGGAAAGTTCCATCCAGTGATAGCCTCCGTTGTAGTTTGCTGCCTGCTGCATGAGCAGAACTAACAGTTTCTGGCTAGGTGTTTCCCCCTAATTGTCTCTCCTGATTAACAGTGTCCAACCTGGGACTGTCAAGGAGCTGTTTTTTCTCAAACTTTATGACTCCCCTCTTATCTTTTCTCCAGACATCTCTTCTCAAGCTTTATGGCCTCACCTCCCATCTCTTCTCAAGGCCTTCAGACTGCTTGAGAAAATACGTCATTCATCCCACTCATTAGAGAAAGAGAAAAATAGGAGTATCACAATCTGCTGGATTTTGTGGCATGGGGCTGTAGGCCAGTTCTATGAAGAGAAACAGGCAACATTTCTTCTCCCTTCCTCCCCACCCCTTCCCTACTGTATGCCATTTGTTGGGAGTGTGGGGGGTAGTGCTTTCTGTTGCCAGTTGTCTTTTGAGGCAAAGACTGACTGGAACCTCACAGATGTGCTCTGTGTTTTGTCGCATACTCTGAAGCTTGTAGCTGACCTTACTTGAGGGCATTTTTGTCTGAGAATATGCTGTGTGTAACAGCTCCCTAGAGAATCGTAAGATACTGCACTGGGCCATGGAGCTATGCAACACCAAGATTTTGTTTTGTGTACTCTAGCTTTAAGTTCCTAAAAAAATTGTCTCAGCTGAAAGAAACTGTCATTTTCACCTTGTTATATGAGAATTGTAACTCAAATCCAGTGTAACTTCATTTTCTTCTACATGTTTTGTTCTGGTTTTTTTCTGAGAAATAGCTCATTCTTAAAGTCTAGAAATTTTTCCTTGTATATACAAAAATATGACCTGAGGTTAGATTTGATGTCAGTATGAGTTGGAAGTGGGCAGCAACAAATTTGCTTTAGTATATTATCAAATGTTTTTCACATATGAGCTAAACTTCAAGAACACTTGATAACCTTTTTTTTTGGAATACACCTTGAAAAAAGAGAAAACTTTTGGAAGATTTCAGAGGGTAATATTTTGTGAGAATATGTGCTTCCAATAAGTAATATCAAAAAGGAAATCTTGCTAGTAATCATGTTCAAGTGAAGGCTTGTACTGCAGTTCATGTCCTGCTGAGCAGAAGTGTTATCCAGAAATTTTTCAGTATACTTGTAATCTGTCTGTACACCGACAACTCTTAAAATGTAGTAGCAAAAATGCAGTGTTCTTTTGAAAATATAGCACATATAGTTCCTACTCTTGCATGTCCAAATAAGGCATTTAATTTTGCAAGTGAAGGTGAAAAAGCAAATGAAAACTCAAGCAGGCATAATTTCATTTATTTATTTATTTATTATTTCACTTAGAGGGAATCTGACTCATGGTACAACTGGGAATGTTACTGTGGAGGTTGGTATGCATGATAATGCTGTCCTTTCAGCTCAAATTGTTGAAAAATGTTGAACAGAAATGTTTACATTTAAAACATATTATTTTTATAAAATTTAAACATCTTATGAATGCATTAATTTTTTTTATTATTCAAAAAAATCTGGTTTTTCTGCTTGAATCCTCTAATTTCATGTTATGTACTTAACAGAAATATTTTAATTTCATCCCTCATACTCTGTATATTATTTAACATTATATAGATAAATTACTTCACATTAAAAAACCGTTTTCAAAGCAACTCAGTGTATAGTATCGATTATTTATTGACTGATTTTTCACTCTATATATGGATTGAAATAAAAATCAGAGTTACATTCTGCCCCAGAATGGACCTTACGGCTTACTTTTAAATGTAAAATAGCTAGTGAAGTAAGCCTTATTTTAATTGTAGAGGTTTTTTGTGTTTTTTTTGTTTGGTTTTTTGGGTTTTTTGCTTGTTTGTTGTTGTTTTGGTTTGGTTTGGTTTGGTTTGGTTTGGTTTGGTTTGGTTTGGCTTGGTTTTTTACATTGTAGAAAGACTATCACCTCTGGATCCACTCCATTTCATTTTTTCTTTGACTCATTATTTTATTGTAGAAATATTGATTATATTACATATTGTTTAGGGACTGTCAGGCAAAATGTTGATTCAGACTGGTACTGTCAAACACTGTGGTTGGGTGATTTTATTTAGCATCTCATGATTTAGACAATCACTTTAGATATCTCATGCAACATGGTCTCTACCACTTCTACCATCCCCAAGTCATGGAAGGCAAGACGATGAGGAAGAAAATTGGGCTGGCTGAACAGAGAGATTTAGCTGGAACTCAGAAACAATAAGAAAGTCTATGGCCTTTGGAAGAGAGGAGAGGCAGCTTATGAGGATTACAAAGATGCAGTGAAGATGTGTAGAGAGAAAATCAGAAGGGCCAAGGCCGAACTAGAACTGAACTTGGCCACTGTGGTGAAAAAATAACAATAAATGTTTCTACAGATAAATCAACAAGAGGAGAGCTAGGGACAATCTCCATCCTTTATTAGATACAGAGAGAAACACATTGACCAACGATCAAGAAAAAGCTGAGGTATTTAATACTTTCTTTGCCTCAGTCTTTAATAGCAGGACTAGTTGTTCCCTGGGCACACAGTCCTTTAAGAACTGGGGAACAGATTAGGCCCTATATAACCCATGAGGAAATGGTTATGGATCTGCTTCATAAGCCAGACACTCATAAGTCGATGGGGCCAGATGGTTTACACCCTAGTGTGCTAACAGAGTTGGCAATTGTGGTTGCCAAGCCTCTCGCCAACATCTTTCAGAATTCATGGCTGACCAGGGATGTCTCATTGAACTGGAGACTGGCAAATGTGACACCCATCTTCAAGAAAGGCCAGAAAGAGGATTCCAGTAACTACAGACCTGTTAGTCATACCTTGGTGCCAGGAAAGGTCATAGAACAGATAATCTCAAGAGCCATTACAGATCAGTTAAAGGTCAGCCAGACAATCAGGCCCAGTCAGCATGGGTTCATGGAAGACAGATCCTGCTTGACAAATCTGATTTTGTCTAGTGACAAACCACTATCCTTGCTTAGTGGATGAGGGAGAGGCTGTTGATGTAGTCTACCTGGACTTCAGTAGAGCCTTTGACACTGTCCCCCATAACATCCTCATGGACAAGCTGGCTGTCCATGGCTTGGATGGGCATATACTCTGCTGGGTTAAACACTGGCTGGATGACTGGGCCCAAAGATTTGTGGTCAATGGAGTTAAATCCAGTTGGCAGCCAGTCACAAGTGGTGTCCCCCAGGGCACAGTGCTAGGGCCACTCCTGTTTAACATCTTTATTAATGATCTGGATGAGGGGACTGAACGTACCTTCAGTAAATTCACAAATGACACCAAGCTGGGGGTAGTGTTGATCTGCTGGATGATAGAAAGGCTGAGACCAACTGTATGAAATTCAGTAAGGCTAAGTGTTAGGTCCTGCATTTTGGTCACAACAACCCCAGGCAACGCTACAGGCTTGGATTAGAGTGGCTGGAAAGCTGCCTGGCAGAAAAGGACCTTGGTGTATTGGCTGACAGGTGGCTGAATATGAGCCATCAATGTGCCCAGGTGGCCAAGAAGGCCAATGACATTCTGGCTTGCATCAGAAACTGTGTGACTAGCAGGACTAGGGAAGTGATCCTGCCCCTGTACTCAGCACTGGGGAGTCCCCACCTTGAGTACTGTGTTCAGTTTTGGGAACCTTAAAAAGGACATTGAGGTGTTGGAGCAAGTCCAAAGAAGAGCAACAAAACTGGCAAAGGGTTTGGGAAACATCCCCTATGAGGAACAATTGAGGGTGTTGGGGCTGTTTAATCTGGGGGAAAGGAGGCTGAGGGGAGACCTTATCACTCTTTACAAATACCTGAAAGGAGGTTGTAGTGAGAGTGGGGTTGCTCTCTCCTCACTGGTGACAGATGATAGGACAAGGGGAAATGGCTTTAAGTTGCATTAGGAAAGATTTAGGTTGGATATCAGGAGAAACATCTTTACAGAAAGGGTTGTTAAACACTGGAACAGGCTCCCTAGTAAGGTGGTTGAATCTCCATCCCTGAATGTGTTTAACAATCACCTGGATGTGGTGTTTGGGTATATGGTTTAGTGGTGCGTCATCAGGAATATGGTAATGGGGTTAGGACAAGGCTAGACTCGATGATCTTGAAGGTCTTTTCCAGCCTGAACAATTCTACGGTTCTATGATTCTATGAGAACCATAGTCCTAAATACGCACAGTGACTTGACTGTTGACTTGCCTTAGAAAGTCCTTGTGAAATTAAATATTTAGTTGTTGGTTTTCCATAGGAGGTATTCAGCAGTTTTCCTCTCAAATTCGTCTTGACTGTCACTTTATTTGCTGAGTTCTCTGGATTGGTTCTCGGTTGGAAAAGACTGATTGAAAAATGATTTTCATCAGTTCTTGAGAAATGATTTTTCAATCAGTTCTTGATTGAAAACAAAGTAAAACAAAACAAAAGAAAATACTCTTGTACAACTGGGTTGTTTTTTTTTTTTCCTACAGAATTTAAGTATCACTTGTTAATGATGTCCTGGTTTGGGACAGGATAAAGGTAGTTTCCTGTCATGTATGTTTGCTTTTTGAAATTAACAGCAAGTGTCTCAGACAGTGTCTGCTTCTGGGACTGATAACACTCAATGTTTATAGTTACAGCCAGAGATGGGTGTGCAGAACCAAGGACACTGCTCAACCCTGAGGAACATTTTGCACTCCGGAAGGAGAAAAGGAGTAAAGAGGTCACACTTGCAAACCCTCCCTTAGGAACAGACGAGATAAATGACCAAAATTGACCAAACAGAGTATTCCATCCCATACACGTCATACTCCGGAAAATTTGAGGGATCGTGAGGGTCAGACCCTTCCTACTTCTCCTTCTTCACCTGTCCCTGTTTGCTTCGACATAGAATCATAGAATCATAGAATTGGCTGTGTGTACTGGGATGCAAACCCCAATAATACACTTCCTGACAATGTTGTAAATGCTCAGGCTTAGAGGTGCCCTGCCTCCAGCCAGGCGGAGGAGAGGGACAACTGAACTTATTGGACTGTGTGGATTCAATGGCCTGGCACATTAGAACCACAAAAGTATAAAACCTTGGTGGACACTGGTGCACAGTGCACCCTAATGCCATCAAATCAGAAAGGGACAGAATCCATCATTCTTTCTAGAGTGATGGGGGGATCTAAAGAACAGAGTATTGTGAAACCTCACTGGAATAAAGTGGCACAAACACCCTATAGTGACTGGTCCAGGTGCTCCATGCCATCCTTGGCATGGAGGTGATTTCAAGGACCCAAGAGAGTACTGGTGGTCCTTTGGTATTGCAGCTATAAAGACTGAGAATACAGAATGACTGCGTGCTTTGCTTGGCCTTGAAATATATGAAATATAGAGATAATTATACTACACGCTCAGGAAATAATAAAAACTACCCTTGAACCTCCTGCTGAGGAAATTTTTGAGACTTGGTATGCTTATACTCTAACACAGAGTGGCCAAATGCATTGCAGCTGTTAGGACATCTCAGTTTCACCAGAAAGCGGTATCAGGGTTGAACCAGTACTAGACTGTTTTCTTAAAATTTGCACCATCAGACTGGCTGGTGCTTATTAGGGACTTTGTTGCAGGTTAGGTTCTAATTCTGTTGAATCATCAGAAATCGATACTAATGTCAAAACTTTATTGACACAGGCACATTTGTTTTTGTTTTTGTTTTTTTTTAATATTCTAAACAAAATGAACAGTATTCAGGTCTGCAAATCAAAATGGTCTATGACTCATTTCTTTGTCCACCATTGGTCTGGAAGTACTCAGTGTGTTTGTAACTCCTCACTGAGACTACACATTACAAATATCTCTTTATGGATGTTCTGCCATTCACTACCTTGGGGATGAGCTTTCTTAAGGAAAAAGTGTGGAACAGTTAGATTCTCATTTTCTCTAACAGTTTCTTTTACTCTTTCATTACAACTGGTATGTTTGGTTTGCCTCCCACCCTCCTTCCAAGTAAACCTCTACCATGAGACCATGTATCTTACACACTTTTTGGTCCACCACTGAGTAATTTTTTCCTCCAGCACTTTGACAAATTTTTTCATTGTGATTTTTTTACTTACCCAGATATTTTTTGTTCATGTGTCACCCAAGGGAGGAATTTCACCCTGTTACCTACTCAAGTGTATGACTTTCTTTGTAGTGTTGAGAGTGCTGTTTCTTGCAACACCCAATCTTTTGTAACATTTCCATTTCAACATGAACAAAGATCCCCCCTTTTTTTTTTCCATGTATAGCATGCAGATCTGAGTGTTTTCTTTTATTTATATGTGAATTTTATCACAGCTAGCTGGGCTATTGTCATTATTTTTTTCCTTTTCCTTTTCCTTTTCCTTTTCCTTTTCCTTTTCCTTTTCCTTTTCCTTTTCCTTTTCCTTTTCCTTTTCCTTTTCCTTTTCCTTTTCCTTTTCCTTTTCCTTTTCCTTTTCTTTTCCTTTTCCTTTTCCTTTTCTTTTCTTTGATTGCTCCTCTGGTGACGGCCTGTCCAGCTAACAGAGGTAACTTGTGACTTGTGACCTGACAACTTGTGACTCATCTACAACCTGAAAGCCTGAAGGACTTAAATATTCTTCTGTTGTGTAATGAACTGTCATGCAGGGACCTCTTGTATAGTGTTGAATGAGCTAGCATTGTAGCAGGTGACAGAAGAGCTGTACTATTGCAGCATTGTATTAATAGTGTGTCCATAGAGGCACAGTAGCTTGTTGGACACATATCCACTGTCCTTGTTTCTGCTCTTGCTATACATGCAGGACTTTCATCTTATATAATGTCTTAGCATATCACTATTATTGGACAAAACTTTCAATATAATCTGCCTCAAAGTAGGTGATAAGAAAAATTAATTCTTACTGTAGCTTAAAGGGCTGCAGCCTTGCTTGTCTTTTTCATTCTATGCTTTGTTCTGGAGGAAGTGCTCCTGCATAGACAATTATATGCATTTAAGTAGAGAATTACACATTCTTATGTATGGTAGTATAAAATGGATAAAATATCTGTTAAATAGCTAACGATTGAGTTTGAATAGCATATATTATAGTCTTTGATAATATTTCATCTTTATTGACTGGAAGAAGTACTGAAGGGTAAATATCTTAATATCCTCTGTGGTGAATATTGTTACTGAGGATTCTTTCAGCTTCTCTGAAATGTCACCTTCATTTTTTTTTATTGCTGCCTTTCTTCAGATGTCTGCAAAATCCATCATTGTCATCTGGAATTTTTCTTCTAATAAATAATTTCTTATGCTTTTATCTTAATGGATTTTTGTTTGTTAAAGTTTAGTCTTTTTTTCATGATTCCTGTACTCTGTTGTACCTTGCACTATTTTCTATGTGACTAACTTGAACTGTTTGTGTCTTCTTAAGCTTTCATGTTAGTCATGTAAAACTCTTCCAGATGAAAGTTTTTAGAGTCTTGCCACTATCTTGCTTTTGTGCCCTGTTGTTTCACTTTTGTCTCATAGGACATATCTACTCTGTGATTTCATGCTGGTATGGCTAAGCAACTTAATCCCATTTCAGAGAGTTTCAGTATACTAAATTTTCTCCCTTAGGTGGTCCTGGTTAGGTTTTATGTTCAAATTTAATGTCAATAGTTCTTGGTTTCAGTATTTCACCTTAATTTAATCAGGCTGTGGTCAGTATTACTCAATGGGTGATCTGCAGGTACTTCCTGGCCTTGTTCCTGATCTTCAACTATAACAAGTTTTCTGGTAACCTGTAGTATGAGCTAATGTGAGAAGATTAATATAGAAATAAATTCTGAAAAATGTTTTAGATTTAAGATATTCAAGTCATATTATCTGTGACTGAATGAGCAGAATAAAGGCCTATGTACTTATTTACTACCTCACTGTGTGGTGTGGGACACAGGGATGTAATAATTTTTTAATGAAGAAACATTTTGTTTAATGATAATTTAGTGTTTGAAAAGACATCCTGTGGGTTCATCTGAAGTAAATGCCTACTGCATGGTGACTTCTAATTCTGGGCAGTTCCAGTTCTATGGACCTCTTCTGAAGGTGGAATTTTACCAGTTCTGAGCTAGAATATGGTGTTTATTTATCACGTCTTTCATCTTGCTTAGAGCTGTTCCCTGCAGGTTTTTTGTGATCTGGATATTACCAGTGTTATGTCTTGTAATTGTAACATTTTTGAGAATCTGTCATCTCTTCATTAGAAATGGATCTGACTCTGGTATTAGTCACATAATAAATACGACACTTCAATGAAGAATTCTATTGTTGTTCAACTGTCTATGTTGGCAGCACAGAATCCCTGCAATGTTTCTGATTACCTATTGCATTTCCAAATTTGATGGATATGGATACCATAATTTGTGTGGTTTACAAATAAATGTATCTTATCACTTTTCCCTTCTACACTGTGTATATTGTTCAGCCAATATGCTTGAGATGGGAATTTATGTTCATAGACTGTAAGCATGAGACATCACTACAATCCATAATTAGGCCATTAGCATTCTGCTCATGCAAGCTAGTGTAACTACAATTTTCAGTGGCCTAATGTAACAGGTAATCATAAATTAGTATTTGCTTTAAAACAACACCAGATTATGCAGCCTGCATACTTAAGGAGAATGACTCAGTAAGTAGTGCAACTCTTTAATGAAGTGGGAGCTCATTAAACAGATGCTATCTACTTCAGTGATCTACATAAGTGGCAAACAAACCAAATGGAAATGTTTCAACTGAACACTGCAGTCAACCAGAAAAAGTTCAGGTTCATTTACTGTGGCACCATCTACAGGAATTAGTCACAGTAATAATTGAATAGTTGCTTGCTAATTTATCATTTTATATTTGTTATTAAATTTGCATAATGTGTTGATTTTTATGTCTTTGGTTACATTAAAATGCCTTCATCTGTGTGCACAAAACCAGGAAAGAGTGGATGATTTTAAGATCCATCAAATTGGCAGTTCAGTGGTCAGAGTTTAGTCTGTGTTTTTTAAAAGTGTTTCTTCTATGGTTTGTGTGTTACATCTTATAGAATCATAGAATAATTTGGGTTGTGAACGACCTCAAAAGGTCATCTACTCCAACCCCCCTGCAGTAAGCAGGGACACCTTCAACTAGATCACATTGCTCAGAACCTACTTCAATATCTCCAGGAATGAGACCTCAACTACTTCCCTGGCCAACCTGTTCCATTTTTCCCCTCTCTCACAGTAAAGAACTTTTTCCTAACACCCAATTTAAATTGACTCTTCTCTAATTTAAAACCATTGCTCCTTGTCCTATCACTACAGGCCCTTGCAAACAGTCCCTCTCCAGCCTCCCTGTAGGCCCACCTCAGATACTGGAAGGTCACTCTTAGGTCTCCCCAGAGCCTTCTCTTCTCCAAGATGAACAATCCCACCTTCCTCATACTGTCTTCATAGGAGAGGTGTTCCAGCCCCCTGTTCATTTGCAGAGTCCTCCTCTGGACCTGCTCCATCAGGTCCGTGTCCTTCCTGTGCTGAGAGCTCCAGAGCTGGATGCAGTACTCCAGGTGAGCTCTTAAAAGAGCAAAGTGTCAGTGTCACCTCTCTTGAACATCTGGCCATGCTTCTTTTGATGCAGCCCAGGATGCAATTGGTCTTGTGGGCTGCAAGGGTGCACTGTTTGCTCATGTCTGGCTTTTTATACACCAGCACCACCAAGTCCTTTTCTGAAGGGCTGCTTTCTAATATCTCATCTCCAAGTCCTTTTCCTCAGTTCTGCTCTCAAGACAGTGACTGTTCAGCCTCTATCAGTGCTTCGGATTACCTCAACCCAGATGCAGGACCTTGCACTTGGTCTTGTTGAACTTCATGAGGCTGGCATGGTCCCACCTCTCCAGCCTGTCAAGGTCCCTCTGGATGGCATCCCTTCCCTCCAGCGTGTCAGCTGCACGACACAGCTTGGGGCCATCAGGGAACTTGCTGAGGGTGCACTCAGTGCCACCCTCCATGTCACCAACAAAGATGTTAAACAGGACCAGTCCCAACACTGATCCTTGAGGGACTCCACTTGTCACTGGCACCACTTGGTCATGGACCCATTGACAGCCACTCTTTGGGTGCAGCCATCAAGCCAGTTCCTAATCCACCAAGTGGTCCATCCATCAAACCAAAGCTTTACCAGCTTGGAGACCAGGATGTTGTGTGGGACTGTGTTGAAGGCTTTGCTCAGGTCCAGGTAAATGATGTCAGCTCCTATTCCCTTGTCTATTAATGTTGTGACCTTTTCATAGAAGGCCACAATGTTTGTCAGGCACGATTTGCCCTTGGTGAAGCTGTGTTGATTATACCCAGTCACGTCTTTATTCTTCTGCTTTAGCAGTGCCTCCAGGAGGATCTGCTCCATGATCTTACTGGGCACAGAGGTGAGACTGACTGGCCTGCAGTTCACTGGATATTCCTTCTTTCCCTTTTTGAAAACGGGGGTTATGTTTCCCCTTTTCCAGTCAGTGGGGACTTCACCAGACTGCCATGACTTTTGGAATATAACAGACAGCAGTTTAGCAACCACATCTGTCAGTGCCCTCAGTACCCGTGGGTGTACCCTATTGGGTCCATGGACTTGGACACTTTCAGGTTCTTTAGATGGTCATGAACCTGATCTTCACTTCACATCTTCACTTCTTCTTTCCAGCTCTTGCCATTGTCTTCTGTGACTTCAGGAGTGCGGTTGGAGCCCTTGCTAGTGAAGATTGAGGTAAAGAAGTCATTGAGAACCTCAGCCTTCTCCATATCTCTTGTCACTAGGTCACCTGTTTCGTTTCTGAGGGTACCCATACCCTCCCTGGTCTTCCTTTTGCTGTTTATATGCCTATATAAATTTTTGCTATTCCCCTTGATCTCCCTGGCTAGATTTAGTTCTCACTGAACTTTGGCTTTTCTAACCAGGTCTCTTGATGCTTGGATAGCTTCCTTATAGACAGTGTGTCCAGGAGCTCCTTGTTCATCCAGGCAGGTCTCCTACCATTCTTTCCTGCCTTCCTCTTTGGCAATATACTTTGCTAGCGGACATGCAAAAGATGATCCTTGAATAGTAACCAGCTGTCCTGGGCCCCTCTTCCCTCCAGGGCATTGTCCTGGTACTTTGCCCAGCAGATTCTTGACACAATCAAATCTGCATGCCTGAAGTCCAGGGTTGTAAGCTTAGAATACATCTTTTATAAAATATATAAACATATATATTTTATAAACACGTTTGCATGAAAACATTTCTATCTCATGTATCTGAAGTGTCTAAATAACTTGAATATATAAAAAGATACACAAAACATATCCATGCAAATTTTCAATAGGTGAGCAAAAAGTTTAGTAAGTATTAACTTGTAAATTATCACCTTCCTGTGATTTTACATGAGTTGTTTAATAAGTGAAGGAAATTTTAGGATTATTTTTTCCTTCCATCAACTAAAGAAACTAGAATTTTGTTTATAAATATATGTTTACATGAAAACGTTCATATCTCATGTATCTGAAGTGTCTAAATAACTTGAATATATGAGGAATATTGAATTTATGTTAATGAAAAACCTTTCAGTGAATATGCCTATTATCAAACTGGACGACAAACAAAAAAATTTTCAAAGTCTTTCCAGGTTACAGAATATACGAGTACAGCAGAAGAAAGCAATAGAAAAACATAAATCAAGTTGGCTTCCTACAGTCCCTTCCAGTTTAACAATCTATTTTATTGACAGAATTTTGAAATAGGTTATCAAGTTTTAATGCTGTTTAGATGTTTTTCAGGCATTTTCTCTATGAAGTAAAAGTGGTGAAAGTGTCTGGAAACTATTAATAGTATTGCTTCTGCTAATTTGCCTAGTTCTTTGTGCACCTCATGAAGATCTAGGACAAACACATGTGGATTGTAGGTCCCTGCAAGCTAGGACCAACTAGAGACTGAATTCCAATTCAACAGTTACTTTATATTAAGGTTCAGTTACACATTGCAGTTCTGTACTAAACTGATAAGCAGTTATTGTTGCCAACTGATCTTAATATATTCCCAAAATAAAACAAACTTGTAGTTACATCATTCTCGTATAGAGTTAAATCCAATCCATACAAGAAGCACCTCAATAACCAAAGGGTTTAATGTAGCTGTGAAGAAAATCACAGAATCATAGAATTGGCTTGGTTGGAAGGGACCTCAGAGATCATCAAGTCCAACCCTTGATCCACTACCGCTGTGGTTACCAGACCATGGCACTGAGTGCCACATCCAGTCTCTTAAATATCTCCAGGGATGGAGAATCCACCACCTCCCAGGGCAGTCCTTTCCAATGCCTGATCACCCTCTCCGTAAAGAACTTTTTCCTAATATCTAACCTAAACCTCCTCTGGCAGAGCTTAAGTCCATGCCCTCTTGTCTTACTAGTAGCTGCTTGGGAAAAGAGACCAACCCCCACCTGGCTCCAACCTCCTTTCAGGGAGCTGTAGAGAGTGATGAGGTCTCCCCTGAGCCTCCTCTTCTCCAGGCTGAACAGCCCCAGCTTGGCCATATTGAACCTCATCCCATTGGAATCAGCCCAACTCTCCAACCTATCCAAGTCCCTCTGCAGTTGAAAACTGAGGCAAAGAAGGTGTTAAATACCTCAGCCTTTTATTCATCTTTGATAACTATATTCCAGCCCATGTCCATGGCTGAAGTGAAGCAGAAAGAAATACAGGTTGATGAAAATTTAATTTCAATTTGGTAGTAAACTTAACAGTTTCTGCCCTTTGTTTAGCTTACTTTTCCAGTATCCTGGAATAAATCAAATAAACTCTGATCTAATTAAATATATTTGTTAATTTCTAATTAATAGGACTTAAGAAGCTTACCTCTGAATTTCACCCTAGTTTAAATACTTTGTTTAGTTACCCACTCCTCTCTGAAGATTGCTTGCAATTTCCCCTCTCCTGTCCCCAGATGGCTAAAATAGTATTAGCACAAAATCAAGAGACTGATAACTTCTTTGCTGAAGCTCTACTTTCATCACCAGAAATATATGATGATGTGCAGCTGCATAAAGGTGTTTCTACCAACTCCATTTGTGCATCAGCAGTCACCTCTTTGGAGGAGGTGAGCATCTATTTTCTTCTTGGTTTGCTTTATATATTGTCTGCCCCTAGTTATTCAGTCTAGCTTTAGAGTTATTGAGACTTTTTAGGTGAGGTGTATCTTCTGATATGTTCGCTTTTTATGTTGATATTTCCACTTATAGCTTTCAAATACATAGATTAATCTAAAGTCACAGGGTAGTTTATAATAGAGATCATTTAACATGTGCAGATCTTTTTAATGGATTAATATAACTGACGGAATAGTGATACAACTATGATGCTGGTTTATCTACCATAATTTCAGTGAAAACTATATTTAATAGAGTGTTTATTGTTATTTTTCAGAATGGAAAAATATATTTCCACCATTAAAAATAAACCTCTTATACCTTCTTTTCCTAATGGATCTGGCAAGTTCATTGTAGTAGCTTGTTGACTTGTATGGGGAAGTATTTGGGCAATTACATAAAAATAATACAATAAACATATGACTTTATGATTCTTTTTTCTGCTTTTTGCAGCTTTGTTGTTCCTGGTCTCTCCCTGGGTTTAAGGCCATCATGTATTTATGCTTAATGAATTTAATCTCATCTTAAGGTGTAATTAGCTTCCCTTCTCTCACACACATCTTGTTTCAAGTGTGTTCTTCTCATTCTCAGTGTGCAGTATCTACTGTCTGAATGTGGCCTTTATGCTTACCATGGACATCTGCAGCAGAATGGACAAACCTAATATTTTGTTGGGGAAACATTTCTAAAGTTTTTGCTAGCACACATACAGACCCTCATGAGATATGGAAGCTTAGAAATTCCAGACTGAAGCCCTTAGCAAATTTTTTTCTGCTACAAAGTGATGAGTGTACAGAACCAGATTGCCTTGACCAGCTATTTTTCAACAGATGCCTTATCTGTAAATGTCTCTGAGTGGAACATGGGCTGTTTGAAGTGTATTGAATGTTCTGTTGCAGTTCAACCTTGAAATATGGGGTTCATGTTTTCAAGTGGGCATAACACATGACAAAGTATTTACGTTTTCAACCAGAGCCTATCTTTCAACAAGAGAATGGGTTCTGCAGAGTTTCAAAAATATCACGAGACATAAAATGTGAACCATCATTAATTATGTTAATATCAGCTTAACTGTCACTGTTAGTGTCACTGAGTCTAAGCCATCCTAGAGTTTCTTAAATGATTGTATGACAATGAAGAAAGTTAGAATGTAAGTGAAGTCAGAGAATGAGAAGTATCTGCTCTTTAGGAGTAGCTAACCATTTCTTCTTTGACAGCCAGACAATGTGGAAATTTGGCATACACTGCAGGCTAATGAGCTGCATGTCAGAAGCTTAGCAAAAGAAATCACTAAAGGGGAACGCAGGGTGGGGAAAGGAAGAACCCGCTCTTACTAGCACTTTTCAGAAAAGAGGAGAAAAGTAAAATTTCAGCCAGGAAAGGGATGTCAGGAAAGATAAAGAGATATTGGGGTTTTAGTCTGTAAGCTGTTAGAGAAAAAGGAAATTGATGACTAGATTACAAGGGTGTAACAAGCACAGGTGCAGGTTAGATGGCCTGGTAAATGTGCAAATTATGCTTGTGACAGTCAAAATCAAAGGCATGAACAAGCCAGCTGGTTTGTTTTTCTGAAAGAGCAGTCTGTAATAAATAGCAACTCAAAAGGCTGAGCAAGTACAAAACACAGTTAATGTGGACCAAGTACTGGCAACCTGATTTGATCTGGGTTTTGAGCCATTTGCAGAGCAGCAGTGATTTATGAATACACCTTTTGGTAAAAAAAGTATGAGTCTCTGCATGACCTCTGATTCCCTTCCTTGATACTTTTTATCTATCCATGCTGCTTACTCCCAACTCACTCTCCGGCTTACTCCCTGTGAAGTGAGCTGAGCCTATGTCACACAGCAAAACGATCCAGACGACTTCTTAGTGTTCACCTGTGTTTTAAATGCCTGAAGATAATTCATGTTTAGAGGGTTTGTTTGGCTCAGTTTTTTTGCTTTTCTTTTCTGACTTCATGCTTTCAGAATATGACCCTATTTGCCATTTCATTTATCTTCCATTGAAAGACTCAGTAGCTTTTTGAAAAAAAAACTTCCTCTCTTGTCACTGTAAAAATGCTGGCCCATGTCTATCCAGATCATTTTTTGCATAATGGTTTCCTTTGACAACCAAATAAAAAGAATAAAAAGTGTGTAGTGTTTAATTTTACCCTTTTCCCACTGCATTTTGAGTGTATAGGAAAGTCTTTTTTGAGTTAGAGTGGTCATTGGAGATGAGAAGAGAGAATTCACAAAGCATCTTGTGACCGCTGCCCCTGCCCAGGTATCATAGACCAAGGAAAACTTCTCTAGCCAATTTGCTGGATTTGGCTTTATTTGAAGTAGGATTATTTCAGACTTGAGAAGAGGGGATTTTTGAAAGTTTTTTAGTGGATCAGAAAGCATGGAAAAACACTTTCTGAGAGAAAGGAAGGATAAGAGAACATTAACAAGACCAAGGTTAGAAGAAAGAATTAGTATTTAAAATATAAAAAGCAGTTTATTGCTATTCTACAGTTAATCTAAAGCACTGGGCATGCAACAAGAAATGCATGATGTAACTTAGTTGACTGCACCTCTATGCTTTCTTCCAAAACAAGAACAAAACAACCAAACGTGAATTTTGTTGAAAGGGTCTAGGAAGAATGGGTTTCAGATACTCTAAGACATTATTTGTGTACAAATTACCAGCTAAAAATTTGAGCTAACTGACATTAGTCAGGAAATAAGCATAATAAACAAAAACTCCAGACCTTGAAGGTAAGGTAGAATTCCTGTCATTCTTAGTTCTTGTTATATTCAAAGGTGTGTCTTCTCACTGAAGAGGAGACAGGGTACAAACAACACTGCAGGAGCACTCAAAGGTGCAGCTGATACTCTTTAATATTTTTTCCAGTGAGACTGTGGTAGATGATCAGTTTCTTCTTGAAGAAGAATTTTCAAAAATTGTATTAGTTACACAGAACATTTTTAAGTGAGAAGAAGAAAAGCTTATTTTTGGAAGACTGCAGAGAAGTAAGGATAAATTGCTTTGGCTTTTTCCTACATATATTCTTACTAGAGACATGAAGAAAATGAAAAGAGCAAAAATTGCACTTGTACCTAAGTGTTACAAATTTTGTGTCTGTCAGCCAGAAAAATAGACTGCCCACGGTTGACACAAATGAACAGGGGAACAAAGACTTTTTGCTCAAAGAGCAGTCTGGAGCAGTGGTGAAGTCACCATCCCTGGAGTTAATTAAAAGGCATTTAGATCTGGTTCTTAAGGACATGGTTTGGTAGTTAGATTATGATATTGGTCAAAGGTTGGACTGGATGATCTTGGAGGTGTCTTCCAACCTAACACATTCTGTGATTCTGTGATTGTAGTTCTGGGAATAAAGAGCTTAGGACAGAAATGAAAATGAAAATTTAACCTACATAAAATGGGGACAGAGGAGAGTTGAGTGTTCAAAGAAGATACATTCAGAGCCAAACTGGAGTACAATGATCAGTGGAAAACCCAAAGCCATGCTGTGTCTGGGGGTCCTTACTGAGCATCCTGGTCCCACGATTTGGGATGGATTCAGAGGTGATGTGGAAGCCAGACAGCAGTAAGAGGGGGGTAGGAATTCAGTGCCTGATTTTGAAGTCTAGAAATTACAGGTAAAAGAATGGTATCTCCATCTATCCATCCCATCTCTTTAATAGTAAATATCTCAACCTCCTTATATCTAGAGCATGAATCATAGAATCATAGAATTAGCCGGGTTGAAGGGACCTCAGAGATCATCAAGTCCAACCCTTGACCCACCGGTGCAGTTGCTAGACCATGGCACTGAGTGCCACATCCAGTCTTTTTTAAATGTCTCCAGGGACGGAGAATCTACCACCTCACCGGGCAGTCCATTCCATTGCCTGATCAACCTCTCCGTAAAGAAATTCTTTCTAATATCCAACCTAAATCTCCCCTGGCACAACTTAAGACTGTGTCCTCTTGTCTTGCTGAGAGGTGCCTGGGAAAAGAGACCAACCCCCACCTGGCTTCAGCCTCCTTTCAGGGAGTTGTAGAGAGCGATGAGGTCTCCCCTGAGCCTCCTCTTCTTCAGGCTGAACAGCCCCAGATCTCTCAGCCTCTCCTCATAGGGCCTGTGCTCAAGTCCCTTCACCAGCCTGGTTGCCCAGATGAAAATCTGCTGTTTCCTGAAAGGTGCATTAGATATACTAATGTTGAGTATAAGTGTGGACTGGTGCACTTAGCTGATGAATTGAGGTGAGGCACAGAAAGTGAGGAAAGATGGTTACATGTCTTTTGCCTGTACTCTGACTTGGCTGTTAGTGTTCTTGGTTTTCACTTATGTGTGCATATGTATATACACAGACATATATATCTACATTATGGTAGAAAGTGTATGGTGAAAATGTTGAATCCATTATTTCTTGAATTTAACTTTAAAATGAAAGAAATAGTTTGCTAGTGATTAACTATTTCTGGAGAATATTATTCTAGGAATCAAACTGTAAATATAGGCTTAAGGGTTGAATTTTTAAACTGTCATTTTAAAGAATATTAATATTTAGGAATGAAATTTACACTGTTGTATTTAATACTTCTTTTTTAATCCACGAAAGCTTAGTAATTTAACACAAGAGAAAAAGTTAATACCATGAACTCTCTCTCTCTGTTGGATATTTCAAGTCTCTTTTTAATGGATAATTAAAACTGCTTTGTAATACTTGTCTGTGATTTTTAAAAAAATATTTTAGAGCACTGCTATCTGACTTGGGGTCTCTACCTAAAAATCAAGCTAGTTACATGAAAATTCCATACACAATGAAAGAACTCTTGTATACAGAACTATATTTTTTTGCTAATCTGATTTCCTTGTTGTCAGTTCTCCAAAAGGGTACAGAAATTCAATTATGTGTCATGCTAATATCACAATTCAAATTTTCAGTTCACAGCAAGATTGAAATGAATATATTATTGCCATATTTGGTAGCAAAATGTAAACTGAGGCATATATGCCAGTATCTGGATGGTGGATCAAAAAAACATACATGAGGATATACACACCTACATCTCTGTCTATATATATAGACAGAACAGGGATGAGGCAATCCTGGTGGCACGTACAGACTGGGGAATAAGGACTGGAGAGCAGCATGGCAGAGAGGGACCTGGGAGTCCTGGCAGATGTCAAACTGAACATGACCCAGCAGTGTGGCCTGGCAGCCAGGAGGGACAACCATGTCCTGGGGTGCATCAAGCACAGCATTGCCAGCCAGTCAAGGGAGGGGATTGTCCTACTCTACTCTGCACTGGTACAGCCTCACCTTGAGAACTGTGTGCAGTTTTGGGCACCAAAATATAAAAAAGATATCAAGCTACTGGAAAATGTCCAAAGGAGAGCAAATAGGATGGTGAAGGGTTTGGAAGGCATGTCTTATTATTGCTGAGGTCACTTGGATTGTTCAGTTAGGAGAAAAGGAGGCTGAGGGGTGACCTCATTGCAGTCTGTGGCTTCCTCGTGAGGGGAACAGAGGGGACTGGAACTGATTCGTTACTCCTGTGACCAAAGACATGAATGAGAGAAATGGCAGAAAGCTGAATCAGGGGAGGTTTATGTTAGATACCAGGAAATGTTTTTTCACCCAGAGGGCAGCTAAGCAGTGGAACAGGCTCCTCAGGGAAACAGTTATGGCACCGAGCCTGCCTGAGTTCAAGAAGCATTTGGATGATGCTCTCAAGAACCTGGTATGATTCTGGGGGTGCCCTGTTCAGACAGGAGTTGGACTTGATGATCCAGATGGGTCTCTTCCGACTCAGTGTGCTCAGTAATTCAAAATATATACACACATAGATTTAGATGGCACATGCCTTTCTATTTACCTCAAATGGCAGCTGCTAAAACTACCCACCTTTTTTTCATTTCTTATGTTTGGAATGGGTTTATTTATACAAGATTTACCCTTTCTCTGACAGAGTCCTCACCTGTAATTTTTGATCAGAAATCTTCAACCTATTTGGCTGGCAGAATTCTCAATGTTTACAAACTGATAATCAAAAGTAGTATGAAATACTATTACAGGTAAGCAGAGAAGGGGAAGAAATACACCACTGAGCTTAACCCAGACATCTAAGCAGTTACAGCGAGAGACTTCAATCTCTATGGCACTCAAATTAGATTGCCAGAAAATTAATTATTTTGTTCATCTCAGTTGAGATATATTTAATGTAAAATCCTTGGAAGGAAATCATCAGTCTAATTGCAAAACTAGGTCACCAAAAATAATTGGTGTATGTAAACCATGCAGCAGTAGTATAAGTTGCTAAGGCGGTTTGTTTTATTGTTGAACAGGGGTTGTTTCAGTTGATGCCTTACACTAAGCCTCAAGGCAGCCAGCTTCCTGAACAAAATTTTGCTACTCTATATTCGTTTCAGTCATTCTTTCCTCTTCAGTATTGTGCAATGGTAGGCAATAATGATTAAAAATACATAGTTGATGAAGCTGATGTAGGTTAATGTCAGAAGAGCATTTTTCATGCAGACGGACTTTCACAAACACTGGAGCCACTTTATTACTGAAGTAAAACCAGGACTTGTTTGCATCTTAGGTTTAAGCATGTAATAGGGTCCTAGGATGCCAACTCTAACTCATCTTAAAATGGAAAAAAAGCCTTTTCTAGTCTGCCTATAGGTCTGGAGTCCACTTATACAAAATATGAACAACCAGCTCCATATACTTTGCTTTGGTTCATTTATTCATGAGCACCTGAAGAGCTGTCATTTGTAGGGCCTTTACAATATTTTATAGAAAGATGTTTTGGTGTAGCAAGGAAGTAATCTTTAGAAATATTTGTCATTTTAGTACCCTACATATACCTTTTGTATTGAAAAAATGGGAAGTCTGAAAGGCAGAGGAGACAGGAAAAATGTGATATTCTAGATGACTGAATGGATGCTCAGGTAAAGCCTCGGTAAAAAGAAGAGAGAAGGGAGAGGCAGTGGAACAGTGAAAAGATTGTTTTCTTTGGAAGACTTTGTACTTATTTTGATCTCAAAACAGAGAGCAAATAGTCTGCACTGGATCTCGTATTGATTTTAGGGCCACCACTGATTAGGACTGAGCACCTGTACATAGATAACAAATGCATCTTCTTTTACTTCTGCAGTCCCTGTAGTAATACTTCCTACTATATTCAGTCAGCATTCTAGGAATCACTTCTTAACAGATTTTCTTCTTGTAAGAGAGGTGACACATGCATAAGCTCCCCTTATATTCTTGATTTCTGCTCCCTCAATTATTTTGGGCTTATATTGGATTATGTCAGAAGACTGAAGGAAAGAAGAGACAATTTTCTACTTTTTAATTGTTCAAATAAATTGTGGAGAAGCAGATTACTCAAGTGTTCCTCTCCATGTCCTTATCACTGAAAAAAGAAAAAAGAATGTGAAGTATCTTCTCAATTATAAAAAAAAAGAATTAATTTTTTGATCTATGAAATTTAGTTCTACAGATTGCTAAGTAAAGAAACATTGTTCAGTCACTTTCTACAGTAACGATAGACATGTTTCTGTCGTTCAGGCAGTAAATGTAGAAGCATTTAGAAACAACAATTTCTATTATAAAATTGGTATGTATCACTGTAAGAACCACAGAAAATATTTCTACAGCAAATGTGCATTTCAAACTTTCATCAATGGTTTGCTATCACCTTTATAGTGTATTTATTACTTAGTGATTAGACAAAAGTTTTGCTGGGTAATCAAAAATGTTTTGAGAATGTTTACTGCAAGACATTTTCCTTTTTAAGCCTGCTCTGTAATTAAATTTCAAAAAAACCCCTAGCATCTCAGTTGTAATTCTTACCACATTTTCTGCTCTTTGCTTTCTACATGTAAAAGGTTGTTACTATATAAATCTTGCTATCATGTTGTTATGAATCTACAAATTAGCCTTTTATTTCACTCTGATACTACAGCAAATCACATTCTAAAGTTAATTTCCAAAGATATAATTCTTGTACGCTCCTGAAACTCAATCCAAACAAATGTGTGTGCCAGGTAGAAAAAAGGCAATGAAGAAGCAGAATTAATTTTTGCAGCTCTCCAAAAGTTGCATGTAAGACCATGGAACTGGCTTCCATGGACTGAAGAGCTAGTAAAACTTGAATCAAACTTCATAGAAGAAAACTGAGCTATTCTCTTCCAGCTATTGCAAGCTCTAACAAAAAATCAAACTGGAGCAAATAGAAGAACATTCCCCAGTGGAAGATGTGTAAATGTTTCATTCTCTTTTGGTTGCTCTATGTCAAACTAGAATTTAATAGGTATATTACTTGCTATTTGCCTTTGTATAACACTCATAGGGGGAAAAAAAAAAGAACAGAAAAAGTACTTTCTTTTCAGAATTTTTTTTTCCTTTTTATGTATGTTAGATAGAAATGAAGTGCTTCTAAAGCCCAGTGGGACTGAAAGGGTGACATCTCAAAATCTCAGCCTGGCAAAAATTACATTTTGAAAGATCAACCCCCTTGCCCAAGCTAAAACGGTTTCCACTCTGAAGTTGTGTGAGAACAAGTATTTTCCATTAGCTCCAAAACAGCTTTACTACACCTTTTTTCCTAGCTGCAAACCACCTGAATTATACCATGGCAACAATGAATTTTCTATAATTTACAAACTGTCCCACAATTGGGAAAAATATAAGTGAAAATATTCTAATGCTAAGTATTTACTCTTAATGTTTTAGTTTTAGAATGTTTTTAATTAAAATTATTTTCCGTTATTTACTTACTGTATTGATAATGCAGTAATTAATGCAGTAAGTAATTGATAATGCAGCATTATAATTAAATAATGCTGTTTTCTGAAACGCAGTACTGTCCAAGAACAGTTAGTAATTGGCAGATCTCGAAGGGTTCTGACTTTTCTTTTTTCCTGAGATTATCCATCTTAGAGTATAGTTCCAGATGTTCTTTTTTCCACTTTATAAACATTTATTTTCCATTACTATTCTTAGTAGCAAGAGAAGAAAGGAATAGGAACTCAAACTAACAAATACTAATTTGCATGAGGTTAAACATAATAAGAACTAAATTTAATTTAATTAAAAGTAACTGAGGAGTGTAACAAAAGCAGAACTCATTTTCAGCCAGACTCTTGCCTCAACTGAATCCCTATACATTTACAGTTCTCCATGCTCACCTAATTTCATCCCTCTTTATTAAAGTAATGAATGTGTTAACAAATACCTTAACAGATACACAGCCCTTCTTACATGAAATATTTTCCTTCTGAGAGGATGCTTAGTTGGATGTAGTCTTACTGTTCACTTTTTTTTTTTTTGTAAGACCATGTACCACACATCCAAAAATTCGATTTTCCCCTGGTTGTACTTAAGCTGTGTGCTTCCATGTCTTAAGAGCAGTGAGAGCACCAGGCGTTGCCTTTGGGATACCGGGAATGGTGTGTGAATGGTTGTGTTGTATGTCATCACTCTTATTAACTCTAGTGCCATTGCTAATGTTTTAATGTATGCCCATATGTGCCTTGGGGGATTAGTTTGTGTGTTTTACTAGCATGATACACAAAAATACTCCCTTCCTTTTGCCTCTATTATAAATTAATACATGCCATCAGGGGACCTCTTATGATGTAATAATGTCATTGTGTGAAAGGTGTGGATAAGATCCCACGAAAGTGCAGTTGAGCAGCTACCCATCCTATGAACGAAGCAGAACTCTCTCCAGACTCTGGTGTTTTGCACTAATCTGTTATGAATAATTCACATTCCTTATTACCCATTCCTTCATTTTTTGTTTGCCAGCTTTGAGAGGCACACCCTTTGCCTTGCCAATGCCTCAGCTCTCAGCCTGACAGAGCTTGCTGGCACCAGGCCACACCTGCATGTCCCCACACCCTGGAGGGATGTCACACATGCACAAGGAAGGACGCTGCTGAGCTCATAAACCTGCTCGTGTTCAACTTCCAAATTAGTGTTTTAATTGAGAAGCTAACGGGTTAATCAGGCTCCCCGCCTGATGAGAGCCTGTGTTGCAGAGTGGATCAGTTGCCTGGCAACCACTCCGCCAAAATGAGGAGGTTTTGTGCTCCTGCCGACAGTGCAAAACAGACTCTTATCTTGTGAGGGTCGGGGAAGGGAGCTGCTCATTGGCTGAGATTCTCAGTCTTTCTTCACCCAGCTGAAAGTACTGGAGGGCAAACATCAAAGGGTTTGTAAGTCTGACTCTGTAATTGTAAGGCTTCCAAAGCTCAGATGCCTATTTGAACTTTTTGAAATCTCACTTTTGCCTTGTAACCCAAAGAGGTCTTTCCCCTCCTTCCCTCTGTTCTCCTGACACACATTCATATACCTTCCTAAATCCAAATTACTTCTATTGTTTTTTTTTTTTTCTCAGCAGGCCTCCCCTTCTCCAACTTCTTCTAAACAGCTGGCAAAAGCCCGTTTTGTTTTGATGACACTTGACTAGGCGAGATTTGGATTTTTGTCAGTCGGTCTGTGCTGCTCTGCAGGTGTCTCAGTTCAGGGCTTGCTTTACCTGATGTATCCCTATGTTGTCTTAGTATCCCAGAGAAACCACAGAACAAAATTTGGAGGACACCTGATTTAACAGAGACTACCTGTCGGGTCTCTTGGGACTGGTTACTTTTTGGAAACAGAAAGTTTGCTGTGGTTGTTTTGGAATACTATCTGTTTCTTCAAAGGCTTTTCCAATCTATGGACTTTGGAAGCTCTGTTCTGAACTCAGCAGTAAATGGGCATTTTCTGAACACTAGTAGAAATCTCATTAAGAAAAAACCAAAACTCTGTCTCATTAGAGGCAACTCAGAGTTGCATAAATATGATTTTTGGCATGTTAAAAGCTTTTCTCAGATATACAGCACGTATTTTCTGTTTACGCAAGCGTCACAGTTTTAACCAACAAATGGGTGACATGCTCTGTTATCCCCCAGCATCTCAGGGGAAGGTAAAAAGAGTAACATGGGTGAAAGAGCTTAATGCTAGGTTTAATTAAATAACAACCAGTAACGCAAACATATAGAAATACGTAAATATGGAACCTACACCCAGGCAGCATCCTCCGAGAGGTGCAGA
Source organism: Florisuga fusca (assembly GCA_038090715.1). Taxonomy (NCBI): domain Eukaryota; kingdom Metazoa; phylum Chordata; class Aves; order Apodiformes; family Trochilidae; genus Florisuga; species Florisuga fusca. The sequence continues at coordinate 15,915,358 of JAAWXA010000006.1, read as the reverse complement.
CTCCCCCAGCCATGTTACACGGAGGGTAAATTGGGGTCACCTGACCCAGCATCTCCACCCCACAGCTCCGGGGGCACAGAGCACCTCAGGGCAGGAAGGGCGGAGGGCGGTGTCACCCGGGGCCTCTCAAACCAAGACTCTGGTGCCTGTGGTTGAAAATCCCTTCCTCTGTCACGATATGTTACTTTCACAGTTGGCATAGAAAAAAATTGTTGTTTCTTTTTTTATCATGTTGCTGTACTGCCTGGTACTGCCTCCATTCTTTGCTGCACAATTAAGATTTGCAAAACCAAAACATTTCTAAATGTTTGCTTGCTTGTATGTGTATTCTTCCAGAAATATGTTTTTTAATCCCTCTCCCACGACTTCTCCGCATTCTGCATTCTGTAGCTTTTTACAGTTGTGTTAACAGCTTGTTCTGAATAGGTAGGCAGCATATTTTTTGTCCTCCATTTACTAGGAAAGAGAACGATAGAACACTCTTTAGATTTATATACTCGACTCTTTATGTACTGTCATCTAGCGCTAGTGTATTGTTGCTTACTTATTCTTAACAGTAAAACTTAAGTGACACACTACACTCTTCAGCAAGCCATATCAGAAAGAATCTTTTCCTGGACAAGCACAATAGACAGGTGAGCCAAAAGTCAAGACTCGGATATTCCAGATGTTAAAATAACCTCCCATTTATTTCATCTTGAAATACATTGTCCAATACTTTGTGGGATAACCAAATTGTGCTGACAAGTATAATTTTGTTTCCAAGGCCAGTCAGTGTAGGCTGTACTGTAATACCTTGCCTCTGATTCTGGTTAGTAAGTTGAGTTCCTCAAATCTGTTCTCTACTTTGTTGTATCTTAAGTCAACTTGCTGTGGAGCAATTTAACTGCCCTTTTGCGTGGGAACTAAGACTTTGACAAGCTCTATGCCTGTCATCCTGAGACCATGTAAATAGTCTGGTTTAGATCTTTCAGGAAGACTATGCTGATATGGACAAAGCACTAGTCAGTTAGTTAATCTGATTTGTAAAAGGCGGACACAGATTAGGATCAGGGATTCCATAAGAAAGGAGTTTGTGGCAGAATATATAAGATGGTGGGTCATACAAAGAAATAATTATGTCCCATTTAATTTGGAGCAGAGCAAAATCAGAGGACCAAAACACATCTCCTACATTGAAAAGAATGCCTTCCTCTTAGAGGAAAACCTGCTTATCTTTTAAGTGATCAAGGCATGTTTGCTCTCAGACTACAACAGTTACTTTATATCTGAAAGGATTAGAATATAATTTTTTATTCATTAATTAAATTGCTGGTGCACCCAGTAAATGTACTTTAGTACTGCAGGGATATAATGAGTTCCTAACAGAGCTGTGGAAAGCTGAAGTTCATTCTTTGAATTTAATAGGCATCATACCTACTACAGCGGTATTTCTTTACAATTGCTCACCAAGCTGATGCTTAGAAGTCTCTGTACTGGATGACTTTACCCACTATATGAGATGTTGGAGGAATTCTCCATGGGACAGTTTGCCAGGGGTTTCTTGAAGCAGTTGTACTACTGAAGTCAGAAATCTGGAGCAGTGTGACTCCAGCAGCTTCAGGGGCAGCATAGTGATGGAAATACACCTTTTCCCTGCTCAGATGTTATTCAGCATGTATATCAGGTTTGTATTAGACTAGAAATCAAAAGAAATTTAGTCTCTTTAGCTATTATGCTGTAGACAAGTCTTTGTGTGTGTAGTGCGTATACAGATCTATATGCACAACTTTTTTTTTTTTTAAATTATTATTAAACAACATAGACTTACCACATGCCAGGCAACCAAAATGCTCAATGCTCAAATATGTATTAGAGAATGGTGCTGTTTCCAGAATAGTCCAAAGCATAGAACTGGCTAGTGCTGAGGTTGGAAAGGACCCCTGGATTCCAGCGCTCAAGACGAAGTGACCTGCTTAGAGCTGGGTTCCTAGGATTGTATGCAGACATCTTTTTAATATCTCCAAGGATGAAGATGCCACTACCTCTCTGGATAATCTGCCTGTGTTTAATCACATTCACAGTGAAAAGTGTTTCCTGATGATTGGAGGGAAGGAACAACTCTCTTTACCTGCTGACAATACTTTGTGTAATGTAGCCCAGGATACCATTTACGTTTTTATGACTACAGCACATTTGCAGCACATGCTGGCTCCAGCAGGACCAACAGGTCCTCTGCAAAACTACTTTCCAACATGACTTTGTATCACCTTCTCCTTCGATACCTCTTGAAACTGGCAGGAGATAGTGCTTTGGCTAGGCTGGGGTATTGAATTTGCATCATAATCGCTTCTTACCTATTTACCTTCTGAACAGGTAATGTGGAGGTGAATGATTTTACCTTGAGTGCTCTGGGACATATATGAGATGTCTTTAAGTTAGCTGTCTAATTAGGTAGTTCAAACTTTCAGTTTCTGGGGGCTGTCATGTGAAAATGGACTCCTTTAAACAATTTTATGCTTCTGGGTTTTAAGAGGAAAGGGTCTGCTGGTCCTCCATTGTTCATTATGGATTACAAAGTAGTGGGAAAAAAAGAAGGTTTTTTTTGTATTCTTATGGTGGGAGTCCTGTTCTCCCCCTCTCTGGGTGTGTACTTATGAATCATCTTATTGAATTTTGCAAAATCATGGTAACTTGCAACCTGACTCTTTCTCATGAATAATTACTAACGAAAAATTTAGAGTTTGGTGCTGTAAACCGCAGCAGGTGTTTTTCCATGAAGAGTCATAGCTGGTGGCAGCCACACTGTCCTGACATATGCAGAATGTGCCTAATGATATTGTTTGGTAAAGTTATTAGGGATTATTAAACTTGGCTTTACCTGCAGCATTGAAGAATGTCTTATGTGTGGAGTAAAATTGTTGTGCTTCAGGGTATATAAAAGCATGAGCATTGGCAATGGCTTAAGTACGTTATTTGCAATATAATAGTTTTATGTCATTTTTAACTTAAAATGTCTTAGACCTGAATTCTTAGCACTCTTATTTTTTATATAATATATACTAATTTTCTCTAATTCTCTTCATATAATCTGAGGCTAAGGAAACAAGTTTCCTAAGAAAACTAAGAGGGCATTTAGCAGACAGTTGGAAACCTGAGCTGAATATTAGTTGCATTTAAACGTTGTAAAGCATAGACAATTGAAGTACAAGACAATTTTTGAATTAGAGAATTTAAACTCTGTAGGCTTTTCGACTCATTTTGGCTAACCAGAAATAGGAAGCTGGGAACCTTATAAAGTGGCATAGAAGCATACCTTCATTTGTCTTCACTTTTAACACTTGGAAACACGTTGGAACAATGTGTCATTTAGAACTTGATGAAATACTTGGTGCTTGCTCTGCCAGAAGCCATACGTGGAAACAGAAACATGCTTTGTCCCCAATTTTGGACAGGGATTTCAACAAAGACCTCCCAGTTTTTATGACCTAGGATGAACTCCTCAGCAATCTTTGGCCTTAGTGAGGTGGGATTCTTTCGATCCTCTTTTTGAGGTCTGTGCTATTCTTCAGAGAAACTAAAGACTCATTACAGTATCACAGAATGTCAGGGGTTGGAAGGGCACTCTGAAGATCATTGAGTCCAACCCCCTGCCTGATCAGGATGAAAACTAGGACAGGTCACTCAGAAATGCATCCAGATGGATTTTGTTCTTGAAAGTTCCCAGAGAAGAAGGATCCACAACCTCTCTGGGGACCCTGTTCAAGGGCTCTGTAACACTTACAGTAAAGAAATTCTTCCTCATGGTGAGATGGAACTAAAGCATTCCAGATGCTTTATCTTGAATCCATCTCCCCTTGTACTATCGCAGGGAACAAGTGAGAAGAGGTTGTACCTACCTTCCAGATGCCCAGCCCTTTCATATTTATACACATTAATTAGATCCCCTCTCAGTCTTCTCCTCTCCATATTAAAAAGCCCCAGATCTCTCAGCTTTCTTCACAAAGCAGGTGTTCCAGACCTTTAATCATCCTCATATCCTTCTGTTGTACTTTCTCAAGTAAATCCCTGTCCCTCTTGAACAGCTGAGACCAGAACTGAATGCACTACTCTAAGTGAGGTCTCACAAGGGCAGAATAGAGGGGAAGAAGAACCTCCCTCAATCTGCTGACACACTCTTCTTAATTCACCCCAGGATACCATTGGCCTTCTTGGCCACAAGGGCACATTGCTGTCCCATGGATAACTTGTTGTCCACCAGGACTCCAAGGTCCTGCTCCATGGGCTTGCTCTCTAGCAGATCATCTTCTGACCTGTTATGGTGCATTTTGTTATTCCTTCCCAGCTGCAGGACTCCACTTTTTCTTGCTGAACATCATGAGATTTCTCTTGGCCAAATTTCCAGCCTGTCCAAATCTTGCTGAATGGTCGTACAGCTAGTGAATCAGCTAGTCCTTAGAGTCATCAGAAAACTTGCTGAGAAGACATTCTGTCATCAAGGTCAAAGCCATCATCAAGGTCAAATAGACTTTAAAAGGTAGGTTCCTAGGGTGTCTCTAAATTACATTCACTTCAACGGGGACAGTGTTGACTCAGGTATCTTTCATCTGGTTGAGAAGAGGCAAGGGCCTGAGGCTACCATATTCTAGTTTGGCAGGCGGAGGTTTACAGGGGCAATTATGAGAAGAGGTGTGTTTTTTCCTCAAGGGAAATGTGTGCATTGATCCATCCTGCTGTAGCTGGAGGTAGCAGCATCCTCTGTCCTGTTGCTGGGACTACAGTGCAGACACCCCCCAAGACACCAACTCACACATCAGGTGGGAGGGGAAGGATCTTCATGCCGCTGCGTCCTTCTTGGGTGAAACCAGCTTTTCTACTCATCTGTCCAGAGTGAAATGTTACAAGCAGAGTCCAGCAGGACATTGCAGACTGGATGAAATGCACCCTGCTTCTGCTTTCTTTCATTAGAACCAGGAAAAAAAAAGAAAATTTAAATTCAGCCAGGAATGAAACTTTTTTCTTCATCTTCTTCTACTTTCACTTCATCTGTTAAGTTGAGAAATCAATTATTTGCAGAGCCTCAGTATCAGGAGAGAGATCTTCTATTACTGTTTCCTATACTGAAGAGCTTATTACAACTACATAGGGGTTATTGTATTCAAAAGCAAAGGGATTACAAATATCTCAATGTCTATAGTTGCTAGTAATTATTTTTGCTTCCAGCTATTTTACAACCATTAAAGTTCATGTTTAGGTTACATTTCTTGTGTGAATGTTTGCTTTTATTTAATTGAACGATATGCTGAGCTTTTTCTCCCACAGTGTAGACCCCAGCCCTGGCAGAAACAACTTTCAGTTATGGAAGAGTTCTGAATATCTCTTTCCTGTGAGAAATGTGGCTGGAATTCCTTGACTTCCAGACTACTAAACAAAGATACAAATGCTTGTGGGGTTTTTTGTTTTGTTTTGGGTTTTTTTTGTTTGTTTGTTTTTTGTTTTTTGTTTGTTTCTTTTTTGTGTGTTGTATTTTTTTCCTGTTCTGTATTAGGCAGGCTGTATTAGGTAACTTTGCTTTGCTCTGCCTGAAACACAGTGCCTGACTTTTGTCAGCTGTCTGTATTTTTTCCAAGCTAGCAAAGAAATAGCTGCTAACAAGCAAGCAGCAGTGTAGTTAAAATTCAGCATAGACGATAGCTGGGAACATGCTGAGGGTGAAAGGATTGCAGCCACCTCAGCTAGCTCTTCCATAACAAACCACTGAGCTTCTGTCGTGACCAAAGTACTCGCTCTTTTCTCCCATTGTGGAAATGCTCTTCCCCACCCCCATCTCCCTTTGTGTAGGAATGAGAAAAACTTGGTGTAATCTTAACATTTGCTGATATCATCTGTCAGAAATAATTTCTAAAAAAATAAGGGAGAGGGAAGAACACTAAACCTCAAACCAGTGTCTAGGCCATAAAGGCCAAAGGCATATGTGTTTGTTTCAAGATAGTCAAGACCAGAGTGGAGGTCTGGTATTTTGCTGGTGACCGCTGAGAAGGGGGATTTGGCTGTTGGCAGAACATAAAGCAAAGATGACAACAAAGCTTTCCTTTCATGCTATCCAAATGAACACATTTCTAATCTGAAATTCAAATACTTGACAACAGAGAGCCTGTGAGCTGGGCTTTGAACAGGAAATTGCTTCATGGTTTTAGCATAATGAATTAGGCAGTTAGAGTAAATCCATTTAGAAGGCATAGAATGCTTTCACGTACCTTGTAAAAGCTAAAAAACCCTGCTAATATCCTAAACTTCTCATGACTTGCAAAATATCTGAATGTTCTGTTCAAATGTGGTTGTGCATGTTATGTTTGCTTTATTGTAGCTATGTAGCTTGAGCCTTCTATTTTAGAACACACTGATTATTTAGATAAGATTGTACCTTAATTAAATGCCATAAGTAACAGCTAGGAAAATGAGTGCTCTCACCAATAACGAGAGTACATTAATTAGTCTTGACACTTCGTTCTGGTCAATTACTATTACACATTCTGGAGATGCAACACTAGGCTGAGAAAACAGCTGGGGTGGAGTCACACCAAGAAAATCAATAGAGAGATTCTCTGAACTGTTAGCTGTGTACTGGTAAGCAGCAGCTTCAGTCTCATATTTTGGAGAACACCAGACCTATTCTGCATGGCAGCCTCCATAATACTTCAATGCTGCATGATGTTGTAACAGGATATGGAGAGAGGAGCTGTTTTTCTTCTTTTGTGCACATGCCTGACCTTGGAAATCACTTGTTAGGCCTCTTGGGAATTTAATGTTCCTTCTGTGCTTTACTTAAGAAAACAGTTGTGAATAGTACTACTTGGAAAGCCAAGGTTAAATGCATTCCAGTCATGTTTGTGCAAAAGGAGTTGTTCTTTTTTGCTGTTGTTTATTTATTTTGTGGTGTTTTTTTGTGGTGTTTTTTGTTTTTTGTTTTTGTCTTTTGTTTTGCTTTGCTTTGGTCTGTTTTATGGTTTTGTATTTTTTTGTTTTTTGGTTGGTTTTTTTTCTGATATCTCTCAGCATTTTATTAATATTGTAGGGAAAATATTCATGTTCTTGTTCTTGAGATTCTGTTCTGCTGAAATAGCTAAGCTTGAGAAAACATATTGACTGCACAGACAATTGCAAAAAGGTTTTTCAGCAAATGCGTACAAACAGATAATAAGGCATGACATTCTTGAATTCAGAAACTTACTAGGTATCATGGCAAAACCACTTTCTCCCATAGAAACAAACTGAATAAATAATTGGACTATATTTTAACACATCATTTTTAACTTTCCCATCAGAGATAATATGGTACAATGAAATAGTTCTTTTGACTGGCATAGTGATAAAAGAATTATGATGCACCATTTTATAAAGAGTTTTTTAATCATTAATGAATGTCAAGTACCTAATTAATGTTTACAGTTAGGAATGTAAAGGACATCTGTCCTCACTTTCTCACAGCTGCTAAAATATGAATAGTTCTTTTTAGGTCCTTGGAGATGCATATTGAATATATGTATACAAGCATCTGAATGTATGCATGATGAATTAAACTGAGAAACACTGACATTTAAATGCATTAAAATTATACTGAGTTGGAATAATAATTATTACCAGCAGCACAATGTAAATATTTAAAGCTACTGTACCTGTGCCATAGTCACAGAGGCACCAGATGGAATTTATCAAAAATCAATTCTGAATGGCACCTCTAGCAAAATAATGGGATATGGAAAGAAGGAATCTTCAAGTCATTAATATGGAGAAAAATTTAAGCCTGCATTATAGGCTTGTTCCTGGGTATCAAGAGAAACAATAGGCTTCCATATCAGGCCTTTTTGTATACAAAGATGAGATAAATTTCAAGCAATGCAGCTAAGTTCTGCCCGGCTGCAAGGTACAGGGAGCCACTATATCAAAAAGAAACATTCACAATTTTCCATCTAAGTATTAGCTAGTAAGAAAACAACATTTAAAAAATTATTTCTAACCTGTCCAAGATCATGTTTTTCCTGCACAGCATTATATGCTACGTAGGAAACAAAGGAATATTAGACACATATATATATATGTATATATGTACATATACACACACACACATATATTTATAAACTCTTACATTAAAGCAAGATGTCCAAACTACTTATTGGTGAACTACAATAGTTATGTTTTACTAGAACAAAACAAGTTTTCCGTTGATTTTCACACAATGCCATTCTTTGTGACTGTACACGCATACAAAAACGTCACTTATATTTATGAAACTATTTGATGGGAAAGGAGAATTTTACCTGCATATGGACTTTGGGATTGAGTCTAGGCTCTTATGCCCTTATACAATATAGAGTTCCCTTAGGAGTAAGGGAGCTTTTTTAAAAGTGAGGTAAAAGGTGCTAAAATAATAAAAGAGGAGACATGAATAATGAAAAGGCAGCATCATTTTATTGGATAAAGTAAATGTATTTTGCTTAGAAATAACTGGATGTGAACCATAGCTAAGAACTATGTCAGCAAGAAATAACAAGGTGAAATAGCCACTCTTATTGATTGCTCTCAAAAAATTATTACTAATATCTGTCATCTTCAACCTAGATTGTTGGACAAATTTTCATTAGTTTACTTAATCAAAATACTGTTTATTTTCCTTTGTTTCTTGCTTTCACAGTGTGAAAAGTGAAGAAGGAAAACAGATTACATTTTTTTCCCTTCCATATCAGAGAAATTATTCCCTTCCCCTTCCCCTTCC
>JAAWXA010000006.1:15846116-15906598 GCA_038090715.1 Florisuga fusca | reverse complement strand
CCCCTCCCCCTTTCCCTTTCCCTCCCCCTTTCCCTTCCCTGCCTCTAGTGTATTTTATTTCTTGCTTTAATGCTTGTGAGGGACTATGATGGTACAGCTCTTTCACACAACAGCTGGACCAGGAGAAACATCTCTCAGCTGAATGTGGTGCTTTAGGCCCCTCTTACAATTTTGTGGTCTATTTATGCAGGAAAATATGATGCTACCTTTGACAAATATAAGCTTTGAGATCTGACCTTGGATCACCCACCATATTTCACAAGTAAGACAGAATTGCACCAAATTCTTTCATAAATGCAAAACATAGAAAAGTTTTAATAACTAAATTTGCACTGCTAAATTTTCTCCAAACCAAAGAAACAGGTGTATTTTCCATGAGTTGACTGTAGTAACCTTTAATGTTGCAATCACTTTTTTCAGTAATAGATGCTCAAATGAATCTTGGGTAAAGTTTTAAAATACCATGAAGTGACTGAATACACACAATGTATTAAAACATATAATCAGAAACTGCATCTCAAGCAGGAAATAAAAAAAATTATCTGTTTTATCAAAGATTCAAAATAGAAGGGAAATTTATATTGAAGCAGCTTTCATCTTTTTTCTTTTCCTTGACCTTATCTATATTAGAAAATATTTGATCTCCTTTCTTCTGCTGATTTTCACCAATATAGCTAGCTGTTCACCTTAAATTTAAAGTCTCTTATGTTGCATTTAGATTTTAGAATTTTTTCAGAATTATTATGTGGGAAAGGAAGCTCCTTAAAGGCAATCTATCCTGTGAATGAAATATGAGCATAGCTGAAATGCACTTTGATTACTGAAACAGGTTGAAATGAGATTCAATAAAACAGCTTCTCCAGCAAAATCAGTGCAGTGATGAACCAGTGCTTTACCAAAATGATTAAGTCATTGAAGGGAACACTCTCACTGTCTGCTAATTGTCTGATGTGTCTAATTGCTTGTAAATCAAATACTTTCTGTAACAGAGAAAGATTCAAGAAATGCTATTAGATAATTAAAGCATAAAGGTTATGCACAAATGTCAAATCAATAAGGACAGTAAACATGGTTTATCAACTGCACCAAGTATATATTTTCAATTGCAAAATGTAAATAGATTTAGAATGGAAAGGTCTGGTGTAATGATGGATAGGATACACATAACAGTTTAATTAACTCTAGTTTCCTACGTGTTAAAGGTTTCTTCAGTCCACTGGCTTATGTAAGAAACCCTCTTAGGATTTCATTAGCTGCTGCTCAATATGAAGTGCAAGATGCTGTCTAAAGGGGTTACATTTTACTCTGCCTTTCTGTTGAATTAAAAGTCTTATCAAAATACTATCTCTGTTTTTTCTGCAACTCTCCAAGTATTTTAAAGTATCAGCTGAGGATGTTGATTTGGTGTTTTGCTTTTTATTATCAAGAAATAAGTGGCAACAACCTCTAAGAGTGAAACACAAATGCTTTAGTTACACATAACTGATTTCATATGAGGAGACTACTGTGTTGGCTTGATGATTGATGAAAAGTTGCCCCTTAAAATAGGGGCTTATATTGAACTCAGTTCTTCCAATTCTGCTCCCCCTTCTCCCTTTTATTTTTATTTTATTTTTATTTTTATTTATTTATTTTAATTTTTATTTTATTTTATTTTTTTAATTTTTATTTTGGTGGTTTTTATTTTTATTTTTTATCATTTAAAGTATATTTCCACACACCTTTATCTCTGATACATAACATTCACATTCTATTATAGAAGAGTTAATTCATTCAGTCTGAAAGCAAGGATTCTGAAGCTGGGCCTGCCTTTTCTATCTGTGTCTACTAAAGATTTTTTTTTTAATCCCTATGGAAAGAAAAACATAAATTAACTGTATTCAGTTTTGCTTCAGGCAATTAAATTTATCATTAGCAAATAAAAGAATTATTTAACCTTGTACCCTAACAGAATAACTTTTATTTTAGGTTTAGAACAGATAAAACCCCCTTTTTATTTAAAACAAAATACTATCCAGTTTTACATTTTGTATCTTTAAGGCTATAACACAGGAAAACACCATGTCTAACCTCAGCTAATAAAGATCTTCTTGCTTACAGAAGAAGGCTTCAATAATGCTCATTAACACCATTTTCTAGTGTTCCTATGGGAAATGTTATCAAGCTTTTTGTTAAGGACTTTTTAGTTTAAACTGGCAATTGCTGACCTGCCATGTACATAGGAAATGATGAGCAAGTGTATTTTGATTCTGTAATGTCATTTTGGTTCAGGATGAATATATGACAACTGTATTTTATATGTGTTGAAAATTACTTTCAGAAACATTCACTGTCAATGCATTTTAAACCTACTCTTTTAAGATACTTCTCTGTGGCCCCAGACTGAGTCAGACATGCATGACTACCCTTATAAACAATGATTTAGAGGAAGAAATTCAACACTCAAGATTTTCTGCTTCCATTTCTCAATAATTTTGTGCTTTTCTTGCCTTCTTTCGCATTATCAGTCATCCATGTCCCAAGGGAAATACTACAGGCTTGAGGTTAAATTAAGGTTCTATCTCCAGTGATTGTCTTCAGCAAACCCTGCATGTTCCTAAATGAACCTTATCTGCATTGAATGTAGCCTTAAATGCCAAGGGACAAAAGGGACAGCTTTCTTCCTTGTTGACGAGGGTGCTAAGATTAATATAAGATAGTGTTAGAAGTAACTGAGCCTAAAAATAAATTGTACATATATTAACCTATTAATCAAAACCTTGCTCTGAGTTAGAGATTAGTTTAGGAAAAACATTACCAGCCCTCATCTGTTACCAGAGAGAAAAACAATGGTTATTCCTACATCTGTCTTATTTAGTTTTCTTAATTAAAAAATCAAGTCTTTTTGTGTGCTACATGTGAGACACCGTAACTCTTACTTCTAGACATAACCCAAGGAGGTCCCTAGCTCAAAAGATGGCATTATGTCAGTTGATCAAATAAAAGCAGTCCAAAACAATAAATTAATTTAATTGGTGGCTTTCCCTAGCTGCTTTGAGTTAAGGTGATAGAAAACTAGATTCCTAGCAATTCTATAGTTGTGTATGTGCTGAATGGCACAGGCTAAGTGTCAGGTTATTACTGGGGTGAACAACATTGCAAGGAATGGATTTGCATCATTTTAATAGGAAGTGCTTTTAAAGAGCTGTGGGTATGTGGCTAACCACAAGATAGGTAGGAGTGTCCTTCAGGTCTGTTGCTCCACATGCCCATAAAGGTGGATTTGTGATGGGTGACAGAGATTTCTGGGGAGAAGGATACTTACCAGGGCTGAGCTGTGGCAACAGCATCTTTCTGACTTGCTCCTCAGCGAGTCATCTTTTTCTTCTCGCTGGAAAATAGGCACAGGATGAACCATTTCCAGCCATCACTCTAAGTGAATGATGCATGTCAGGTGTGGACCCTGAAGGATGAGAATAAAAGGATAAAATCCTCTGTATTTTAACAAAGGATTTACTTGTTTAGTTAGAGTTAACAACAAAATTACAAAGTTTCAGACACAACAATCAAATCCAAACCATATAATTGCTGACCTACAAGATGAGTTTGAAATTAAGATTGATACAATGCCACATTTTGACTCAAGCTAAACTGTTTATTTCTAAATAAATAAGCCTTCATAATTTAGAAGATACCACAGAATTAGGCAACGATTGAGGTCGGAAGGAACCTGTGTAGGTCATCTCTTTCAACCCTGTCGTGATCCGAGTTATTATTTTAATATTTTGTTTAGAGGAAATCTCAGCCTCTGCTCCAGAGACAATGCACAGAATTGCAGGCTAACACGTGTTGAAACTTAAACAAGTTACAAGGATTTATTTTTTAGGGAAGGCACAAAGAATTAAGGGTTAAGGGGAACCGGTAGAGAAGAGGCCAGTTCGTTACCACGTCGCTGTAGCAGGGTGAAGGAAAAAAAACGCTGCGCCGTTTTATTTCTCAGGGCAAGTCCCTCTGCAAATTCTCTGACTTCCATGATTTCGGTCCGTGGCTACTGCTGGTTCATGCGTGGCTTTCTCCATGGTGTGGGCTGGCAGGCAGGCTGGAAGACAGGCTCCAGGCAGGCTTCTGGCAGGCTTCTTTTCAGGGGTATTTTTATAATGAAAAATGGGGAGCGAGCCCCCCCCTTTGCCTCCTCATGCGAGTTACTGGTAAACTGTTTTTTCCGGAGGAGCATTCTTCCGAGACAAGTTATCAGTCGATTTAGATATGTTAATTTTCTATTGTCTAGCCCAAAATTCCAGGCACCAGCAGACTGGTTTGCCTGTTTACCGTCTTTGGATATGTAAATGTGTTTGACATGTAAGCTTAAGGAAAAAACTTACTCAAGAATCAATTATTTTTTAAAACGTTCACATCAAACCCCCAAGCTCAAGTGGATCCATCAAAACCAGTTTCCCAGAAACATGTCTGGCATTTGAATGTCTTCAAGAATGGAAATTTCAGCATCTCTCTAGGAAATTTGTACAAGTGCATAGTTGCAGTGTTTCTGCAACTAGTGAAAGTGTGAAATAGTGAAAGTGCTTCTTGTTTTTCAGAGGGAACCTCCTGTGTTTCATTTGGCCTTCAGTGCTTCTGGTCCTGTCACTCTGTGTACCTCTGAAAAGAGCCTGGGTCCATCGTGCTTGCCTTTTCCCTTTAGGTGTACATTGAAAAGATCCTCATGAACCTTCTCTTCTCCAGAACAATTGCAACTCCCTTGCCCTTTCCTTGTAGGAGAGATACCCCAGTCCCTTCAACATCTCTGTGCCCCTTTCCTGGACTCTTACCAGCCTGTTCAGGGCTCTCTTGTAGTAGAGAGCACAGTATGGGTGATGTAAACACTTTGAAAAAAATCTGATTCTTGAGCAAGGATCATTTAGTTTTTTACTTAAGATCACATATCAAACACATTTACATATCTAAAGACTGTAAACAGGAAGGCAAGTCTCCTGGCACCTGGCATTTTGGGCTAGACGTCACGAAATTAGCATATCTAAAACAAACTGATAACTTGTCTCTGGAAGAATGCTCCGCTCCGAAAAAATCGGTTTATCAGTAATTCGCACAAGGGAGAAAAAAAAGGCTGTCCCACTCCCCTTTTTCATTACAAAAATACCCCTGAAAGAACCGAAAAGCAGTCTGCCTGCATCGGTGAACCAGCAGCACGGAGCAACCACGTGGAAGCCGCTCCTGTGACTCAGCCAGCCCCGGCGCAGAGCGACAAAAAGCGGCGAAGCACTTGTCAGCTGTAACAGCGGTGTGGTAAAACTACTCCTACCCCTCCCCCGTCTCTTTACCCTTTTTATTTCAGTAATATCATGTTTTCCCTTCTCTAAAAATAAATACTTGTAACTTGTTTAAGTTTCAAACGTGTTAGCTTGCAATTTCTATGCGTCGTCTCTGAAGCAGAGGCTGAGATTTCCTCATAAACAAAATATTAAAATAATAACATGGATCACGACAGAAATTGGCGTCACGGAGAGGATACTATTGAGGAAAAATCAGAGCCTGCTCTTAGACTAACACCTGAATTGCAAACTAACTCTTAAGGAAATTTTAAAACAATTTAAATGGAGTCTATCATGGGAAACAGCATTTCCGCTGTGGCCACACCAGTATTGAGTAGAAGGGGAGAATCACCTATGTCCTCACCTGCTGGCAGCACACTTCCTAATTCAGCCCAGGATGCCACTTTCCTTCTTAGCAGCAACAGGGCACATTACTGGATTGTGTTCAACTTGGTGTCCATCAGGACACTCAGCTCTTATTTTGCTGAGCTGCTTTCCTGCTGAGTGGCCCCCAGCATACACCAGTTTCCCCACATGGGAAACTTTGCACTTCTTGTTGAACTCTGTACCATTTATCATCCCCCCTCTGGGCCCTGCTGCTTAGTCAGTTTCCATCAACCCCATTGCTTATCCAACCTGTGCTTCAAGAACTTCTCAGTAAAGATGTAATGAGAGACATAAGCCCCACTGAGGTCTGGGCAGACAATATCCACTGCTCTTCCTTTTATTGGGTCAGTCACTTCATCTTAGGAGTTTAACAAGTTGGGCAAGCATGAGTCCCCCTTGTTGAAATCATACTGACTACTCCTGATCATTTTCTTGTTATTCATGTGCCTGGAAATGGTTTCCAAAGTTAGCTGCTCCAGTGTCTTTTCCAGGTATCACAGTCACACTGGCCAGTCTGTAGTTCCCTGAGTTCTCCTCTGTAGCCTTCTGGAAGACAGGAGTGACATTGTCTTCCTACAGCCTTCAGGCACATCTCCCAGTCAGCATGACTGATCAAAGATCAAATAGAAAGTGACTTCACAATGACATCTGTGAACTCCTTCAGCACTCAGGACCCAGTTTGCTGAAGTATTATCCAACCTTATGTGTTTCTGCCAAGGGAACCATTTACTTTGTAAATGGTGATTTTTAAAAACTTGCAATAAACAACTGTTTTTTTATATACAGAAAGGAATTTCTATGCTCCCCAATATACTCTTATTGAAATGTTGCAATGCAAACATCTGCATTTTAAATGTTTGATTCTTTCAGAAATAAGAATTATGCCTTTTTGTCCACCTGAAAGCTTACCTTGAGGGTAAATATCTATAAAGAAAATCATGAGTATTTTTGAAGAATGGCTTGGGTTTCTCCAGTCATCTTAAAGATATGTGTTTTAAGAGCAGGGAAAAAAAAAAGGTCTGTGCATGTAGAGGTCTAAAAAAAGAACTTTCCAAAGCGTTGCACTATCTGGGTTTTCTACTTTACATACTCATCCATCCTTTCTTTGTGTAGATTACATCTATCTTTTTAGTTCCACTTTATCAGTGCAAATATTACTTTCCCATTTACCATCTTTTTCTCATGATTTAATGTTGAATGTGTGACTCATATTTGCAATCTTGTCACTATAGAATTTAGTGCAGGAATATCTATAGGAGCTTGACTTGCACAAGAGCTGATTTATTTGAGGCTTCTTGGGTCTTTTTTTCCCTGTGGATGAGAAGAAATAACTATTTTTTTACTCCCAGTAAAATAATCAGAATGATCTGTGCTGATGTATTTGAATAGAGTTTCAGACCAATAACCGCATTTAGCAGGAAAAAAAAAAAGCAAGCATATTTGAAAAGAAATTACATATGAATACTTTAACATATGCTACACACATTTTCCTTTTTATGATCATATTGCCACCCTCCAGTAAGTGATAGCAGAAGCTGGGACATGGCAAGCTCTTCTCTTTCTGGAGAAATTAGTGCTGCTGAGACAGGATGCTCTTTTACTAAGAGTTAGCTTGAGAAGTGTGTGTGCTTGTCATTTGGCAAACATGACTGTTTGACTGTAACCGAGCACCTGATGCTGGGAGAACAAGTTCAGCCAGAAGATTAAAATGAACAACAAACTACCATGCTCTTCCCAAGGCCTGTGATTCAAAAAAATAACAATGGCTTGATATATTTTTGTAAATCAGAGATTGCTCACTTGTCTAGTAAAACAACTTGTAGCACAATGTGTGACAGTGCCACCAGGTGCTCCCTGCAATAGCAATGTATTCAGGCAGATGTATCTTAATTGAAGTAATCCATCTCAATCAACTGAGCTAAACAACTCAAAGATGTGTCATGAAATTATGTGGTAAAAATTCCTCAGCCTTTTCCCCCTGTATGCTTGCATGTTTTCACAGATATGCGGAGTAGAGTATACTTTTCATTCAATCAATAATTAATTAATTAATTCCTAGGACTAAAACAGAGAAGATCTTGTCAACATAATGGGTTTTATTAAAACAATTAACAAAATTTTCTCATGATAATTCTTTGTAATGTATGGAGCTGCAGAAACACATTAACTATATTTAAATTCATATGAGGTCTTATTCTCATAATATAATCTGTCACTTTTACAATTGCCATCTATGTTATAACAGCAGCATTATGAAGACAGGCTGGGAGAGTTGGGGTTGCTCAGCTTTGAGAAGAGCTGGCTTTTGGAAGAAATTATAGTTGTTCCACCATCTGAGGGGGGCCTACAGGAATGTTGAAGAGGGAATTTTCACAGAGAATTGGATGACAAGAAAAGGGGTAATGGTTTTAAACAGAAAAAGGATATCTTTTAAGAAGAAATTCTTCTCTGTGAGGATGCTGAGATTCTGGAACAGGTTACCCAGAGGAGTTGTGGATGCCCTCTCCTTGGAAGTGTTCAAGAACAGGCTGGGTGGGGCTACGAGCAATCTGGTCTAGTGGGAGGTCTCTCTGTACCATGTTGGGAGTTGGATCTTTCAGGTCACTTCTAGCCCAAACCATTCTATAATTCTATGAATAACAGCTTCTTTAAGAAAAATAGCTACTTTCTTATTCCTTGACTCTTTCTTAAGAATCCATGTGCAGCCACATATTTCTTTACAATTTTCTGAGGTTCTCAGAAGTGTTCTTTTAAAACACATTATACTGGAAGAAAGATGGTTTTTTATGTGTTTTTCAGTTTCATTGCTCTCCATGAACAAAAGTAGATTTTCCATCTCTATGCCCAACCCCTCTGTTTAAAGTACTTGCTGGTTTTGCAGCCACAAACTTTATTGACTTGCTCATTACAGTAAAGTAAACTGCAATATGATCATTCAAAGAGTGCTGCTTGTGAAGGTGGAAGTGTCAGAGTGTGAATAGATCCACCTGATTCCCTGATGCTCTGTGCAGGATATTGCTTTACTTCCACTTGTTGCCAAGACTTCTATCTCTGTAGCACAGACCTTACAAAAACATGATAAACTTATCTTGATAAGAATGATGCTGTCTGTAGTCTCAGTGTATTTCAAAGCATCATTCAAAGCATGGTAGTTTTTGGTTAGGAATAGTTAATATACTTAGATGCATCCTGCTCTGTGCCTGCCTGTGGGGCTGCTTAACAAAAATGATGTGTAACAGATATTTTTTCTCCATCAGCTTGGTGGGTTTTATGATGAAGTAATCTGGTTATCAGTTTTGAGATTTTTGGAAGGACTGGAAACGTATTTTGAGGTCCTATTACAGAACTGAAAATCTCAAATAGTTACTGGATTTGGCTAGCAGAACTGCTGAGATCTGACAAGATTTTTTGTGAAGAAACAAGCCTTTGTCTTGCTTAAATTAAAGAAATATAAAATAGTGACAAGCATCCATCTTCACCTCTCATTGAGGATTTTTTATTTTATTTCAATATACTCAGGAAATTTGTTTAAAAAACCAAAACATTTCGTATAAGGCCTTCTATGCTTACCATTCAATGTGGGTTTTTTGTTCTGCTACATGTTTTTACTGCAGTATACTCTATATTAATATTTTCAACACCAAACACAGAAAACTTCTCTCTCAGTCAATCAATCAATTCTAATTGAAGAAAAGAATTATTTTTCATTGGTGATTTTACATTATTCATGTAAAACTTCCATAAAAATGTGATGTCCAAGACTGCTACTCTATCCATTTTGCCTTAAAGATTATGAGTGAAATTGAACAAATTGAGATTCTGTGCTTGGCAAAAAAAAAATCCCTGGGGCAAGAAAATGCCTTTCAGACAATATTTTTTTGATTCTAAAATATACTTCTGACAAGAAGTAGAAATATGACTGTTTTTTAGAAATGTGGGAGACCAGCATTAGCCCACCAGCTAGCTGTGATGAATGTTTGATGCAGTTGTGGTAATGTACAAAAATATTAACTGTCAAAACTTGAACAAAGCTGTTGTTGTGAAGTAATTTAAAAAGACGCAGAGTTATTTCCAAGTCACCTCACGCATTTGGAAAAGGAAAGGTTAACAAATCATTATAATTAGTATGTTCGTTTTTAGCATATTTGCATTTTCCAGCTATGAATAGTTTTCTAATTCCACATAAATTAGAGCTTCAAAGCAACTGATGCATGAGTAATTTCTCTCCCTGAAGAAATTGAAACTAGGCTCTCTCTCAGGGATTTTAGAAACATGAAATTTCTTCCATATTATGTCAGGGATAGTACAACTGCCTATTTCAATCTGAAAGTCACTAGTTTAGGTATAATTTTAACAGACACATTCTAGCAAATGGTATTAGCAAATGCAGTGCATGTTAATTTTTAAGCTGTGTTTGCCAAATGTTAAGAGAGAAACATCCAAGAAGATACTGCCTGACTCATGAAGGAAGTGAAGATGTTCCAAATATGTATTCCGGAAATAGCTTATGCAGCTTTGTCAATGAAATCAGTTTGAATTAGATCCGTTTGACTATTCTATGGTCCTAAGGTAGAAGAATAAGTGTATACCTGTGTCTCTCCAGAGGCTTTCACTTTTGTTTTCTTTTGAAGCTTATTATGCAGCTGATAGGATAACTTTTACAGCGACTGCACAAAATACAGTTATGTTTGTGGATGTGAACGCTGTGTCCACTTTTGCATGTTTAGTTCATAAAGACTTTGACTCGGTTGTTTTTAATAAGACCATGAGCACTAAAGGATGGTTCCTCTGTGGTTTGAAAGAAGCAATCTTTATGTTTGGGTTATTTGGTTGGTGTTATATGTGCTCTTTCATTTCTTAATGTGTCCGGAGCCACATGAAGATTAAATGCAACCAAACCTTTTGAAGATTATAATGGAAAATTATTAATACTTTACTCTGAGACAGGATTCTGTGATCTCTAGTGTTTATATGTATTGCATATTAACATTTAATATTCCATTGACTAGAAAGTATTTTTTCTGTTTAAAAGCTATAATTGTGTTACAATATTTATCTGCAATGAGGATTGTCTAGGAAGCTCTGAACAGGAATGGAAAATGCCTTATGTAGCTCCTCCATATGCTGTCAGAAGGACTGTGAAGATTAAATCACTAAATGATATTGAGATTGTTTCCTATATGTAGCAAAAAATCAGCTGCAGTTCTTAAAAAATCTATTTCTTTCTGCCTGTTCTCTTTCCTGCCCTCTCCACTTTCTACAATGTCACTTTCAGCTACTGAAGTCTTTCATGCAGAGCTTTTTATATCTCTGATTAGGTTACAGGTTTGCCCAATAAAACACTTGAGAAAACTTTGATTTTTTAAAGTTTTACTTGCGCAGTTCTTATATGCCTGTTGTTACTTGCATGACATCTTTGGTTTTTTAAGTGTGTGTTTGCATTTAAGTGTGCTTTGTAAGTGTACTTCACTGCCTGTCTCAACTTGTAGGGGAGAATAAATTTCAAATTATTCCTGGCCTGCAGGTATTTAGAATAAAAAACTCCACTAGTTTTAGTTCTCTTATATATCTACTAATTTTCTTGCATACCTTGGTAGGAATTGAAAACTGAATTTCTTCTGGGACCAATAATGACAACATGTAGGTATTAAAGCAGGACAAAGATCTGCATCAAGAATATAGTTAATACTGTTAACCAAGTTGCTACGGCATTCTTTGTTCTAAAAACATTCCTCTCTGGTAATGTTTAACTTAATTTAATCCTAAATACAACAGCTATAAAGCATATGGAGTATGACAGCAGAGAAAATAGGTACTCTTAGTACAATTTTTCAGCTTTTTTTGGTCTTAGAATATATTTTAAATTTTTCATCAAAAGTACAATAGAATAAATATTTGTATAAATAAAAATATTAAGTATAAATACCTAATTTGTTTATTTGAAAATATTACTGAGAAATTTTATGACACATTTTGGAAGCATGTATACATATATTTAGGTTTGTAATGACTTTTACTACAATATGCGCTTTGAGAGACTTGGTGCCTCAAGGAATTGGAAGTAGGCAACAAACATTTTTCCATTACTGAATGTCTGGAAATAA
This sequence comes from Florisuga fusca, assembly GCA_038090715.1. Lineage (NCBI taxonomy): Eukaryota > Metazoa > Chordata > Aves > Apodiformes > Trochilidae > Florisuga > Florisuga fusca. The sequence continues at coordinate 15,894,801 of JAAWXA010000006.1, read as the reverse complement.
TTTTTTACCAGTCTAGCTCTGAATCAAAACCTGTTCATATTCTGAAACTGTGGACAGATGTGGGATGCAGGTTGACATCAGAGACAAATAACCGTAACTGCTGTTCCTTCTAATGTCACTCTCTGTCCATGGAGAACAGGGCTGAAATTATTAAGTGGAAAGTGGAAAATGAATCTGTGCTAATAAGTGACTTGAATTTAATAGCTACTGGGTTTTGTGTTCTATAATGCATCATGTACAAATACATCTGGCCCTGTGAGTAGCTGTTGACTCCTAAATGCAAGCATGAAATTTCAGAGACCAGTTATCACCAGAACAGGTTTTCTCAGCCGCAAATATCAGACGCCTGTTGCTCTTCTGGTCAGTTCTTTCTGTTCAAACAACTTGTATGCATTCAGTAGCTGTAGGAAAATTCAGCAACTTAAAGAAATATATTGATCTTATTAAAAAACCTTATAGCTTTTTATTTGGATGGATTATATAAAGGAGCTGAAAAATTCACTTTATCTTAAATTCATAATTTATGTTTTCCCTAGAGCATTCTTTTAATCACACTTCACTTTGCTGTCGCTAAAATCCATAATTTTCAGAGACAGATAAGAATTGTGCTGGTTATGATTAGAACATTTCTCATGAAATTGACTTCTCTTGGAAATTTCTGAATGTGAAAATAAAACTGTTCTGCAGCAGGGTCTGCTCTGGAATGGCAGGAGAAACAATTTAATCTGAGTTGCCAACTGAAAAACCTATTTCTGCCATCTGACTCTTCCCTTGTGGTCTGACAGGCCTCAAAGGCTCAGGCATGAAAACCTGCTGCTAAAGGAATAATACAGTGGCATCAAGAGGGACAAGACTCTCCAGGTGACCTAGCAAGTCCTCTCCAGGACTACAGATAACTGAACTTTCAGCCCTTGGGGCTTCAGTTCTCCTGTGACCTGAGGAAAGGCTTGATTGTTGTTGTCTGATGAAGCTCCTTGCGACCTTTGCCCAGATGATCTTTGCTCATCTTTTCACATGAGGAAGGCAGGTCTTTCTAGTTTCTGCTAGTCATCGAGTTTCAACAAAAAGGGAAAATCTGCTTGTCAGTGGTGCTATGGGAAATACGTGTGTTTTGTTCAGTTCATATTACAATTACAGTGCTAAGTAATGGGTCATTGATGTTGCATGACAGTAAAAGAGTAATGCTTTTGATTATGTTAATGGATACCAGGAAAAGATTTCAAGGAGTACATTCATTTCACCCTATTTTGCTCCCCCACCCACAAATTTCTTTAGTTTCAAGTGAGCCCCCCATAGCACAGAAAAAATTCATAGTTGCAAACACTGAGCCACGAAATATTGGCTAGGAAGTTGGAGGAGTTATTTCATACAAGTACAGAACTGTTTGGGTGTTATGATTAATAAGGAAAATATTTTAAATCGGCATGACAAACTGGTGCAAACGCCTTTTAATGAGATGTATTTAAATTGTTGTACTTGGAGTGAACAAACTAGATTGATGGAATATCCCCGTGTAGACATGCCCTTGTTCTGCTTGCCTCCTTGCTTTGATCTGAGATCAGGGAGTGAGATGAAAGCAGAGCAGAAGAGTGCTCCCTATTGTACCTCTGTAAGTGATCACATCTATCTTCATGTGACGCCATGGCAGCTGAGGCCAGCTCAGGTGGCGGAGTTGATTTCCCACAGTTAAAAATGCAAAAGGACTGCAGGCAAAGAATTTCAATGAAGGGCACTTGATTTTGTAACTTGTTTCCAAGGCTAATCATCAGGCTCTCAGACAACAGACTGAAACTTTTGTGCTGCCTATCCATTTAGCCATGTTTTTGGGTAGTTGAGTTGCATTGAGACAATGTGTGAAGATGTAGATCCCCAGTTCATTTCACGGTACAAGGCATGGTCTTTTAGTGGCATATGCAAATTAAGAGTAGTTTCTTAAAATTAATGTAACTCTTTTGACATAAAAGAGAGAAAATAAGCAATTTAGTGTAACTGAACATTTTAGTTATTGATCGGATTTATAGGAAAATGAATACACATTGTTTGACACATCTGTGTATAAATAAGAAATTATTCTGTATTTATTTTCTAATAGTATCTAGAAACAAGAGTCAGACTGACAGTGTTAAGCATCATATGGAAAGGATGACTTCATTTAAAGAGCTTACAACACTGACTGCATTTATAGTCATCCAGCTTGGCTAAGCTTTCAGGGATGCAGTGTGATTTGTTTCCACTCAGGATGAAATTTTTTTATTCCCTCATGAATTCAGTGTGGAGGAAATAGTAAAACCTTATTCTGAGTTTCTGTGATATGCTGGAAGCAGTAATGCGTCAGCCTTTGCTGGAAAACAGCAAAATTAAGTCATACTGTTTTGAATAAAACACTGAAATGAACTCTTGTGTTTATAACTTTCATACAAGGAAGCCTTTTTTTCTGTTGTCCCCAGATCAATATTTTTGGTACGCTTGCACAGAAATTAGCTTCATTTTGCATTTGATAAGTTGTTGCTGTAATTTTTTCGTTGTTGATGCAATAACAGGTAGTTACTCTTTGCAATCTTCAACAGTAACCATCTTTCATAACAAGAATCTTTGTCTACTCTAGTAATGTAAATGGAAATAAGACAGCATGTATCATTTTAAATAGATCTTTTATGGCTCATAACTGAATAAGGGTCAAAAGATTCAAGTATGTTATATATTTGTGCAAACAAAATGGTATCAAATTTACTTACCTTTTCTCTAGATTCTCTGTGGGAATTATAGACTGAAGTCTAGAGAGTTTGGGTTTTGTTTAGAAAAGGACTTATTACTATCACAAATGAGTTCCTTCAATTAAGTGACTTGTTTTCCTCTAACTACCATTGATCAAACCTTTCCAAGACAAACCAGCAAGAACTGAATGAGAACTCAATAATCGCAGATTCACAGAATGTTTAGGTTGGAAGGGACCTCGAAGATCATCCAGTCCAACCTTTGTCCAGCACCATAGTCTAACTACTAAACCATGTCCTTAAGGACCAGGTCCAAACACCTTTTAAATACCTCCAGGGATGGTGACTCCACCACTGCCCTGGGCAGGCCATTCCTATGCCTGACAACTCTCTCAGTGAAAAAGGGTTTCCTAACATCTCTCCTAAACCTCCCCTGACACAGCTTCCATCCATTTCCTCTGGTCCTGTCACAGTCCACCAAGGAGCAGAGGCTGTTTCCCTCCTCCCTCCAACCTCCCTTGAGGCAGCTGAAGAGAGCCATGAGGTCTCCTCTCAGCCTCCTCTTCTCCAGACTGAACACCCCCAGCTCCCTCAGCCACTCCTCACAGGACTTGTGCTCCAGGCCCTTCATGAGCTTTGTTGCCCTTCTCTGGACACGCTCCAACACTTCTCTGTCCCTCTTATGGTGAGGTGCCCAGAACTGAACACAGGACTCAAGATGTGGCCTCACCAGAGCTGACTACAGAGGGACAATCACCTCCCTATTCCTGCTGGCCACAGTGTTCCTAGTACAAGCCAGGATGCCATTGGCCTTGGCCACCTGCACACACTGCTGACTCATATGAAGTCAACTGTCAATCAATACACCCAGGTCCCTTTCCAGCTTGCAGCTTTCTAACCACACTTCCCCAGGTCTGTAGCTTACCATGGGGTTGTTATGACCCAGGTGTAAGACCTGGCATTTGGCCTTGTTAAACCTCATACAATTAACCTTGGCCCATTTGTCCAACCAGTCCAGGTCCCGCTGTAAGGCTTCCCTACTCTCCAGCAGATCACCCAGTTTGGTGTCATCTGCAAATTTACTGAGGGTACACTCAATCCCCTCATCCAAATCACTAATGAAGATATTAAAGAGAAAAGGGCCCAGTACTAAACCCTGGGGGACACCACTCGTGACCAGGTGACCAGCCAGATTTAGTTCCATTCACTACCACTCTTTCAGCCTGACCATCCAGCCAATTTTTTATCCAATGCAGGGTATATATATCCAGGCCAAGTGCCATAAGTTTCTGGAGAAGAATGCTGTAGAGACAGTGTCAAAAGCTTTACTAAAGTCCAGACAATGTCCATAGCTCTTCCCTCATTCACTAAGCAAGTCATCTGGCTGTAGAAGGAGATCAGGTTAGTCAGACAGGACTTACCTTTTGTAAACCCATGCTGACTGGGCCTGACCACTTGATTATCTTGTATGTACTGTGTGATGGTACTGAAGATGACTTGCTCCATAACCTTTCCTGGCACTGAGGTCAAACTAGCAGGTCTACAGTTTCCTGGATCATCCTTTTGGCCCATCCAAACAACTGGCACCTCCCCAGTTTGCCAGGAATGTTGATAAATAGTGGAGAGTGGCTTGGTGAGCGCTTCTGCCAGCTCCTTTTGTACCCTCAGGTGGATCCCAGCTGGTCCAACAGACTTGTGCACATCCATGTGGCACCAGAGGGCACTGATCATTTCCTCCCAGACTATGGGGGCTTTCATTCTGCTACCCATCTTGGTCATACAATTCAAGTAGCAGTACCCTCAGGGAGCAATTGGCATTGACAAAGACTGAAAGCAAAATGAGCACTCAGCAGTTCGGCCTTTTCCATGTCATCGGTCACAATCTTCCCTCCCAGATCAAATAGAGGGGGGAGATTCTCCCTAGCTCTTCTTTTGCTGTTTACATATTTCTAGAAACTCTTTCTATTATCTTCAGTGATGCTGGCCAGATTTAGTTCAACACGAGCTTTGGCTTCTCTAATTTTCTTCCTATATATCTTTGCAGTAATTTTGTAATCTTCCCAAGTTGCTTACCCTTCCTTCCGTAGCCATAGGCTTTTTTTTTTTTTTTTTCTGAGTTCTGCCCAAAGCTCCAGTTTAGCCAGGCTAGTCTTGTACCACACTGTCTCGTTTTAAGATGCACAGGTACAGCTTGTTCCTGTGCCTTAAAGATTTCCCTCTTAAGGACTGTCCAGCCCTCCTGGACTCCTTGTCCTTGAGGACTATATCCCAGGGTATACCAACAAGCAATCTCCTAAACTTATCAAAGTCTGCCCTCTGGAACTCCAGGGAGGAAGTTCTGTTGACCTCTCTCCTTACTTCCCCAAGAACTGAAAACTCATCCTGAAAACCCATGGTCACTTTGTCCAAGACAACTGCCAAACTTTACATCTCTCACTCGTCCTTCCCTTTTCATGAACAGTAGATCTAGGGTGAATTTTCCCTAGTTGGCTCAGTCACCAGCTGTGTTAGGAAGTTATCTTCCACATACTCCAAGAATCTCTGGGACTGCTTCCTGTCTGCAGTATTATATTTCCAGCAGACATCTGATAAGCTGAAGTCTCCCACAAGAACAAGAGGAAGCAAATCTGAAACCTCACCCAGCTGCTTATAGAACACTTTATCAATCTCCTCTCCCTGGCTGGGTGGTCTATAACAGACCCCTACTATGATTTCTTCCTTGTTGGCATTCCCTCTGATTCTTATCCATAAGCATTCAACCCCATCATCACCACCATTAACATGCTCAAGACAGTTGAGATCTTCCCTAACATAGAGGACCACACCCCCTCCTCTCCTTCCATGCCTATCCCTTCTGAACAGCCTATAGCCCATGCTACATGCATTAGCATAAATGCATTTTAGCTGCTGTACCTTTCTGCATGGGAGGGGTCAATCCTCTACTTGGAGTTTCTCAGGTCCCAGCAATCACTTGCACTGCTCATCATTGACTGGCTGATCCTAAGCACTGTTCTTTGTACGGCAATAGTTGATGGTCATTAGTTAAAATCCTCAATATAATCTGAATTGAAGGAATTCCCTTTTTTGTACTGAATTAAATACTATTTTGAGCCCTGAAGTGTAAAGGAAAATCTTAAACAGCCTATTTTTCTTATTTTCTATTTGACCAGTTAGAGTCCATCCACAAGAAGAGGTGAAGGACATTAATTCTGCTTGACTTTGGCAATGGATTTTTCTCAAAACACTTAAATATTAGTTTTTGTCTTCTGGAGATCTAGTCCTGTGGCTACAAGAGCTGTCACTAGTTACTGCAGTTGTGAAAGCTGATTCTGAGTTTGCATGAGAATCAATGGCTTCCTACTCAGGCATTTCAGCATTTGTACTAATTTAGTGCTTTACACTGAACAGACATTTGGATTTCTGAAAGTGGGCAGCACTAGGGAAAAGGTGAACTTTCCTTTATTCACTGGAAGACAGATGGAATGGAGGCAACCAACGAAATTAGCTGTCTCCCTGGAGGCTATGGAAAATAATCTCTATTGTAGTTCAGAGCTGAACTTTCATGAGCATAGACAGACAATTGGATGAAATTAGGCTGAATTATGGGTGGGTAGGTAGTTTAGTAAGATGGACTACTGCCCACTGGGGAGGATTTTGGAGCTGGGAAAAAATGATCTCTGAAAATGATAATGGATGCAAAGATATCCGTTTATCTTTGACTGAGATAACTTTGCAAGATTTTGGCCTTCCTTTAATTTCTGAGCATCAGATTTCTCTACAAAACCAAAGGAGAAAAGCAAATAAAATAATAAAAAAATTATTATATGTAATTGAATTTCTAAGTAACACAAACCAGTCAGTTTTATGTAATTTACCTATTTCTAATATGAATTCTGTTATTTAAAATATATAGAATTTGCAATATTTATGTAGAAATATAGGACCGCTAACACAAGTAATTCTAAATAATAGCCTAACATAATTCAATTATAGCATACTATAATATAATCTGTCTCATTGAAATTCAACAGATATTTAGCTCAGATGGAAGAGGACTTATTTTCAGCCTTATTCGCAATGAATTTTCAGGTAGATTACATATAGCAAGCAAAAATTAAATTAAATAGAAGATACTTTTAGAGTTACAGTACTGAAAATATTTGAGTGGCAGCATTTGTATATTTTTATTTTATTGTGTCATTATGCTACAATCCAAGCTATTATTTTATATTTTGATTGTAAGTAAATTACAAAGATTTATTTTGGGGAAAGGAGACAATAACACCACCTTTAAAAGAAAAAACAAGTTTAGAAGAGGAGAGATTTTACATAAATTAGTCACTTGGGGGAGAGAGTTAAAAAAAGAAAGAGAGTTAAAAAAACAAGAGAGCAACTCAGTCCTGGCCCTGGTCTCTGGCTGGGGGGTGGTGGTGGCGTAGGAGCCGCTGTTTCTGCTTGGCTGATGTTCTCCACTTTTTTCCTGCTGGTGCTGTCCCATAGCTGAAGCCAAAGTGGTGAGAGAAGAAGGGTGGGGGAAAGAGAGAGCCAGCATTTTCTCTTTTCTCTTTGAGTTTTTATACAGCAAAAAGGGTTCTGTCTTTTCATAAATCACTGGCACACACTGGCAAAGATTTTCCATCCCAAGAACTTGTCTTTAAATTATTGGAATCCTTCAGTCCTTGTTACCTTGCTAAATTTATTATCAATGTCTTGACAGTGTACCAGGAGACCATCTGATTAGCATTCTTGTTTTTAGGTGCCTGCCAGGCATGATACAATACAGAAGCTAGTTAAGTTTGGAGTAAAATACTGTTAATTGAGAATATTAATTAACAGAGTAGAAAAAATGCTGATTCAAGAGATATATTTCATATTTTCAAAGTGGTTTACATCATTTCATCCCATGGCAGTTGAGTCAGCATTTTTATATGTGTGTGTGTATATATATATATATATATATATATACATATATCCCATTTGGTGTGGTTATTTTGTGTAGTGTGTCTCTTTTGGAGTCTGTGCTTTTTTAGCAGGCTGGTTCCATCTCCAAGGTTTCCATTAAGGAGCAACTGGGAACCATGCCCTGCCTGGCAACAGTTCTTCCCACTGCATGTCTTTCCTGGCTCAAAAGCCAGAGTATTTTTAATGTGTGTTTTTTGGGAGGCGTGAACTGTCTGTTGTACCACACATCGTATTTACCTCACCATATCACGTCACCTCACCCTCTGGGTTTTGAGGCGAGGGAAGTGTGTTTTTGGGATAAACATATATATGTATATTTTGTTTATTATCGGGGTGGTGGTTTTTGTGTTTTTTGTTTTTTGCTTTTTTTGTCTTTTTTCCTTGCACCAGCATTGGGAAGTTTTTGCAACAATGTATCTAGATATATTACAGACATGTAAAGTCTAAAAGGTAGCAGAGAGAATATATTAAAAGTTACAAAGTATCAATTTAATATGAATGAGGCATGTGCATATACAAAGCAATTGTCTCAGTGACATTTACAACGTGTAGAAAGAAAAGTAAAATATTGACATTTACAGAATCTTGGCAATTAATTTAGAAGGAGAAAATGCTGGTTATACATGAGAACTAATAACAATAGCAACAGGAGTATAAATGATAAGAATGATAAAAATTATTATAAAATAAGATAAAATAAAATAATCACAAACATAGCATAGGTTCATTTCATGCATATACAAATTACATCTGATATTACACCACCAATAAAATGTATTACATTTAACCGCAATCCAGGATCAATCATAAATGAAATCATGGTGTTATAAATTACTTTGCCTAGGATAAAGAGGTGGCTAGCCTCCCAGCCGTCAGTAAGTAATTTCTTCCAGTGTCAGTTTCAGAGTAGCCAAGTTCAAGACTGTACACTGGGGGTGTATCTCCTAGGATTACTGAAGTCTGCAGTCACATTAATTCATCCTCATTCTGTCCCAACACACAAAACCTAATTACACAAATGACCAAAAAGAAAACATTGGTTTACAGTACACAGGAAAAATGAGAACTTAAACCTTATTCCACACAAATTATTCAGTTTGTGATAATTTTGTGCTGTTCATCAGTCATGCCAGTTTCCACCCATGTGTTTGAATTCAGTGGATTTTGCAAAATGAGTTTAATTCTACCTGTGTTAGGTGAATTCACACAAACAGCTTAGCCAGGCTGCAGAATCCCTCTGAAGTTTCTGGAAGGTTTCTTATCAGTGTTGTTATCTTGATTAGGCAACAGGGGAAAGAATGCTGCCATTCTGGGACACCTGTTCACACCCCACCTTTTATTGACCATGGCAATTGAGTGTCTCATCCCATTTACCTTCCTGAGATCTAATGAGTTTTTAAAGTAACCCATTTGTTCATTCAACAACGTCATTTGCCTATGGATGATAGGGAATATGAAATATCCAGTTAATATTTTCACTTTTTGCCCATTGCTGGACCAGGTGGGAAGTGAAATGAGTACCATTATCAGATTGAATACCGCTGGGTTTAGGCAAAGTTCCAAAAACCTTTTTCAGGAAAGAAACAGTATTTTCCCCAAGTGCTTTTTCATAAGCTTCAGCACAAGTTAACCCAGAGATAACTTCTACAATTACAATAACATGCTGTTTATTTCCTGACCTTCAGAAGGGTCCTTTATAATCTATTTGCCCAGTAGATCATAATGTTTTACCATCTCTGAGATGTAAATTGTCAGCAGTCAAAGCACGTTCTCCCAAACAAATTTTACACAAATCACATGAGGAAATTATGCTTTTACATTGTTCTTGTGATACAGATCAACCATGAGATTGTGCTTCTTTATACAAATCAAAAATGCCCGAATGACCTCTTTTGCAACGAAGACATTTTAGTAATTTTCCCCATTCTGGGATTTCACCTTGACTGAGAGCATCTCTGATTTCAATTACATTAATTCTTGCCAATTCATCAACTTGGTTATTATATTTGCTTGCTTCGTGTTTTAAATTAGATTGGTGAGAAGGTACCCATCCTACATGAAACTTAGGATTTTGCTTAGCAATTTATAGCATTTCCCACCACTTCTTTGTATACAATGCAGGCACTTTATAAATTTCCCAGCTTTTATTTTCCAAAAATGTCATCCATTCTACACAGCCTTTAAAGACGTTAGTAGAATCTGTATAGATATATACAGGTTCTTTGGTGGCTTTTTCTTTTATGAATACGTTCAAAACAGCAAAATCCAGTTTACCTGCTTGCATGCTTCCTTTATCTTGATTTATTATTTGTTCACCTGTGGAAGGTTTAATTGCAGCAGACTTAACAAAACATGCTTTTCCTTCCCTTTAGGAAGAAGAATCTATGAACCAGGCTGCATTCATATCACTGCTGTACTCTGGGGCTTCTTTAATAGAGCTAGGAGTTTTCATTATTAAATCTTTTTCATTTGTAGATTCAATTGGTTCCTGTATTTTCAATTGTTTATCTGGGACTTCTTCAATTCAGAAAAGTTCAGAAAAATATTCAGTTTGGATATACAATTTTCTAATTGTTCCCTTCTGAGAAATTCCTTCAGGAGGTGGCTTTCTGGACAGTACCTGGTTAATAACCTTAAAAGGCCCTTGCAGGATTACCTTTTGTTTTTTAATAACTTGCTTATCTCCTTAAGTGCAGTGCTGACTGTGAGCAGACCCTTTTCCAGGACTGAATACCTCTTCTCTGAGTCCTTTGACAATTGAGAATAAAAAGTCTTGTGGCTCCAGCTGGACGCCGTTGCCAAAAGTGATATGATAAATAACTCAAGGAAAACCCCCATTCTATTGTTATTGGGTCCTCTGGGTGAAGAGGTCCAAGGGTTTGAAAGGTCTGTGCCTCTAGGAGTAAGAGTTTTAATGCCTCATTATGATTTTGATTCCATTCCCTGCGTTGGTGTTTCTTTAACAAGTCGTATAATGGCCTAGCAATGATCGAGAGGTGAGGTATGTGCTTTCACCAATATTGCAAAATTTCCACAATTTCTTGTAATTCCTTTTTATTTGTGGGTGCCCTTATTTCTTCTAGGTGAGAGAGAGTATCATTGGGGATATTCCATGTCCTGCCTTTCCATTTGATTACTAGAAATTTTGTTTCTTGGGAAGGAGGCTGCCTTTCCTCCTCAAGAATTTCTATTTGCAAGCTCATTAAGTGCCCAATTATGGCATCATAAGCTGCTCTCACTGCTTGCTCATTTTGACCACCTATCAATACATCACCAATGTATTGATAGATTTTTACATTTGGATTGTTTTTTATTTCTGGAATATTTTCCAGCTCATGTGCAAGAGCATGGTGGGCAAGTGTGGGAGAATGTTTGTAGCCCTGAGGCAACATTGTGAAAGTGTACTGTATTCCATCCCAAGTAAAAGAAAAATATTTTTGATCCTCAGAATCAATAGGAATTTGAAAAAACGTATCTTTCATATCAAGAGAAGCAAGCACAGGGTGTGCTGCTTCCGGTATTTCTAGCAGTAGATCTGTAACGTTTGGAACATCTGCAATTAATTTCTCAGTACCAGCATTCAATTTTCTATAATCTACAGTCATTCTCCACTTACCATTTGGTTTTCTTATGGGCCAAATCGGGGAACTGCAAGGCGAATGGCAAGGCACAATGATACCTCTTTGTTTCAGGTCAGAAATTACTTCTCTGATACCCTCTTTTGCTGCTACAGGAATAGGATACAGTCTTGGGAGGTTCTATTCTGATGATTATTATTACTTCTTTGTCTGCTCCCCTATTTACAACTGTCCATTCACCCCATGATTTCTCCTGCTGGTGAGGAGGAATATGGGGAGGCATGGCAGCTGCACCGGCATAAATCAATTTTTAATTATCGTTATTGTTTGCTAGGGTTTGAAGGATTTTTACAGATGTACAATTTACTTCAGGTGCCACATATTTGCTTCCAAATTCTGTCAATTCTGTAAGCAGATCAGACCAAGTGTAGTCTGTGCCTAATAGTGAATTTTCATTTGAATTTTCAATTCTAGCCTTGATCTGTAGGGCTAGATTTTGCAGTTGTTCAGGTAGCCCTTAGAGGAGAATATCCATTATTTCAGATCTTACCGTTAGCATAAGTGGGTCATCCTGGTTAATTATTAGAGCATGGTCATGTATCATCTGGATCACACTGGCTTTGTGAACATTGTCCATTAGCTGGGTGAGACCGCCCCTCAATATGTGGGGTACTCCCCTTCCTGTGAGGTTCTCCCCCTGCTATGGGGTTGGTGAAGCCAACATTATAAGTGACTCATTGTGTCAGGGACCATGGAGCTCTGGAATTGCCAGTAGTTAACATAACCCCAGGACCCCACTGGCCTGAGGCTTCTTTTTCTGATAATATGGGATCTCCACCGGAAGATGAAACCCTTACTATATAATCTTTATCAATTTCCAAGGGTAATCTGCCAAACTGTCCTTTCAACTGTGTCAACTCCAGAGGAGAGTGTGGAATTTCTTTATGGGTAATTTGTTCTCATCCTGTACCTAGTTCATATGTATGTTCTGCTCTTATTACAGGATTCAGGTGTCCCTGTGGTATAGGTCTCCTCTCATCTTCTGAATTATCAGAAGAATCATGGTAGGAGGAATACTGGATAGAGGTCTTCTTGCTCATTGCATCAAGCTAATGGACCTTTTTCTTCAATTTATCAAATCTCTTAGCCCCAGATTTTATAAAGGTGCTGACCAAATGGCCTAATTCTGCCCTTTCTCCCTCAAGCGGGTTAGCAGCCAGTGGGTGGCTATGTGTCTGGGTGTTGACAGCTTATGGCTGTGGCTTTGTTATTGAAATAAAGGGCAGCTTTCCCCTTTTTTGGATACAAAATGCACCTTTTTCTTATATGGCCTTTCAGGAGAGATGTGCTCCCTCTCATCTGTTGTATATTCAGATGTAGATGGGAGGTACTCTAGCATCGGATTAGGGTTAGCACTGATTTCAAAATTTTGCTCTCCAGACTCCTACACTTCATCAAATTTTATGAAGTCTCCAAATTCTACTAATGTGCCACTTTCTATATTTTCTATTTTTTGGTGAAATTAGTCTTTCTCCTGCCAAATTATAGCAGCCAGGATAAAAAAGGCATGGGCACTGAAAAAGTTTGTACCAACTTTTTTCACTTGTTTATTAGATTCTTTGTCAAGAGAGGTACAATCATTTAAAATTTTTAAAGATTTAGTGATGGAGTCAAAGTCTCCCTTTTTATAATTTTGGTAAATCAAATCATACAGACTTTCCTTTGGGGTATATTTATGAGTTGTTAGGTGCTCCCAGAAGGGACAAACCAGAGCATATTCATGAAATTCTTCCTCCTTATAGAGGGAAAATGTCTGGTACTAGCAAAAGTAGTCTTCGAATTAATTTGGTTTTATTTTTGTTTAAAAATGTAATTTGAATTTTTTAAATTTAAATTTCTTTAAGAGTTAATTTTGCAATTCAAGTGCCAGTCTAAGAGCAGGATCTGATATTTTCCTCAAATATACTGTCTGTGACGCCAATTAAAGGTGTTACGATCAGAGCTATTATTTTATATTTTGATTGTGAGGAAAAAACAGCCACTACTCACAGATGTCATACAAGTTTATAAAAATAACAGGCTTTATGATTTAAGTAAATTACAAAGATTTATTTTGGGGAAAGGAGACAATAACACCACCTTTAAAAGAAAAAACAAGTTTAGAAGAGGAGAGATTTTACATAAATTAGTCACTCTGGGGGAGAGAGTTGGGAAGGGAAGGCGAGGGAAGGGAAGGGAAGGGAAGGGAAGGGAAGGGAAGGGAAGGTTATGCGAGGGGAATTGGGAGGGGAAGGCGAGGGAAGGGAAGGGAAGGGAACGGGAAGGGAAGGGAAAGGGAAAGGGAAAGGGAAGGGAAGGGAAGGGAAGGGAAGGGAAGGGATTCCTTTTCATAAATCACTGGCACACACTGGCAAAGATTTTCCATCCCGAGAACTTGTCTTTAAATTATTGGAATCCTTCAGTCCTTGTTACCTTGCTAAATTTATTATCATTGTCTTGACAGTGTACCAGGAGACCATCTGATTAGCATTCTTATTTTTAGGTGCCTGCCAGGCATGATACGAAACAGAAGCTAGTTAAGTTTGGAGTAAAAATCCGTTCATTGAGAATATGGTATATTTTTAAAAGAGTAGAAAAAATGCTGATTCAAGAGACACATTTCATATTTTCAAAGTGTTTACATCACATTGCCTTTTTCAAATTTGAGTAAATTAGAGTTTTGCAAACCATAATTACATTGGATCGTGCTTGATGGTTACACTTTGTAATGCTGAGCCAATATTAATCAATTTTTTCAAAATTTATGCTAGCTTATGTTGGCACTTATGTGCATCATGTAATTGCAGTAATCTATAACTTTCATATGAAGTTGAGTAGCATTCCTATAAATCTGTACATATTTGAGAACCAAAATTCCACACTGTTGATCTCATCACACCTTTCTCAACAGTACTCAAAACAATACTTTTCACTCTTACCACCTCAGATACAGATCAAATTCTCTTTAAGGCAAACATCATCAATATAGGAAGTTGCAAAAAATCGGGGAAATTATTTGCCAAGGTCTCTATGTGCTGAACTGCTGAAGATTAAAGAACTAGAATTAATATTATTTGATTTGAGAATAATAACAATAAAAAAGTGATAATTTTACAACTTTAGTCATGTAGTTCTTGAAGGTCTCAAATAAGACAGAGGACATCAGCCTCTGTAATGAGAGAAGCTATGAAACTTTTCTTTAGGGAAGGTATGTCTGTACCTGTGTGGCATATGTATGTCAGCTGCACACTGAGCTCTACCCCATGGAAGCTTTGCCTTTTAACTTGGGGTTGAGCTGAGATGCTGTACTGGCTATTTGAATCCCTGCACTGTGCTTGACTAGATTTCCTGATAATCTTCCTCTCTATCCTGCAAACAGACTGAAATAATATCTTGCAACTTCAAGTAAGCAAAGGATCACATTTCTAGTATGAAATAATCTTCCTTTACTGGTGAATAATGTAGTGAATGGTAAAAATCCAGATCTTCCTGGACCACAAAGTGGTTCCCTATTCACTTCTTTCAGCATGTTTCACTATCCTTTGTTGACCAATTTGTCTTTTTTTCTGCTTTGTCATGTAATAATCTCAGTTGTCTGTATTTTGTATGTAAAAGAATGTACGCTTTGTTACAGTCCAGATTGGAGAGAGAAGTTGACCTGGGGTTAATTCCAAGTTTTGCGGTTCATCTAGTAGGACAAGTAGGTAAAATTTTGCTGGAGCTAGATGTCTGGCACACAATAACAGCCTGTTGCTCCAGGAGCTGCTGGCCCTTGTGCATTTTGACAGTAACAAGCACATGTGATAGCATCTTTATTCACAGTCCTTCTGGTTTTGCAGGAAGACTTACAGTGACCATAGATGCTCTCTAAAATTTGTGGTTGCTAGACTTTACTTCATTTTTTTCTAATATTTCTAAATGTAGATTTAATGATTGAAATTGTTATGCAACTGCTCCTGCCACATTCTATTATACCTCATAAGTCAGGATCTTTGTCATTTAGCATCCTTTCTGATTCATTTTCCATGATTCTCCTGCTCCCTATGGGTATAAATATTTCTTTAAGTTTATACATTTTTATCATTCTTTACTTTTCATTTCAGAGCTTTTCCATTTCTGCTTTCCTGGGTGGGATTTGCACTAGGTGAGAAATTTCTAGTAATTTTCTGTTTACTGTTCTCATTACATTTTCATTTATTTGTGAGTAGAAACTCACGACATGAGAAGGGAATTATTTACTTTTAATCTTTCCAGTATATCTAGGTGGCCTGACCCTGAATTCATTGTAAACTCTAACTGACCTTGAGAGGAGAGTTGAGCAAGTTTTGTATGTCACTTAGCTCTGAGAGTTGAGTTGGTCCTGGAGGGATTAAGATCTGCTGTACCCTGAAGCTCCAAAGAAGGGTGTGCAAGCTGGTAACCATGAAGGAGTAGAATGCAAAAGGGCTTCATATACTGTGATGATTTACCTGGCTTCTTCTCTTGGGAAACTGCCCCTTCTCTCTTTGATGACAAAATCCTGTTCAAAGAGGGACTGTGGCCAAGACAGTCTGGCTTGGGGAGAGGAATCTGGAACCAAGGCTGTTCAGTGAAGAAGTTGTGGCACTGAGAGCAAAACCTTGTGTAGAGGAAGTAATACAAGCTAAATTTCCTAACAATAGAGTCAGTTTTATTCCTTCAAAGAAACAACAAATCACAGAGAAGCCTGTGGTTTTTAAAAAAATATTATAATTTTTACTTCTTATTCCAACCCCAAAGTTATTGAATAATTTGCTGTGTACTTCTAAGATAGGAATCATTTAGTTGACAATTTAAACTATTTTGCTCTGAAAGGAGATGTTTATGGTTAATCACTCTACTCTTGGGAGAAAAGAGAAGATTACTGCTCTTATTTTAGTTCTACACTTCTTGAAGAATGTTCTGAGTGCTAGGCTCATTCCTACCTTTTTTAAAATTTTTTTTCTTTTTTTTTTTTTTTTTAAATTAAGGACCTGCAATCTGTGATTTTTTGTGTACTTCCTTTAATGAAGTTAGATTCAGCTAGATGTTACAGCCATATCATAACTGTATAGCTTTAAACAGAGTGTGAAATGCTATTTTACTTTAAAGGCAAATAATTAATTTACTGATTTGTCTTAATCACACACATACACAAGTTAAAAACACAAAGAGCACAACATCCCAATTCTGATCTTTTTTCATATTTTAGTTATGTACCTTTTGTCTTAAGCCGAAAAGAGGTAAAGCATACCTGACTCTTCTGTCATTTTCCTTACCTACAGCAGCTGCTTTGTCATATTGCTAGCATTGTCTAGATAATTTGTACCACAGAGGAAAAAAAGCGAGAAACCAATGAATTGCAGCTACTTTTTAAAAGGAGCTGAAAATCAATACTAAATTATTGTTTTTTATAGCAGTTTAGGTTCCTCACTCATCCCCTCTGATATGTGGATGTAGCTATAAATTAATTTAGTTTGAGGCTGTAAAGAACCTTTCTTTGGATAGACTAGCTGACAAGTATTAGTGATATAAAATAACACACCTTGGCAGGATAGCTTTTGAGGAGTACAGAACACTGCAAGTTATTTTTATAGTTTAATGAGATATAGGTCCATACTTCCAGAGGGAGACACGGTGAGCAGAGAACTCTATAATTTACTGCTGTAAAATGATCTGGATTCATGCTGTCTATAAAACATGAAAAACATTCTTCATTCCTTACCAATTAGATCATAGCTACAATTCTTGGCTCCTTTGAGCTTAAAAGAAAATTCTAACTGCTAGACATAAATGAATGCTGTGGTTAAATTAAACCCTTCAACAGCCCAAACAGGCTTGAAAGAAATGCCTTCTGGATGTTATTAACATGCATATTTAAGTGCTATTTTTAAAATTTAACTACAAGCCATAGCAAGCAAAAGTGTTTATAATAGCTATTTCAAAACTAAAGCATTACTTTGAAAAGCATTTTCATTGCTCTTAATTTCTTCCCAATAATTTTATTTCAGTTTTTTCTATTGCTGATTTTTTTAAATTTCAGGGTTTTTTTCATATGTGATTGTGGAAATCTTGCACTGAAGGCCCAAGATTTAATTTTCCTGCATTGAAATTGTGCTTCATTATGTGTCACACACCAATGAAAGGCTCAGTTCCTCAAACATGTCTGATTCGCTAAATGAGCAATCCTGTTTATTTCAATGGGACCTGAGTGCAGGAGATGTAGATGTACATGTTTGCTTTGGTCTTGTGTTTCGCTTTGCAGATGTATCTGCTCAGAGCACAGAATTACCTGTGGCTTGTCCTTCAGTGTAGAGAACACAAAACTGTGTAGGGAAGCAGGAGGGGACTGAAAGAAGAGATATCAAAAGGTTTTGGTTTACTGCCACAGGTTGCTGTTATGGTTAATCTTTTCTGCTTCAGTACTTTGCATTTTCAATTAATTTGCAATTTGGTCACACTGGCAAGCCACAAACATTGTTTGTTCCTTACAAGAAACATTTATTACTAGATGGAAATTCATTCAGGGATGGCTGAGAGGTTACATTGCAAAACGTCAAAATATCAAAGTGTGTCATCCTGATATGCCTGATAAAAGTGTCATTCATATATCCATGGAAACTGTCTTTCACATTCCGTTCAGGAGCTTTGGTCATAAGCAAAAAATTGGACTGTGAAGGAATTTCAAAGATATAACTGATCCTTTTGATCTCTGCAGCTAATTCTTCCCTCAACTCATTCCTTAGAAGGCTATTGAAGGTGCAGCTAAGTTAAATGTTCAGTGGGAGTGCTATGATCTATTTACTTCTTTGATACTCTTTGTAAACTACTGCTTCCTGTGAACAAGGAGTGCTGGCAAAACACAAGTAAATCCTCTCCTCTTTTATAAAAACCTGAAAATTAATTAATCTGCATACGTCGACATTTGCATGTGATAGGGAGAAAGGAGGCTAAATAGTCCTGTATTGCCAGGGAGGTATTCAAAAACAAACAGCAAAATCAGTAAGAATTAGTGTCCCATTTCTGATGCAAGTTTGTGCTGTGAGCTGTCATCAGGACTCTCTCCAGAGTTTCTGTTATGTAAATAGTATATAAGTATAGGTGGCCATCAGTGACTTAAAGGAGTTAAGATAGTACATATTATTTTTTTTCCAGTTGCGCACCAGCTGAGTGGGAGATATTTTTCCAGCCTGAGAACAAAGCTTAGAATACCACCTAATAAAGCCTTCTAAAGATCATCACTGTAGAAGTGAGAGTTATCCTCTTACTACTTTATTGTCCAGTTTAGCAGCAGAATATTTCTAAAACTATAGTTGTCTTCTCCATTGTTAATATAAAATATTTTTCCTGCCCTTTAAAATGTCACCAAAATTCTTAGGGGAATGCACGTATCTAGGTATATACAATGCTATGAAAAATAATTCCTGTTATTCTGATGTTTTCATTTACCTTCATAATGATTGAGTAGGTTAGCATGCAAAACCCAAAACCAAAAACAACCCCCCCAAAAAACCAACATAAATCCACTCTACATAACCTCCCAAGCCCAGGCTTTTAAGAGTATTTGACACCTTTTGTTGATTAAATCTTGCTCAGGACTTTCAGGTTTTCTAGACTGTTTCAATAATATCTTCCTAGATTTTTGTCTTTTTTTTTAACACTTCGTTGATTTAAATTTTTACTATTTTTTAAGGCTTTGTGTGACCTATGATGTACTAGTCTTCTGCAATTTTCTTGAGAATGTAAAAATGACAGAATTCTTTTCACTAGCTGGTCTTTTTTTAGAACATCAAAACATAAGAGTAAAAATGTCATTTAATACGAACAACTGATTTGTAATAAGTAATGAAGGACACTGTTATTTTTATGTGAGAGTTTCAAAGCATTTCTAGTACTAGTTAACTGAGCTTTTTCACACCCTTTGCGGTGAAGTGTTAATTAATATCATCCTCTTCATCATAGGCCCAGCTGTGAACAGTCCTGGACAGTAAAACCAAGCAATAAGCATCTATGTGTTTTGTAACCAGATGGGACCAATTCTTCCTTTGAAGATGTGATCCTGATGACCTTTTTAAAAATACAACAAGGAGCTAGCTACCTTGGAGCAGGTGAGAAAGTTCTCCAAAATATGGCTTAAGATAGCCAGCTACACACAGTTTTTACTCACCATAGGTCTCTCCTGTAGGGTTCTGCTGTATTTTCTTGAGTGTACCAGTTATTCTCTGTCACAACAGCTCTGGCTATGTAGTAAGTGTTGTCACAGAAGAAACAGTCTCAAGAAGTGCTGCACCTGTTCCTGCAGCAGGTTCTCAGTCCAAGTTCATAGCATCATCTTTGAGGACAATGTATTTTTACCAAAATACTCATCTAGAAACAGAGGTGGTCATAGCATGAGCACAAATTCCCTTCAGAGTAAAGAAGCTCTGCTGCAAGGACAAAAGCATCCTGTTTCCAAAAATTTTGATCCTTTGTCTTCTTCCTGTCAACAGATATCTCACATATGGAAGGAAGATGGAGCAGAAATGGGAACTGTCATACAGGTAGCAGCACAATGAGTGTAAATTAAATTTCTATTTCTACCAAGACTGATACACTAGAGGAGAATGCAAATGTTTTAATTGAAGAATAAATGTAGTCATAAGCTAAACTAACAAAACATATAAAGCCTGTTGTCTTTCACTTAGCTCATTTATTTCAGTTTTTTTAAGGTATTGGAGCTAGAGTACAACAGTCTACAAAGAAGGCTCATAACATAGCCTGAACTGCATGGCAGCTATGTGTAAGTTTAGGTTTGATTTTGCTCTGTTTAAAGGAGAAATATCATGTTCCACCTCTTGGAGCAGACCTGGGGGGAAAAGATCAAAAACTGGTAAATGCCAGGGGAAATTTATGACACTACTTTTGTCCCAAAAGCAGGGTCCGTTACCCACTGTGCAATAAGCCAATCCATACACAGAGTTGAGATACTTGCTTAAATATCTACTCTGCATGGAAAGGGGAGCAGTGTGGTATTCCACAGAGAAAACTCCATTTCCTGAATCACAAGTGCTACTTTTATACCCAAAATCGTAAGAACTTCATCTGTAGTATTATTCTATCACTCGCACCCATGACTGGTTAACTATTTCCTCACTCCTATTTAAAGTGAGAATGATGAAAAAATTCACTACAGATGTTCAAAGAGTAAGGATCTCTTTGTTAGTAGGGGTCCTCTAGCTTACGGGTTCACATTTTAGTATGGTAATTAGAGATCATTAATATATTACTGGCATGTTAATACATCGAATCTCATTACTCAATATTTTTCTACCCAGTGCTCAAGAATAACCAAAATCAGTTGTGGGGACTTGTGGGGAGTACTCCTTCCCATCCCTTTCATCTGTCTTGCAGGTGTCTTGCAGACCTGTGAACAAGTCTGGGCTGTTGACTGCTTGGGATTTTTTTCTTTAGTTGGAATCTAATCTTGTCTAATTTTTACTGTTTCACTTTTATGTGAGCCTTATTTTTATTCTGTATGTCTGTTTTGTTCTCTTTATGTGATTTTTTCAACATGGAGAAATATTGGGTGGAACAGGAAGGGGTTTTGTCTTCTGGAGAGCAGTCATCCTTCATGAAAAGTTCAAGAATAAAAAGAAGGTTTTGCTCATTTGGCTGTGGGGATGTTTTCTTTGATCTTCCATGAACTTTAGCAGCTCTCTACTCTTCTGCTTCAAAGCCGAGTTTTGGAGATCCAGGGCATTTTAATAAAATGTCCTGAAAACCATTGTGCCTGTTGGTGTGGTAGTGGGTTCAGTGTTCACAAATTATCAGATGATTCAATGCCAGAGCCACCAAGACATTATACAACGGTGGAAATGGAGCAATCTTAGGGATAATTCTTGTAAATGTATATAGTCTGTCACATATACATTATAACAACATGCTTTACATTACTCTCTCGTTGGGGAAGGGAAAACAAATCAAAGTTGCCTGAAACAGTGCAGACTGGGAAGGAAGGAGAGGGGATGCAGTGGTGGTGCAGGGAGGAGGAATGAGCAGTGTTTTTGATGTCCTAATCTAAAACAAATGTATAGTCAGACAAGGGAAAAAATAGTGATGATGAGATAACTGGACAAAGCATCTGTAAATTGATTGATTAGACTCCTTTTAAAGGACATTGTGGATAGACATTAACAAAGTACAGTGCAGGAAAATTTTGAAAGTGGTGGAGAGAAAGGGGTTTCATGTTCCAGAACTCAGTAAACTCGAATTAAATATAATACTAATTTCTACTGGGTGAGATGATAACTGAGCTGCACAGTTATATAAGAGATCTTGAGATAGGAGGACATTTTAAAGCCTCACAAATAGGGATTTTTCTGTTTTGAGAAGACCCTGTGCATTTGGAGCAATCCCAATCTGTCTCTTGAGTAATCTAGGAGCCAAATCTGTGGGTGACAGATTGCTGAACCAGATATATTTGCATTGACAAGAAGGGAGGTGGGCATGGACATCATCTAGTCTTTCCATTCTGAAGTGGTCCTCCAGGGTCTCTGATGTGGTCTTGAAAGGACAGCCCAATATATTCCTGATGTGTGACACCCCATGTGTAAGTGAATATGTGGCTTTCCTTGTCAGAAGTTTGCATATCTAAAACACAGAAACCTTTGTTGGCTATGTAGTCTGGCATAAGACCTGAAAAGCTGTTAAGGTGGCAAGACTGCTGCTCTGGGACTCCTTAAACACTATGGAGAATTTGGTCCTCTTTTTTTCCTTCATTCATAGATAACTGTCTTCAAGGACGTGTAATGTGAGGACACAGAGCTTGATCAGAAAATGACTGGAATAAATGATCGACTATAAAGTTCCCAAGAGGCCATCCCTTCTCTTTCACCTCATAATTTCACTCTCTCCTTCCCTGTCTTTTTCTTCTCAGTTCCTTTTCTGCCTTTTTCGTTTCTTCTTCTTCTATTGCTGACATTATATTTCCTGTCTCCTTCTTCCCTGCAGACTTTTCTATGTTCTTCCTTTATCTTTCATACCCAGATGTGTTATATGACCTTCTCTCATTTTTTTGATCAACAAACCCGACGCTTTGAGATTTTGTTTCTTATCTCTCTTTAGTAATGACAATTATCTCTTTATATGAGGGATCTAGAGATGTACAGTTAAAGGGCAAACACTTTTACTCTGCTGTGTGCACTCTCATTTTGGTCAGTTCAGTCAGCAGCAACTTTTTTTCCAGGCTTCCCTTTGTACTCATGGGCTGCATAGCCACACTCAGTCTTCTTGCCAATTTTGTAAAGGAGTTTGTGTCTACTATTTCTTATCATGGTCTCAGAGCTTTTTTCTTTCTTCAACCTGCTTTCCTAGTTTCTCTTCTTCTCTTTCACACTATTTTTCTTTACCTGTTATTGCTCCAGTTGCTCCTGTTTCAGATGACTTACTACACAAAAAGGAAAAGGATTGCCAAAGTCTGCTAACACAAGCAGTCTTATAACATATCCATCTTTTATGCACATTTAAACTAACTTCACCAACCCACAGAGAGTATAATGAGGTGAAAAACAGCAGGAATCTAGATTTCCTCTGACTGCTTAGAAGTTCTTTGTTTGCTAGGACTCTGACTTCTGGTGAACAGGAGGTTTAATCTCTAAGTACAAGATAATTTGCAGTTAATTAATTCCTTTGTGAAGCAAAAATCTGAAACAGCTGAAGGAGATTTTGTAGTGCTGTTGGGATACTGTAGCTGAAGTTCAGCATGGACAATATATTGAGTTCTTGTGTGTAGAAGTGAAGCAAAATGTAGAACAGAAGGAAGCCAGAAGCACTAAAACCACAACAGATGGAGTTGTCCGCTATTGAAACACTGGTCTTAGTATTGGCCTAGTCCTCATTTTCTAACATGATATGTAAATTACAGCCTATAAATGACATGTATTTTTGTAAAATCAGCAAGGGCTTTTTATAAAGTTCATATTTTGTTTTATCTACATCTCCAAGGCAAATAGGAGCCTACTACATAATTGTTTTATTCTCTTTCCCTCCACTGTGCCCAGTGGAAGGAACAAACACTCAATAGATAGTGCATACTTTATTTCTTTCTTGGAGTTAGCTGGGTATCCCTGCAACTAAATGGATGTGGTTTGTAGAAATCATTTCCTCTTCAGTGCAGTGCAGAGGCTAGGAAGGAGCCACCACCTTCTGAACCAGCATTAAATGCTGCTCTTGACTATGGACAGATAGGCAAACTCATCCTTCCTGTGCATGATAAGTGTCAGGTCAACTGTTCATTGTCTTCTCTCATGGCTTCAAACACAAGGACAAGTTTCTTCATATCAGCTGAGCTGCAGTAGCTTGCTGTGTGCTTGCTTCTAGCTGTTGGCAAAGTAAGGTAAAAGACCTTTTCTTAAACTTACATAGAAGAGATTTAAATTACTTTACATTTGCAGTGGGCTAAGCAGCTAGCACAGCTGACAGGGAATTCATCATGCTACTGAAGCTCAGTCATGCATCTGACCCCTTCCATAGTGTCTTACAGTGATAAGAAAGCTCATAATGGGATTTGATGTAAGCATTATCAAGGCTATCCTGTTAAAAACACCTAAAACCTGAAGATAGTTCATATTACAAAGGGCAGCTTCATTAATAATTATTCTCCAAAGGTAAAGAAACAAGGGAATCAACTAGGCTGCACTGGCTGAGAAATACTGCTTTAGCTTCAGTAGCAAAGTCCCAAGCCAGCATTGTATACAGTCATGGCAATTCTTCAGCCTAAACAGTCCTGGTTACAACTCAGTATAGGTTTTCTTAGAGATCTCCTAAAGGAAGGTGGTTTTGCATATCTCTAGTTTCTAGTACCAAACTCCTGAGGACTTTCAAAATCATTAGATGCATTTGCCTTCTCTGCCATTCATTCTGTTTAAACTGATCTGAGCAGGCACAGATTTTAACATGAAGAAATAACCTGATTTCAAAACAGCAAGTTTTTTAGGCATAAGTGTAGTGCCTCAAGCTTGTTAATTTACCAGCAGTCATTGACTTGTGGCCATTTTTCCCCATCCTGGCTGTCTTCCTCCTCCCATTTGTGGGGTTATGAGTGATATTTTACTGGGATTCTCACTGACATCCACCGTAATCAATATCTATAATTAGTGTTGCTCTGCTGGCATCACACATGGAACAAAGCAGCATGCCCAGTCAGCTCAACACAGAGACCGGAGGAAAATGAGGAGGGAAGGGGGAGAAGCAAGGAAGAGGCAGGAAACCAATTAGAAAGTTTGAAAATCAGAAAAATCAGTCTTCAGATATTTGTTGCAATTCAACAGGAATGTGGTTAGGTTGTGTACTTAACTTCTTGCTTTCTGTCTTGGTGAGCACTTCATTATTCTTTTTTCATTGGCATCAGTGTCTGCAGTAGAATGTGCCTAAATTTGGTGCACTCCACTATGCATTGGAGGTATAGTATAAAACAAACCTGTGATGCAAAAGGCAGTTAGCAAAGACAGATACTCATAGAAAACCACTTGAAATTGGTATTGTATTATGTATTAGAAGTTGATTTGTGACCAATTAGCAATATTTAGATTATTCTATTAGTGAAAATAATGAATTTTAGTTAACAAAATTAACTTGAAAATGTAGTACTTTACTGAGCTAAATTGTACCAGAAAGAGAAGCACAGAATCACTGAGGCTGGAAAAGACCTTTGAGCTTATCAAGCCCAGCCTATAACCTAACACCACCACATCAACAAGACCATGGCACTAAGTGGAACATCCAGTCTTTTCTTAAACACCTCTGGGGACTGTGACTTCACCACTTTCCTGGGCCATCTGTCCCAAAGTCTGATCACCCTTTCCATCAGGAAATGCATCCTAATATCCAGCCTAATCTTTCCCTGGCATAGCTTCAGTCAGTTCCCTCTCATCCTGTCACTCGTTGCCTGGGAGAAGAGCCTGGCCCCTACCTGACTGCAACCTCCCTTCAGGGACTTGTAGAGAGTGATAAGGTCCCCTGAGTTCCTGCTCTCCAGGCTAAACAACCCCAACTTCCTCAGCTTCTCATGAAACTTTCCCCCTCGTCCCTTCAACAGCCTCTTCTCTGGACCCACTCCAGCACCTCAATATCTTTCTTGAAGTGAGGGGCCCAGAACTGTACAGGGTACTCAAGGTGAGGCCTCACCAGTGCCAAGTATGGGGGGGGGGAATTACATCCCAGATCCTGCTGGCCACACTGCTCCTGATACAAACCAGGATGCCATTGGCCTTCTGGGCCACCTGGGCACACTACTGGCTCATGTTCAACCAGTTGTCAACCAGTACTCCCAGGTCCCTCTCTGCCAGGCTGCTCTCTACCCACTCTTCCCCCCTTCTGTAGCATTTCATGGGGTTATTGTGGCCAAAGTGTAGGACCCTACATTTGGTCTTGTTGAACCTTGTACTGTTGGGCTTGGCCCATCAACCCAGCCTGTCCAGGTCCCTGTCCAGGTCCCTCCCAGCATCTTCTCCAGCAGATCCACATTACCCCCTAACTTGCTGTCAATCAAGATTTACTAAGGGTAGACTCAATTCCCTCATCCAGGTCATCAATAAAGATATTGAATAGTACTGGGCCCAGTACTGATCCCTGGGGTACCCCACTGGCATGGGGGATCCCATCCAGTGGGATGCCAACTGATGCAGCACAATACACCACCACTCTCTCTGGTGAATGTACAATGTAGATCAGTAACTGGGCTGATCACAGGGTATTGCTTAGAGAGAGAGTAATTGAGAAGAAACACCAGAAGAACCTATATATAAATAAGGAAGCTGGAAGCAGAAGAAGGTTTATGCCAAACATTTGTCTAAATGTATGTAACAAATCAGTGCTTCAGGTACAGGTACCCTTTCTAATACTGGAAGAATAAGGATACCTAAATGCTCACTGTGCATCAACTGTTAGAAAGTTCATGGTGTATCGTTAAATATACAGTTCCACCAGTCTTATTGGTCACTTTTAATGAGAAAAAATGCTTCCTCTTTAATTTGCAGCTCAGTTCCTAAAATTTCTTCCTCAAGTCTTTTGTCAGTCATCTGCCACTCAAAGAAGAAAAGCATAAAACCAATCCATTTAACACAACGTTTCAGGTACACTACAGTTTTATTGGTCCTTCCTAGATCATGGGGGGTATACTGATACTCTCTTCCTGCTGTTATTCATAGTGTTTTTTTGTTTTAGCTATATTAATATTTCTTACAATTTATGATATATACAATATTTCTTACAAATTACAATTTTGGTAATTGTACCCTTTTAAAAAAAATTATGCTTACTCTTTTTAAGTTTACTAATCAGTGACTGGTTCTGTGAACTAATGCCAGTTCATTACAACTCTTTTAGCTGAGCAGCAAATGGGAAAAAGAGCCTCTGTATTGATTCTATGTGCCAAGTAGATTACACCTCTGTAAAAAGATACACTGTCTTGCTCGTATGTGTGGAAGGAGGGCAGCAAATTATTTCATTCTGTATCAAAGGTTTTCCTCTGTCTTTAGATCTTTATCAAATACTTTTGTGAGACACATTTAGAAGGTTCGGACTTTGGGAAGGTAATAAGGCTGTTCCCTTTGAAGAAAATCTAAACCCACAAATGAGACAACATGTTCTTTTGAAATGCCGTAAGAAGTTTCTTTATTGATGCAGAGGACTGTTCAAGAAGAATATACTCTTCTTAGAAGCAGTTATCATTTAACTGTAAACAACAGCATTTATAGAAGAACACATTTAAAATACAGCTAGCAATTTTTCAGTTACAGGATTATAAAGCTCTTTGACTTAGTAGTGGTCTCACTTCTCAGAGTTAGAGAGACCTTGTCTGCAGTAGTCATAATAAGTTGAGTGAAAGATATTTCAGTTAGGAAAATGAACTTCATCTCAACATGCACTTTTCTTAGGGGAAAAATAATAGATAAAGAGCTAATTGCGATTTTTTCAGCCACAACACAGGACATCAAAAGAATTGATAGAGCTAGCAGTAACAGCTTGAATTTTTTTTTCTTACTGGTCTAAGTTAACTTTTGAATAGTTTGTGTTTGTCATGTTCTTCAACAGGCTATGTACAGGGGTTAAAGTGATTGTGAAGAAGATGTGCAGTCCAGTAGTCTGTGCATGAGTTCCAGGGTAGGTGTTGAATGAGTGTGCATACTTATCTCTTGTTCTCACTATCACCTTCATTAGCCCCAAAAAACATTGAATGAACTAGAACAGAGTGACTGATATTTCCCATCTGTATTTAATGGACAAGTTTCTAATTTTGCTGGATGCATAGCTTGTATTTTTCCATTAACACTTAATTCTTGTTTAGGGTGTGTCTGTATTATCAATTTGGTTTGGAGCTGCACCATGATTTTGAATTAATTTATCTAATTCTCTATTTGCCTCATGTTTTGTTGGCTCTGTAAGTGGTTCTGAAGGCACAGATTTTATTCCCATTAGAAGAAGGTGATATACTTATGTGTGAACTGGGGACAGAAAGTCTCAAATCTACCTGTGGGACAAGGAAGTCATACAGTGGTGAGTGACACATAATCGTCATGAGAAAACTCTCAAATCCCCCAGCTCTGATGATACTCTGAGTAGCTTATGTACTGTGCAGAGGACATATGCCATGTCTGCTTTCCCATTGGCCACTGACTCTCAGCCTTTTGCTGACTACCTGCAAGTGGATACACCTCTATTCAGCATCTCCCTCGTCTGCCTTGTTTCTTGATATAAAAATGTTTCCCTGCTTTATGCATCCTACCTTTTGTTCCACCTCTCCTTGCAGCACCCTTTCCTTCCTTCCATTTTATTCCTGCTCAATGTCTTCTTAAAATGGATGGTGCCATGTTGCCAGATACTCCTTCTACACATCATAATATTCATAGGAGAGAAACATAATGTGAGACTTTTATTGCTGTCTTCAACAACTTCACTGCTATCTGCAGACAAGAGAGAGCTAAACAGTTCTCAGAGAGCTATAGAATGCAAGAAGACAGTCATATGCTACAGCAAGGAAAATTCCGGTGAAATACCTGGGAAAAAATCGCATGAAGGCATTAAAACACTGAAAAGGAATGCCTGGATGTTGTGAAGTTTCTACCCTTGGAGTGATTCAAAGATTGACTGGTCACAGTCCTGACCAGTCTGGTGTTTGTCAGCCTTGCCTTGGCTGGGAAGCTGGACAAAGTGTCGGGCAGAAGTCCCTTCAAACATATATAATTTTATGACAGATAAGTTCCCCTCACTCCTGAGCTTGGGTATGCTTTTGACTCTCCTTGAACCAGACTTCAGTGAGCACATATTCTATTTCTAACAGTCTGTGGCCTACCTGATGCTACCAGAGTAGCTAACATCTGTTTTCAGTCCACCTAAAGCAGAACTATTAGGTCTTGAAATAAGGCATGTTTTTATGTATTTAGTGTACAGTTGGACATATTTAAAAACAAGCAACCAACATATGAGACAACCAACCAAAAAACACCTAAAACCAAAAAGATATCCAATCAGCCCTTCCCTTCAAAACAAGAAGCAAAGAAAATTGAGCCCCCAAAATGCTACATAGGAGAAGTGCAAGGTTTGGACAGTACAAAGAGAAATTTACTTCCAGGCTCTTTTAAAGTAATTATTTTTCATGGCTTTTAATATTCTGTGGATTTCTTTGAGGACTTAAAATCAAGGAATTCAATGATTTGTAGGTTATTGAAGATACAGATCATATAGGAAAACAGAGGATGCAGACTTTTGTTTTTAGCTCAACGTAGCTCAAAGATGGAGATGCCATGGGAAGGTAATTTTTGGCATTAACCTAAGCTATACTGAAGGAAAACATCCTCAGGAGAAATATGTTTATATGGAGTTTTCTAGAAATCTAAATAGATCCATCTAAATATAGCTTTATCTGCTCTAGGAGAGCCCTGGATCAGAGACACAACCATCAGATAAAAAGATAGTTGGGTCAAATAAAGATGAAGAGCAGTGTAAAACCACAGATTTGGGATACAGAGTAATAAAATGGGCCTGAAAGAACCAGAAAAATAGTTTACCTGCCTCAAAAGATGACTGCCATCAGGAAGAACACAGTTCCTTAATTTCAAGGCAAAATGGCAAGTTTTTGTAGTGTAATTGAAATGAGGTCTACCTTAAAAGATTTGTCCCAGCAAAGCTGCTAGGTGCTTGTTTCACTTCAAATCAGACTGTAATTGCATGCACTTCTATGGACCGGGGCAAAAAAATAATAACGTTAATTAAATTAAAAATGCAACAGACATCATGGCTTAATTCCCATAATTGCACACACACTGAAAATTATGAACTAATTTTTATTTCCTCTGAAGATTTTTCCTCTGTAAATTTTGGTCCTATGTTCTTGCTTTCATCTCACCTCCACTTTATGCAGTGTTTGGTTTTTTGCTGCTTATCTTCTGAAAAGTGTGTTTTAGAACTGGGTGCCATAGAGTAATTTTTGGTATTTTTTTTAAAACTGATATTGGTATCTGTCTGAAAGTTTTACTCTGTAATGTTACATAAACGTACTTTAATTCCAACATACTTGTATATCAAATTTTTAGTAGCTGGTGTTTCATTTTTGCCTTCTGATATTAGTAAAAGGCAACTTGGAAAAAAAATTTCTTAAATCCTAAAGAAATAAAAATATTTTATGATTCTCCTTGTCATATATATAAATGATATTTTAATATATATTAACAAACATTTCTCTTGCAAATAAAACTAATTGCAAAATAATCAGCCTCATGAGTAGCTCTCAGGCATCATGTCTTATGAAATGTCATTTCTTTTAGATTATATACTTCAGTTATTTTGGAGACCTTACCATCTGTGATATAGGAAAAATGCTTTAGTTTCTCTTAATTATTTCTGTGATTCACACTTTATGACCTTCCTCAGGGACAAAAACAAATGCCAGTTCTTCCAAGAACAAAATGTGTGCAGTGGAAATACAGAGCCCACACAGACGTATTAAAGTATTCAATGTCCTGAAATGAGTATATTGCCAGAGGCACCAGGGAGCAAAACCACTGCATTCAGTTTGACAGTTGGAGTGGTTTGGTTGCAATGGATAAATATCCCGGTAATTAAGCAGGAATACCATGAACATTTTAAATGGAAATAACAGAAAAAACGTGCTCTGGGATATCACAGGAAAAATAAAAATAAAAATCCACTAGAAAAGTGGTTATAGGGGTAAAGAACTGGGGACTGAAACAAACTGGGCAGCTGCTTGCAGAATGCTCATGCCCTTCTTTAGGGGCATCTTTGTCTCAGCAGTAGAGGCAATGCACAATCTCCATGTTGCACATCTTTTATTTAGAAAAGACAGACAAGGACAGTGTCTGTGAGAGTGTCTGAGAGTATGATCTCATTGATCTGCATTTGTCTCAAAAGGACAATTTTAAAGTGAATAGCCTTGGAGAGGGTGGAATGCACTTGGCCTGGCCAGAGCTGAGCAGGGGGTGCCATCCAGAAAGAGATAAGAACTAAGAACTAAAGGCTTCGTGGAGACTACTCCCCTTTTCTGAGGGCCAGCCTGCAATGCTGGGACATTCCTCCAGGCATGATTACCCTGGCCAGGGTGGAGGAAGCCACCTTGATTGTACTTATGCTGATGTACCTGGCTAAGGTGGCTGGAACAGAGCAGGGAGTGGCACCTGGAAGGAGCTAAGAACTGATGAGTGGGTGGGGGACTGCACCCTTCTTCAGAAGCTCCCCCCCCTCCAGGCAGCCTGTCTGCAATGGCTCTGATGCCAATGAACCTGGCTCCTGTGGCAGCTGACTGACAGCTGTCCCTTGGTACAAAAAGAACTCGGGGGTATGTATGGCTGTCCATGCTGTGGCTGTTTTGTTGTCTCTTGACCCACCGCTGTTTGGCATCAGACCCTGTCCAGGGTCAGTACCATCCTGAAGAAACCTGATGGACAGCTGGAATCCTGGTGGTGACTCTCTCTCTCATTCTTTCTTCCCACTTTCTTATCCTTTTTCTCCACTTTTCTCTCTCTTATATCTTCTTTTCTCTCCCTCTTTTGCCTGGCTCTATGATTTTGCTTGTGTCAACTGTAAAATAAAAGTCTGCTTGCACTCAACCTCTCCTAGGTTCGACTTTGTTTTGCGGATCCAGAACAAAAATAAATATTAATGTTACTTAGGACAGTAACACAGTGGAAGGGTTTCCCAAGGACCATAGCCAGTAAAAGGGGGGCTTGGACAGATGTTGGCTCTTGCAATGAAAGGTGAGTTGTTGTATTCCTGTGGAGAAGAAGCAGCCCATTATGTTTGGCTGCAGTTCAGTTTTGTTGTTGAAGTAGGTTTTGTTGTTGAGGTTCAGTTTTTCATATATGTGGATTGGGATCCCCTAATATAAAAGTTTCTAATAGTGAAACTTGAAGGACACTGCCTGGGCTGAGAAGGCACCTGTCCTGTGCTGCAAGTGCAGGTCTGGCTCTGGAGCAGTCTAGGCATAATTACTCCCAAGCTAGTGTTTGAAAACATGTGATGTTGGGGGTTTTTAGGACATCTCTTTTCTTCCTAACATACGCATACCCTCCAATTTTCTTGCACTGAGGCAAGTCTGACAACATTTCTCCCATCCTTAGACCATTGCTAGTAAGCTGGGAGGAGAAACAAACTTTGCACCCTGCCACACTCTGCCAGTGTCTGAGAGTAACTCTGCTGTAGTGTCAGAAAAGAGCAAGGGCTGAGCCCAGCTAAAACCAAATTTATGTCATGCCACAGTTTGGTCTTTGGGGAGCAGCTCGTGTCAGTCTCCATCACACTTTGCTTTCTGGTGCCTGTTGCACTGGCTGTTATTTTTATTTCCTTTTCCTACTCTCTCCTGTTTCTCAGATGAACACCACTTGTGCTCCATGGTACCCCCTTTCTAATTCTTCCCAGCTTCTGGTTAGCTATTTCTGTTGTCCAGCATATGCAACCCTGGCTGTGGGGTGGGAAGGTCATCAGGGTGTGGAGACACAGGACAGACTCAATGAGGGCTGCAGCTCTTCTCTAGCAGAGGAGCTGTACGTGTGAAACTGTGTCAAACAGGGAATGTGCTGTCTGCCCTGTAGTCCAACAGTCAATATTTTTCTGGCCTGCCGAGCTGCAGACAAGAGCCTAGAAAGATTAATTTTAGCAGATCCAATAGCAGAAGTTAAATAAAAAATTTAGTAGTTTTTAAAGAGATCAAAGACTTGCAAAAACACATGACACTTTTCATGGCTCCATTTAAGATTCTGCAAATGTTTGGTAATACTGCCCTTTGCAGGTAACCTCATTCTTGCTTGTTTGCATTCATTGTCTAGTACTGAAGAGACATGTACCTTATCTACAATAAGGGACTTAATTTCCATATGGCTTATTCTCTATATCTTTCTTTCCTGCTCTAGTTCTCTGGTCAGAGTGTTATATTTTTATATTGTTCTTATACTAATTAGTGGTCTATTTTTGAGGCACCTTTAAAATGTCTCAAGAAAATCTAAGTAAATTCTATCTACTCAGTTACTGATAGCAGCTTCTTTAAAGCAAGAACAACTGATCTCAAGAGGGCTTTGATGTGATTTCCCTTTTCAACTCTGCTCATTTGTCCTTGCAGAATTAGTCTGACTGTGCTCTTATTCTTTTTTTTTTTTTTTTTCCATCTGGAGTTAGGCTCTCAGTCCATTGGCTTCAGAACATAGAGATTTATCTTATGATTCCATAGTTTCTGCAACACCCTTTGTCCCACTTTTAAAAGTAAATCTCTGATTAATAATTTTTCAATTTCTGTGAATACTTACTGTTTCTATGGATACAGCACATACTGCGTCCTTGCCAGTGTTGTCACTGTTTCATATGGCTCTTTTCCGAAATGTCAAATGACTAAATTCTCTCAAATTCATCAGTAATTTTCCTCTCTGTAACTGAAATGTTTTTCAGGAAAAGATTTCCTAGGTTTTCCTACGCTTTGTGGTTAAGGATTTCCTTATCTTTCACAGTAAAATGTGGGTTATGAACAAGAACAACTTTATTTCTAATTTTAATTTCTGATTAATTAACACTTCTACCTGTCATTGCTAGCAGCTTTAAAATTTTATCATCTCAAATACATTTCTAAAAAATTTATTTATTTACCCCTTTCTACATAATTTCCACTTTGTCATTATTTTATCACAATTTTCCAGGTCCATTTTGTAATTTTGATGTTATCAATAGTGAAAAACAAAGACAATAAATGGTTACAATATTGGTAATACAGCTATTTTTCCTTTGTGTTATTTATTTATTTTTTTGTTTTGCTACTTCAAATTTTCAGGCCAACTCAGGCCAAACACTTCCCCACTCCCAAACTGGTGACCGAACATTACTAAATCAGTTCTGGAGATCTGCTACACATTCCTTATTGGATTTACAACTTTGACTCTTTACCAAGATTTCCTATTGCTCTTCCGAAAAGGAAGATAAGAGAAATTTTCTGAAGTGCTGAAATGTCAGTTTGCATGTGCAAGTCCCAAACTTAAGATTGCATTCTAAATAATTTAATATGTAATTCAAATGTACTAGAGCTATGATACAGGTACATTCATTTGAAGATTTTCTTTGAAAATAAGACAAAAGCACAGCATTCTTGTCATTCTTCTTCATCATCTTTTTCCTGCCCATGATATATAATTTTAACTCCTCCATCTGCTGCCATTTGATCCTCCATCCTTTTTCTTAAGAAGATTTTTTTATTCATCACTGTGATCCCAAAATAAAAGGCCTCAAAAGATTTATTTTGCTTTGACTTACAAAACACCTTAACTTCTATTTTGAAGGGGAAAATTGCATAAAAGTTTTTTTTTACTCTTTGTGCTGCATTTGGAAATGAAGACATGGACTTCATTTTGGTAATTTTCCTGTGTAGTGACAGTTCCAAAATAAGCCTGTTCAATGTGGTCTGAATATATGATTCATTTTAAATATGCAATACAAAATTGTCATGCATGTTGCCAGAAATATTTGAACAGTTGTGAGAAACACATCTCCCTTAGGTTTGAGGATGTAGAACTCAGAGCTGGAGTGCATATCATTATAACAAACTGTATGATTGGATTATGTTAAAAATGTATTTTCACTGCTATCCTAGAGTTCTAAATAACTAAGAAGACCTCTGAAACAGACTTCTTTTAGACAATATAGTATCAAAATATTTAATGCCTTAAATGAGGTGAGGTTAAAAAATCAAACCAGATTTAAGTATTTGGATTTTTTTGAACAATTGCTATGCTTTACTAGAACTCACTTAAGCTAGCCTGATTAGTGGCTGATGAAGTAATTCACGGGCACACAAAAAATTCAAAGAGTGAGTTAATTTTGGGTGGGAGCAGTACAGAGCATTTTTTCTTAGAAGGCTTTTCAAATGAATCTCCCTTTATTCCCTTTTTACTCCATTGCATATTGATGAGGAAGAAAAGCTATAAGTTTCCCTTTGCTTCTGGTTTTTAAAGGAGTAATCAATGTTTGTGTACAAGGAGGCAACATGAGGAGGCTCCTATGAGAATATTGTTCACTGTAATTACAAATAAAACCCAGCAGCCTATGAACATCAGCAAGTCTTTATTTTCTAACAAACCCTGTGCTAAATTTTATTACTATTATTATTAATATTGTTACTATTATTCTTTAGGTAAGGCACACAAAGATGGTGCCAGTCCTGCTGAATCCGGGGGATGAAACAAATGTCAGGTAAAAGGAAGACCTATGATGTTGTCTAGGAAAACTCAAGTGATAAATCTGCCCAGATTCTGTTCAGAGGAAATTTGTGTTTAAAAATAAGCTGTGAAAAGCTTGAAACAAATGCCAGGACTGCAATAATTCATGAGTGCCACCCACTTATTATTTACCATGGTGCAGCATTTGAACGCTGGATTTCTTGCAGAAAAATAAGGCGTACTGTGGTTTTAGAAATATCCATTTCCAATCTAATTTCATTTACTGGTACCCACTGTGTTCCAGCTATCCAGTCTGGAGATGAATTGCCTGTTGGCCTCATTGTCAGAATGACAGCATGAAAAGGGAAGCATGTGGGTTGTAATAATGATGTGGTACACGTGTAGAAGGTCAGAAAAGCAACAGATTAACATTCCAGCAGATGATTTCCCTGGGGATGATTCTTGAAAGTACCAAAGGGCAAAGATCATGACACTGATAATGTGTCTGATGTTGTTGGCAAAATAGTTGGTTGAATTCAACGATTGTGGGGGTAATTTTTTTTTTTTTTTTAATCTTTCTTCTATTAGTTAGTGAAATCTGATGTGAACACTGAAAAATTGGTTCCACAAATAGTCTAATTTTATAAGTAGTAATGGTGTATAAATCAAGCAACTGTACAGTCTCCATTATGTCGTGTATTAAAATGAAGAGTCAACACTAAGGGATTAACTGAAGAAGCTTGGTTTGTGACACAAAAATTTCTCATTGAAAAGTTGAGGAAATATTTGAAACCTTTTTTGTTGCAGGTAGCTCACAATGGCTACTATACTTCATTTCCACCACAGGAAATGTAAAAAAAGGAGAAGCCTATGTGAACTAAGAGTACACTTCTAACCAAATTCAAACATAAAATGGAAGCATAAAGAGGTTAGAAGTAAGAATGAGTAATCCGAGAGGAATACAAAAGTGTTGTCTGAGCATCTTGGGATGATGCTAGGAAAGGTGAAGCACAAATGCGTGCCACGGACATCAAAGACAAGAAGTGCTTCTGTAAATACTTAGATGGCAAAAGAAAGACTAAGGCATATGAGAGAAAACTTGAGCACAGGCCCTATGAGGAGAGGCTGAGAGAGCTGGGGCTGTTCAGCCTGAAGAAGAGGAGGCTCAGGGGAGACCTCATTGCTGTCTACAACTACCTGAAAGGAGGCTGTAGCGAGGTGGGAGCTGGACTCTTTTCACAGACGACCTTCAACAAGACAAGAGGACACAGTCTTAAGTTGTGCCAGGGGAGGTTTCAGTTAGATATTAGAAAGAATTTCTTCATGGAGAGGGTGATTAGGCTATGGAATGGACTGCCCGGTGAGGTGGTAGATTCTCCGTCCCTGGAGACATTTAAAAAAAGACTGGATGTGGCACTCAGTGCCATGGTCTCGCAACTGCTCCGGTGGGTCAAGGGTTGGACTAGATGATCTCTGAGGTCCCTTCCAACCCGGCTAGTTCTATGATTCTATGAAAATGGACCTGGTTACAAAAGATACAGAAAAGGCCAAGGTACTGGATGCCACCTTCACCTCAGTCTTTACTAGCAAGAGTGGTGTGTGAGTCTGACCTCACTGATTTGCAATTGTCTCAAAGGAGCAATTTTAAAGTGAATAGCTCTTTCTAGGGTGGAGGACCTGGCTGGCCAGAGCTGAGCAGGGGGGTGACACCTCGGGATGTGATAAGACCTACTGGGTGGAGACTACTCCCCTTCTCTGAGTGGCAGCCTGAAATGCTAGGTGGCCCCTCCAGGCACGACTGAGCCACCTTGATTGCCCTTGCGAAGTACCTGGTGAAGGGGGCTGGAACAGAGTGGGGAATATGCCTGGAAGAACATAAGAACTGATGACTGGGTGAAGACTACTCCCCTTTCCTGAGGGCCAAGCTTCAATGCTGGGATGCCCCTGGAGGCAGGATTATGTACCTGGCTAAAGTGGCTGGAACAGAGGAGGAATGGCAACTGGAAGAAGAAAAGAATTGATGACTGGGTGAGGGTCTATACCCTTCTGCTCCCCTCCAGACAGTTTGTCTTCTAATGAACCTGGCTGACTGACAGCTGCCCCTTTGGAACAGAGGGGACTCAGGGGTATATATGGCTGTTCATGCTGTGGCTGTTGTGGTCTCTTGACCCACCACTGTTTTTGCATCGGGCCCTGTCCAGAAGCAGCGCCATCCTAAAGAAACTCACTGGAAAGCTGGAACCCTTGTGCTGACTTTCTCTCTCTCTGTCTCTCATTCTTGCCACTTTCTCACCCTTTTTCTCCACTTTTCTCTGTTGTTCTTTCTTACCACTTTCTTACCACTTTTTCTCTCTCTTATATCTCCTTTTCCTCTCTCCCTCTTTTGCCTGGCTCTATATTTTTGCCTGTGTCAATTGTCAAACAAAATCTGCTTGCACTCGACCCTTTCTATGGCTGGACTTTGTTTCACGAATCCAAAACAAAAATAAAATTTAATGTTACCTTGGACCGTAACAACTGGTGTTCAGGAATCCCAGGCCACAGAAACAGAGGCAAATGCTACAGCAAGGGAGATGTATCCTTGGTGGAAAACAATATAAGTCCATAAGCCCTGAGAGAATGCACTCATGGGTACTGAAGGAGCTGGCAGATGTCATTGTGAGGTCACTCTCAATAACCTTTGATTTATGATAGCAACTGGAATAAGTATTTGGATAGACTGAAAGAAAGCAAGTGCCAGCTTCATCCAGTGACAGGACAAGAGACATTAAGCACAAACTGAAACACAGGAGGCGCCCTCTGAACATCAAGAAACTCTTTTTCACTGTGAGGGTCACCAAGTGCTGGCACAGGTTGCCCATGGAGGTTTTGGAGTCTCTATCCTTGGAGACATTCAAAAGCCATCTGGACATGGTCCTGGGCACTCAGCTCTAGATGGTCCTGCTTGAGAAGTGGGTTTTAACCAGATGACCTCCAAAGGTCCCTACCGTGCTCAACCATGTAATTTTATGATTCTGTGAAAGTATATTGAGTAAAAATGCATTTTAAAGGCAATCTAGTGACAAAACTCACAGTGGAAAAAAAATAAAAAAAGCTCCCTTGGCTTCAAATCATGTAGGCCTTCTACTTGGAAATTAAAATATATTTCCTTTATCTGCCAGCCTTGCCAAATTCAAGTGGAGGTCTGAAATTCAAGGTGAATGATTTAGTGGTGAAAAAAGCACTTGAAAATGGTTGAGACTAGAAACTGTGAATGGACACTTTTAATTAGCTTGAAAAATTCAGCAATTTTTATGCTCCTAGCTGTTTCCACTGTGTGTGGTATTTTCTTCCCTGTGGATGGGACATAGGTGTGCTGAACCAAATACCTCATTCTACAGAAACAAAAAACCTGATTCTTGATTCATTTCAATATATGACAGATGAGCTGGAGTGAGCAGCACTGAGATGCCCAAATAGCCTGAAGCAAGCCATTTAATAGATTCCATGACTACTTGATGAGCTTGAACACAAAAGAGAGGCCAGGGGGACTCTGGAAAGAAGTAGCAAGAGGAAAATGAAGCAGGGACATACCATGAAACAAAGGTTTTCTCCTGTTTCTTAAAATACTGGTATGTCTGCTCTGCTGAATGTACTGTTTCTTTTAAAAGATTCTGGAAATACTCTTACAAAAATTCAAAACACAGCCACAAATCATTTATAGGAGACCAAAAAACAGTAAGTAGAGTCAGCACAGAGGGATATATTTTACTTGGCTATGCCAGGAGGAATTACGGTAGGCTGTGATGAGTGGAATATAAAGTAACATAAGTTGCCTCTTGACAGCAAGGTTTGAAATTGTAAAATGTAAAACCAATGTATTTCCCTCATAGTATCAAACAGCTGGGATTTTTTATACCTAGTAGCAGAATACCATGTCGTTTTTCAGAGCCCCATAATTCTTCAAGCATGTTTAAGTACCTGCTGTTATTTATTTCATTTCTTTATTTGGTTTCAACTATTCTATAGATTGTGAAGCACTGAGACGCAAATTGAAAAAACAGTGGTCAGAATTTTGTTAAAAGCTGTTAGTGTGGACAGTTTTCTGGTCTTAACTTTCATCTTGGTCATTAAAGGGAGTTAGTTTAATATACTAAAATAGCTAGAAATAATACCACCCTCATGAATCATTGCTGAGCTAAAAAATACTGCAGGAATCTTTTCTATTTAAAAAAACTAATTATATAAATAAGTCTTCATAAAGAACTGACAGCATTCAAGTTCAAATAAGAGCTTTTCGAGTGACAGATGGTAATAAGCAAGTCAGACAGCTAGATGATGGTTTATGTGCTAGACATTATAGGTGTTGTAACTATTGACCCATGTTAATGTGGTTACACTGGAAAATAAAATGCAGGAAACAAAGCTACCTTGAATGACTCTCATCCCAGACTGCTGATTAGTAGAATATCTGTCAGTCAGCAGCAGGATCTGGTCAGTTGTCAGATCTTGAAATTTTACCACTTTGTCTTTTCCCTCTCACTCCCTCTTTTACCTGCTTTGTCATTCCTATTGGTGTCTCAATATGCCTGTTTATTAACACTTTGGTGATTTTGGTAAGGAACTTGATTAGTGCTATTAAGGTGAAGAAGAGGTGGTAGGGAAGGTATTTATCTTCTCTGCAAAAAGTGAACAAGTCTTTCGTCTACAAGTCACTCTAAAGGCCTTGTACAGAATGCTGACAAGAGAAAATTAAGTGTAGTGATGGGAAAGGCAGCTGGGATAGCTACGGGATTTGCCATTCATATCAGCTGAACTCATCACCTATAAATGCAACACTGGGGTACAGCTAATAATATATAATCTGGAAATCTCTGATTCCAGTGCAGAGGAAATAATTGGGAATAGCAAATATGTTTTAAAAAGTCAAGCTTGGTTCATGAAATATTTAGCTTCACAAATATTTTTAAAAGAGCAAATTTTTTCACCTTTTGTAGTAATCACATTAGTGTGTGCAGTCAAGATGCATCCATTACTGTGGTTCAATATATTGTTGTGTTTTGCCATGTTGTTTTGTATTGAATAAAGCTGGCACAGCTTTTGAGTTGTAGCCAGCTATGGGAAGTATTCCTGCACTGGAAAAGTGGGCTGTTAGTGAGCGAACCAGCAGGGTTACAACATTTCCTTGGTAATTATAATGGGCTGATAATGACACGCTCTGGCTATATCTCTCCTGGTTAAACTACAATAATCTCAACACCACATTGTAGCAACAGCAATTCCAGTGTTTCTAGGAGAGAAATTGAATGCTGAATATCTACCAAAGTTGTGCTTTTTTAATTGCTTGCTGCGTAGGGTCAGGGAGCTGCAGGGTGGACAATAGCGTGGTGAAGATGTGGACAGCATTTCAAGGCATATATTTTAGATAGCCATGTCAAAGAGCAGTGAGCAGATTCAATACTTGGGCTGCTTGACGGCTGCTTGAGCTGGTAAGGAAGATGTGTGCTGGTTTCCAAAACAAGCTCATGCAAGAGGTACTGCCTGGGTCCTGTGTTATAGGTTATGACATCATATAGAATATCCATGTATGAGTTTGCCATTTCATTTTCCAGTTCTTTGGAATCCTCCAAAATCAGAAAAACAGAATTTATTCCCACTGTATTACCATGACAATACACTGCTCTGACTGTTTTTTGAATCAAAGAGATTCCAGAGTGCTTAGACTCTTACCAAAGCAATATATTAATTAAATCAACCAATGGAAAATGTAATCTTTTAGTAATACATTACATTTCCCTGGCAAACCTTGAAAACGTAGGATTTGCATCTCTGTTGAACACACTATCTTTTTTTAAAAGAGCTTTCTTTTCTTAGCTGTTAGTTGCATTATGTTCTAGATGTTAGCAATCAGCAATAGCTGATACACCCTTCAAATGTGTACATGGGTAAGCAACGAAGCACCAGCATAAAACATGTTGCAATTTCCAGTTGCATTGTGCATTTTTAACTGTCGAATTAACACTGCCTGGAAACACACTTGCTTCTTGCCCCTGGAAAATCAACATCCTATTATTTAACAAGAAGCATATAAATTTAGATGTCAATATGCAAGGATGCATTGTTGAAATATTTGTTTGTGACTTGGTGCTTCAAAATCAATCAAAACTGTCTGAGATCATGAAAGAAATGCAAGCAACATGTTCTGTTTGAGCTTACTTTTCTCAGTTCAGTTTCAGAGGACAAGTTTTTTTCTAATCTTCCAGTTTCATTTAGGTGCCGAGTGCCTGTAACACAAAAATTGGCTTACACTCATTCAGAATCAGGGAATGGAGATGAAATTTATTGAATTCTACACAGAACTGGTGAGAAGTGTGAAGGGAGAACAGGATTTAAGTACCATGTAGTAAATGACCTTGAAGAGAAAAAAAAAATTGCATTGAAAAGAGGAAGCTTCCCTTGAGACAAAAGATTCTGAACTAGTAAGAAAACAAATTCTGTGCCTCAAGCTACAATACCTTTCTTTTATATACATATATATATATTATTTTTTGTTTCCCCTTAGGAAATTGGAAAGGATAAACACTGCTTGCCAAATAGAAGTTTGTTAGCTGTCAGTGGTACTTGGAGGTGACTAAATCAAAACCCAGTTTTTGCAGATTCTCAGTACTAGTCACTTGTTGGGTTGAAAAGAGACAAATCATAAGATGCTGCTTATCAAACAAAGATATAATTTTCATGCTCAGCACCTCAAAGAAAACTTAGGCTTTGTTCTTAGAACTCAAAAAAGGGACTTTGTTCCTTTGAGGTAATAGCAGGCAATGTGTATCACGACCTGTGATCCAACACACAGGTCAGCCAAAGGAGAGTTGGTCTGGATCTGCTTGCTTTCCAGTCTCCTCAGAGAGGAGCTTAGGTGCAGCTAGATTGAATCCTACTCCCAGGTCTGGATTTCCCTTTAAGGAATGGTTTCCTTTTGAGAGTAGCCAAATGATGGCTGCCTCAGACTGTCCAAATACCCTTTGATCAGATTAAGGCAAAAATGCAGAACAAGGTCTGTTTCTCTACAAACAAAATATCAGTTTTACTGCTCTAACAGTTAAAGGTTATTTTGTAGCAATTCTGGGGGGAAACAAATCACGCACGAGTATGTCCATATGCATGTCCGTATGTATATGGACATGTATGTAAAAGGAAAACAAAAATTAGGAAGGTGTGTGTCAGAGGGTGGGGGGAAAGAAAATAAAGAGTGAGAGAGACTGAGAAAATCACCAGTACTGGATCCAAGCCAACACAGGAAGGTTGATGTTGATGACACTCCCAAAGTCCACCAATGCAGCCCCTCACTTTGTAGGCCACTCTCCTGTGTTTCATAATGAATAAGTGTGGTTGAGTCATCATCACTGGGCAGATAGAATGCACTTCAGCCCCTTCTGCTCCTCAATCGTTGTCATGATATACAAGATTTAGGCCATATGCAGATTCTTATCAGGTCTTCTTCCCATCCAGCAATCCCTTCAGGAATGCTAATGAGGATTTGCTCCTGAGTTTGCAAAGGTGGATCGGCGCTGCTCCCTTCAGGAGGAGAGTTACAACCGATACCCTATCCGGTCTCTTACAATGTGAAATGAATTTTAATCAAGACCTGACAATATCTATCAGTGCACAGCCTTTCAATTCACAGATAGTCAGGGTCTAGAGAAAATGACAGACAGGAGAAAGTAGAATCTGGAGGCAAAGTGCAGAATTTCCAGTATTCAAGTCAGATAAGGGCACCTAATCTATTTTGAGTGTCAGCAGTGCTTTCCACCAAAGGTTAAAAGCACAAGACAACTGCTTTTATACCTGCCCTTAATATGTTCCTAGTTTTGAAGGATTTTATAAAAGGTTGTCAGTGAGCCCCAAAGGAAATCAATGTGTTTTAAAAAACCCTCTGAATTATTAGGAAAAAAAAATTAGATAAATAGGTGTAGGTAAAAACTTAAAGCATTATCTGATGGGATAAAACATAGAATGTTATGTGACAAAGAGAAAGATTTTACTCTTTTCAGATGTCAATGCAAGCTCTCACTGCAACACAGAGAAAATATGTATTGCTTACTGAACAACCAGTGCTTACAGACAGTTATTTCT
The DNA here is from genome assembly GCA_038090715.1 of Florisuga fusca. Lineage (NCBI taxonomy): Eukaryota > Metazoa > Chordata > Aves > Apodiformes > Trochilidae > Florisuga > Florisuga fusca. The sequence goes on along the minus strand of JAAWXA010000006.1, from coordinate 15,851,721 downwards.
ACATACACATATATAAACACATAGACTAGGGGGAGTGTGGTCCACATGTCACAGCACTGAGGCAGAGTAGAGCACACTGGAGATGGAATGAGATGGTAAGTGCTTTTGTCCGTTCCAGTCACTGGACTTCTGGGTTTTTTGACATCACCCTCAGATTACAAGGAAGCTGTTTCTCCTGCCTTCTGTCCCTCGTCACTTTCCCTGCTTAAAAATAGGCAAAAGTTAGATCAGTAGATATAGATCTTGTTAATGTGCTGCAGGGACAGACGTGTCTAGATCTAGGTTCCCATGATTCCACCTAAGTGCACAGAGAGCTAAAATGAGTGTGAACAGCATTCACAGTCGTGCACTTAGAGAAACTAATAGAAAAATACCCAGAACTGAAAACAAACATCACTAGTATTGAACAGACATTTAGCTGGGCTGGTGGTCTTATCTGGGGAAAAAAGTGCCTTTTTTTTGTTTGTTTTTTTGTTTTTTTGTTTGTTTGTTTGGTTGGTTGGTTGGTTGGTTGGTTGGTTTTTTTGTTTGTTTTTTTTTTTCTCAAATAAATCAGAGATAGTTTGCAGGTTTTTATCAGGCAGTGTTATGTGCAAAATGTGTTTACCATCCAGTTCAAACACTCAGGACATTGTATCCTTATGATATGCTTCAAAGCTCCTGATTAAAAGCAAAAGAAATATTTATCCTTCAAATATGAAACAATACTTTAATTGGCATGGAAAATGTGAATTTCACACCTCTCTAAAAAGTCCTTCTCAAGTACTGTCATGATCATCATGTTCCCCAGAAATTCTGATTGCATATCTTGCTGAACACAGCAAATCTAAAATGGCTACAATACTGTAATGTGCTTGAAAGGAATCTGAAAAATGACCTGTGTAATTTAGAGTATTTATAAGCACTGAAGATGACTCCTGACTCAGCCAAAGGAAAGGCATGCTGTCAAGCCACCATGGAGCTGGACAGATTTACTCCCAGCTGAGGGATACACATCATCCTAACTATAGAAGTTTCACAGACTTCATCATGCTTGTGTTGAAATAAATTGTGTAACTTTTAAATTTTAAGTTACTCTTATGGCCCCACCTCTATCCTGATTTCTGGGCCACTAACAAATAAGAAAAAATAGTGAAACAAAACCTAACAGAATAACTTCCTCTTTAAACATCTTTTTAGCCATCTACATATCTATTCTTTGTATTTCTACAGTGACCATCTCCTTATACCTCCAGTTCTGACAGCTGGAGACTGATAGGATTTGAAGTAGTGTTGCCAATGATATAAAGAGCGAGCTGCAGAGATTCCTGCCTCTTCGACTACTACAAAAGCCACTCTGGAATTTCTTACTGCAGTTGTTCTGTTTTCTCCCCACCCTATAATCATAAAAGGCTGCATTGCAAATCATGTCCAGCAAGTACAGGTGGAGAGGAGAGTGTAGCTGAGAGATTGTGTTGAGATCTCTGATTTCACAGTACCAATTCCTAATTATGACTGCCTTTCTTGGGTGTATTATGATAACATAATGAACTGATATAATACATTAAATCCCAGGACAATCCCCCAATGAACTGTGGTTGGGAAGACATTTTTGACCTTTTTTAATTGTTGTTGTTGTTGTGAACAGAGAGGGTCTTAGGTTGGTATGAAGTGTAAAAAGAAATAGTCTGGTTTTATTTGTGTAGACATGCCAAACTTAATGACAGAGTTCAAGTCTTGCTAAGGCAAAAACATGAAAAGAGAACATTTTATGTTTTTGCAGCTTAGTCCAGTTATCTTCTCCAAATGCATATTTTTCCCTGCTCTGTTCCAGTCTTCAAATATTTCTTCCATGTTCACATGGTAGTGGAACAATACAAGTTTTGCTTCATTGATGTTTCTTACCAATTTTCGCTTAGGAGGTCTGGTGTGTGTAGATGCTGACTAATGTTTTCATGATCAATACAGGTGATGTTTGAAACTGGTCTGGCTGTGTCTTTCTGCTGGACAAGCTTGACCAAGGGTACAGATCTGTTGCAGTGGTGTTGCTGTTTTTTTCCCAGGAGCAAGACTCTTGTGTACTGTCCTCCAAAGACAGGTGAGATGTAGATATTTGCTCTCTGAAAAGATGAAAGCAGATGGAAAAAATATTTTGCTTATCAGGGAGAAAATTGTATGTGTCTTTCTCACTCAAGCAGGAAGCATACAAAAAGCTTGTGTGGGAAAAAAACTGCCAAATAATCTAATTTTTATCTACATTTTGGTAGAACATTTACAGTTTTATCAATACTCCAATAAAAAATCATTATCTTCCTCCTATTCCATGGCCATTGAGTCTCCATTTCAGGACTTCTCAATACACAGAGATCTTTGATGTTTTCTTTAGTATTTCATTCCCCATGTCTAAACTGAGAGGACAATCCTTTCAAACATCCTCAGGCCACAGCCTTTTCTGCATCTGAACAGGTTTTTCAAATCTCTACCCACTTCCCTTCTGAGGTGTCCTCTCACTGTGAGGCATAAAGTCCACAGAGCATCCCTGACTAATTATTAAGATTTGAGAATGCATTCATTAACATGAAGGTATCAACTGAAGACAGTGGATGCTCTGGAGAACTTAATTGAAAATGTGTAAGAATGAAGGACTTAGCACTGTGAAACTGAGGGAAAAGTTTAGCTTCCACATACCAGTGTAAGTTTGTGTGCCTGTCGCATGATCCTACTTGCTGCCTGCAAGCTATTTTCAAATCAGTGGCAGCCATAGGTGTAAGACACACAGCTGCTTACATTGATATATGTAGAACTCAAGGTCTTATTTTAAAAAGTAAAAAAAACCTATATTTTTTTCATAACAGGACCTGACAGGTGTGAGGTCTGTGCACACATGTACAAAAAGGAGATTTTTCAATGGAACAAGCAATTTCTTTTAATAAAATTACTTACTTGCCCCCTGCATGTCCTTGTTTTCAGTAGATATTTATGTTTACCACAGTTTTTCAGTAGTGTGGTGACTAACAATTTTTGCTTTTTAACCCAAAGGATAATTACTTTTTAAATTAAAAATAAAACAGCAAAATTTTCTTATTCAGTTCCAAGCACTGTGTCTTCAGCTGTAGTATTTAAATGAGTATATTAATGCAGTGTGCATACTCTATTAGCCAGTTCCATTTCTAGGTCCTCTCCTTATTGTAAAGACCTTGTTTGAGTCCCCAGGCATTCTTTTCTCCATGAGCTCTCTTTCTGCATTTATGCAAGAAACATACAAAATGTATAATAAAAGAAATTGGAAGCTGTTTGTGGAGTCTGTAAGCCTCTGGTAAGAAACATGCTTGCACAGCATCCATATATATTTGAACAGCCAGTAAGAAAAATAAAATAAGAAGAGCACATAGGTGCAACAGAAATACAGAGACATTTCTCTATATTGAGCTTCTATATGGGATTCTTAATGGGTAGAATCAGACTCCTCATGTAGTAACATGCTAAGGAGTAATGAAATACTCTTTTCAAAGTGAAGAGTGGGCTCTCTCAAAGCTTTGCATTCTTTATAAAGTTTTAAAGACATTTACAGAATTTGGCTGGACCTTCTTGTTGGTGGACAGTGAATGGTGGAGGTGAGAGCTCAAGGAGCTCCACTTTGGTAGTTAAAAAACTGCACACACAAGAGTATTCTGTGCCCTAACACAAATCCTGCAACGCTGTTTTTACCCTCTAATCACCTAAAGGTGATTAAGGCAGCTGAATAATGTAAACCAGGGGCAGATAGGAAAGTTTGATGGAACAGTTTTGGAACAGTTTTTTCCAGGATTTTGCATTCTCTACTTCTGGTATTGATAGGAGGTTAGGATAGACATTGGATCTTATAGGCATTACTTACTGGTTAATACTTAATTATTTTTTTTTTTTTCTGTTGGGGGGGTGGTTGGGTGTGGGTAGGGTAGAGTTAATCTTGGAAGCCTCCAGCTTCAGAAAGCCTAATCCACAGGCAGGGATATTTAACCAAACAAGATGTCTAATAAAAGCTATGATAAAGTCTTAGAAACTTGGAGGGCTTCCCTAGATGAGGCAAGGGTCCCTTGATAGGAGGAAGAGCGTTGGGGAGGTGGTATATTGCTGCTATTTTCTTCTAACCTCATGTGCCAAAGCAAAGCTGGTCTCAAGACACTTCCTTTTCTTTTACATTCATACCCTTATTCTCACCTGGACTGTGATCTGGAGACAAAATTTTATGGGAGCAGACAAGCATCAACACTAGTGCATTTCTGATTTTTCAGCAGATGAATGTACATTTATTTCATGTAGCAAATTATATTGACTTGTATACTTTCCTGTGTAAATTGAGTATTAGTTGTGATTTTGATTCTTAAGGCCTGATTTGTGATTTCAAGGCTTCCACAAGCATATCATTTCTAACAGTGTACATACAAAACACATTGTTGCAAATGATATATTCTTTGATTGTAGTTCATCTTTCTATTTGCATGCTGTTAACATGATGGAGATGGATTAAAATGCATTTTTTCCTGCATTATTTAAAATAGTGGTTTTGTGATTGTAACTTTTCTAAGCAAGAGAACTCAGAAATTTCATCATGGCCATGGAAAAATTTTGTGAGAAAAGGCCTTACACCAGAACACACATTGTGAGAGAGAAACGAAGGAAATGGTTTGCAGATTTTACCAAAGAGTGACTGGCATCTGGGCAAGAGTGACTAGCATCTGGGCACTGTAAAAACTGATTTCTTTCTCAAAAATTATATTAATCTATAGACATTGTTCTTCTTTAAATCCTGCTGCAAAGTCTTTACACGTGGATGTGTAATATTGTTCCATAAAAGAGCTTGATATGTAGGTATTCCTTTATGCAAAGAAGCAGCGGATTTTTTTCTGCCAAAATAAAAAATTGTTTGTTAAAAGGTTCATATAACCTTCATATAACCTTGAGGATATCTCAGTTATACATCTTTTCACATAGGCAGAAGATTAAAAATACCAATTTGACTGGGTATGGTTGTAATTGCCCACTTAAGGACAAAACCAACAAAAAATAGCACAAATCGTCTCATTGTTTTTTAAAATGTCATCATAAGTTACAAGCACTCTTGCATTCTTATAGTTTGTTATTGCGAGATTCCACTGATTGGGATTTTCTTTGTGTCAAAAGACAATTTTAAAGTGAATAAAGCTAACTGAAGCAAAGCTAGGTGTGAGGCCCTGAAGGAGATAAAAGGGTGGAGACGTGTCTATGTGTCCCCCCCACCCCCTGTCGTCCCCCCCCAGCCTTGCTGAGGTGGCAATCAGCCACCTGGGAGGTGACATTCCTGAGGGCAGCCTTCAATAGCTCTGTCATGGAACACCTCAGCTGATGAGCAGTGACTGAAATCCCCTCCAGGCGATCGTGCCTTCAATGGCCCTGACTGTGGTGGAGGGAACACCTTGGCTGATCCTTATGCTAATGCTGATCTGAATGGGACACCTGGCTCTGTCTGCAACTGACTGACAGTTCTCCTCAGGGGGGCGAGTTTCCCCTCTCATTGGGGAACAAAGAAGCTGTGCTGGAACAGCGGGAATCTAGGGGCATATAAGGAGGATTCCTCTCCTCTCCTCTCCTCTCCTCTCCTCTCCTC